>QUSF01000017.1:11020981-11513927 GCA_003676055.1 Chloebia gouldiae | reverse complement strand
GCAGCAGAGGAAAATTGGGTAATGAACTCGCCAAAACCCCCACGTCCTGTCCCCTGCACTGTTAGTGGGAAGGAGGGAGGGGTTGGAGGAAGAAAAGTTGTTTTTAAGGACTTATTTTTACTTCTCATTATCCTCCTCTGACTCTGTTTGTATTAAATTCATTTTGTACCTCTAAGCTGAGCCTTTTTGCCCTTGGAGTGTTTTCTCCCCGTCCTTATCTCAATTAATGAACCCTTTGTTAATATTTTTTTTCTCTCCTCTGCCCAGCTGTGACAGGGGAGGGCAAGTGAGTGACTTTGGTGGGTGCCTGGAATTGGGCCATGTCAAACCATGACAGATGGAAACATAAAAACAAATAATGTGGCATTTGGGCCCAGTGTAGGACACAGAATTCTAATGGCTGAATGTAATTTCTTTAGCAAGTTTGCTAAACTACTCATGCATCTAACTCTTCCCCAAACTTGAATATTGTAGCAATTTTTATTGCTCTAATCTGCTCTCCAAATAAAACTATTTAGCTTTGGCAATTCTCTAATGTTTAACAAGACATGCAATGTTTAAAAAGTTTTGGAGCGGTTGGTATTTGCTTAGTCTCAGTTTGGAGGGGGGTATGGTAATGAACAAGTGATGCTTGAAAGGTCACAAACTAAACAAGTAATTCAAGCATTTGTAGTTTATTCTTAATTAAACATTTTGTGGAATATTTTTTCTTAATGCAGTGTTTGCTGTGTGGTGTGATGGATTATTTGTCTTCCTCCACTTAATGATATGAAAATACTCCATTCATTTCTGCATGTTGACAGTATTTAACCTGTTATAATAATCCTATCAACAAACACACTAGTGACTGTTTTATAACTAAGTTTCTGAGTTCTTCTGTGTGAATATTATTTGAGCTTGTTTTTACAGCTAGGTACAATGCCTTTGAGATGAGCTGGTGTCACCTCTTAAAGCCCTGCAGCTTTTATGCACAGTTGTGCCTGGTGTATTCTAGGTCTGTGAGGCAGGAGAACATCCAATTATATTTATTCTCTGAAGATGATTGTGGCAAATCTAAGGTCAAGGAGAGTCCACAGGGAAGAGTGGTAATCTGCATGCAATTTTTTTTTTTTTTTGGTTCAAATCAGGTTGATTTTTTCCTCTTAAACCTTGAAAAGTTTATACTTTGGGGAGGAACATTTCATGGCCTTACCCATAAGAAGTTCACAATTTATTCATGGCTAAAATATATTCCAAATGTCAAATGTTAACTCAAAACCAGATTTAGCAACTTTGACCTACTAAATTTTGACTTTTGCTATTTGAACTATTCTGGCAAAATACACTCTTCTCAAGATTTTTATTATGAATGAATTGTCTGTGTTGCTTTGGCAGTATAAAGCAGAGAAATCCAGGAGTTCTTAACACAGAGTAAATTGATGAAAACCAGTTCCTTTCCTGGATTTGTAGTTGGTTTTCAGGCTATAATTTTGAAGAAAAACTGGTTTTGTCTTTTTAATGGAAATTTAACTTTGTTCTGTATATTGATTGATACACTTAACTATATCAACCATATATTAGGGAAGTAGTGCAGGTATTCACTGATTATTTTCACTATTCATTATAACTAAATTAGAACTGATACCAAATCTCCACTGCAGAGTTTTCAGTCTGATTTGACCTTTGATTGCGAGTTGTGTTGCCAGAGAAAAGGTGCACAGAATGCTTTTGGTGGCAAAGTGGAAGTAGCCCTGAAACATTAATCCAAGGTTTCTCATGAAGAGGGAGCACACAGGAAAGGCAAAACAATGACAAGTGGTAACTTTTTCTAAGGCTCTATTTCTGCTTGTAGAAGCTGGTTAAAAAAAAGGAGGAGCTGAAAAGTGTTCTGGCATTAGGGAGTTTAACACTGAGCTTTTTAATTCTAAATGGAACTGACTGAGACAGAAACAGCTCTGGTTTAGTTCCCTGTATTTTTTTTCAGGAGGCTTTGTTGCCACAAGCCTACATAGATTATTGATCTATTTCCCCTCTAAGGCATCTTTTTCCTCATTATTATTTAAATGGGTCAGTTAAGCTGAGATTTGACAAGTATCAATGTCTTGGTTCCACACTCCGCCTTCCCCCAAGGTCACAAGTATTGACAATACACAAAGATCTGTTGGAAACAGGAGCATCGAGGTGTTTAGGGAATATTATCCTTGTATCAGCACTGTGTAGTTTTGTGTCCCAGATCTGGCTCTTACTTCTCTGTAAAGTAAGTAATAAATGTTAAATATAATAACATAATGAAGTGTTATAAGTGAAGGTCAAACATTTTGTCCTGTAACATTTCCTGCAAAGGACTGCCAGCTGTCCTGTGGTAGACAATTTGCTGTAAAATAGAGGAAATTAAGAAAATATCTTTCCATCCTGCTTCAAAATACTCTGATGTAGTAAGTTCTGATAGGGATGAGTTCCTGTAGACTTCCTCCTCTGTCATCTCCCAGTGCATTTAAAGGGAGAGTTGGAAATTACAGGATTCCTTTTCTGGGAGAAAAGAAACATATGGGGAAAGTTAAAAGGAGAAAACGCCTAAGACAAACTTCCTCAGATTTCGTTATGCGTAGTTTTAAAATTTTGGACTTCAAAAGTTAATCAATGATAGGAAGAAAAATGCAGAGAAACCACATCAGCAAGTTTCTTCAGATGAGAAGTGCAATAGAGATCAATTCCTGCCTCTTAATTATTGAGGAGTAACTGCTCAGCTTTGAAAAAGACCTCAGTACATCCAAATCCAGAAGCTCCTAATTAGACTGCTGCTTCAGCAGAGTGAGCAACAGGCACGTTCCTTGGAAGTGAAACACATAAAGACATTCTTCTAATCACTGAATTTTACAGCACAGTTGATGAAAATTATATTAATTAGAAATTGCAGCACTGAGTGTTGAGCCCCTCTGCATTTTATTTATAAATACTTTTTTTTTCCTGCTGTTGACTTTGAGTGACATGGAAAGAGAGCTTCCACTGTGCTCAAGCTCATGCTTGAAAGAAGACAACTGCAGCTGATATTTTAAATAGTTCTTTCTTTACAGAAAGAATGACAGAATGTATACTAAGGTTATGGGCTGCAACTTAATAAAAATACATTAGGTTCCAGTATTCACTTTAATCTTTCAGTGCTTCACTCTTAACCACAATATTGAATGCTTAAACTGCAGTATAGTTGCTAAAAAATATGTTAGTTGACTTATGTTATAAATAATAATACTTAGCAATAATCATTAGTTACCATAATTTTGTGTAATAGAGATAGTCTCTTGAAAATTCAGTTCTGTAATTAAAGCGACTTTTCTTTCTATTATATGCTCATTGAAAATTTTAATTGAAAAAGCATGGTTTCATTATGCAGAGTTGCCATGTACAAAAGGATGGGCTGTCAAAGATGAAAGCTTGAAGGAAAAACCACAAAAGGCTCTGGAGAGTCCACAAGTAGAGGTACTTTAAACATCAATTACATTCAAACCAAACAAACCAAACAAGCACCTTCCCACTTTGCCACATCATTGACTGCTTAATTGAAAGCAGAAATATTTATTTTCCTTCCTGTGGTTTAAACAATACTTGATAAACTAACTACTCTGGATCAGTTTTTATTCTGCCTTGAAAGACTACTAAGGAGGTTTTGTTAATTCTTGCAATTTAGAAGTGATAAAAGGAGTCTATGGTTAAGCTTTAGTTGCTTGTATAGCACCTGAAGCTATGGTAAGGGGCAAAGTGGCTTCTCATAGACCTTGAAATGCTTAAAACAAAAAGGAAATACAGTGCTTTAGTTACACTGAGAAGGATGGAATATGCTGTAGCATAGAGGAATCTGGATGTAACTGCCCTTCTATTTTGCAGATGTTTCATTTTAATTTCATTTAAATTTTCTCAAGTCTAATACAGTATTTGCAGTGCTTTGGCTATAGGGTTTCACTGGGACTGTCACAAGACCCAGTAACTGGTCCTTCAGAATGAGTCAAGCCTTGTGCCAGGTGAATGAGGAGGCTGCAATTTCATTTTTATTACCTGCAAATCCTTCCTTCTCCACTTCTGTGGTTGGAAAGCCTCAGTACTTTTCTGGTTTTAATAGAGTTACTTTAAATGTTGCTATTTTAATCAGTGGCAATGACGCCATGATTTTTTGCCTTTTCTGTTTTTATATACTCTTTAATGTACTCTCAGAATTCTTAGCATACATACTTGTAATTCTTTGAGCTGGATATTTTGGCATAGTCTTGCTATTCTGCTAGGCAAGAAGAGCAAACACTCTAAAGGCCTCACAGCTTGGGGCCAGAAAGCTGAACACTGTCTTGAGAAACTGAAGTTCTCTCTAGGAAATGTCTTGTAGACCAGGATTAAGCCCCATCTGGGGGTTACACTTTAGAACAAGATATCATGCCATACATTTAAAGTTCTCATTGGGGAATATTTAGCATGTCAGACATGCCATTTTGCAAGGTCTGTACAATTGTATGTGCACTATATTAAGTGTAAGGATCCTTATTAAATAGGAAGGTAAAGATGGTTTTATTCCTTAAAATATTCTGGCTCATAATCCTAGGACCAGGGAAAAAGGCATCAGCTTCTTTTCCTCCAGTTTTGCAACTATTTTTCTTTTTTCCTTTAAAAAAATTATACATGAGAGAGTAGAACTTAGAGCATTATTGTACAGCTGCCTTTAAAATGAGTTCTTTAATGGTTTCTGGGGTTTTTTTTTGTTTGTTTGTTTGTTTTCTTTTTCCCATTTCTTATTGCAATTATTGAATGAAAACACTCTAGGACTATTTTGATGCTAAGCAGGAAGTGAAAGAAAAGTGGGTTTATTCTAGCTTCATAGCTCCCACTGTCTGGTTATTTTTGCCTTTTTCCCTCCTGCTGTTTTAGTAAGGCTATGGTAATTAGTGAAAATATTACAAACTTAGAATTATTTATAGTTATCTAGGAACAGTGTGTATATATACTGAGGGTGAAATACTTGGTGGGTGTAGGGGGGAAGAAGAGGAGGAGCCCAGCCTGTGCCTCTGCATGTGCAACAGGTATTTGTACTGCTGTACTTCACTGCATGGCTGAAATTGCAATTATGCACCACCTCCTTCAGAAGAGTTGCTAACAGATTACTTCAGCTTTGAAGAAAACTGCTTTGAACAAACACTGCTTGTCAATAGCATTTATCTTTTACTTGAAGATATCTCACAACAGTGTGGGCGAAAAACCCAAGCATTTTTCCTGTAGACTTCTATTCCCTAAGCTGTGTGTGCCAAATTTTGCTGCAGACTGCTGTGAGGTTTCTGCTGTGAGGTTCTCTTTTAAAGAGCTCCCTGAAGGATGCCACAGTTGGAATCAAACCTGGAAACCCAAGAGGTGCCATTAGCTTGTCTTCCTTATTTAGCTTTCCAAATGTTTGAACGGGAATTATAGCACAGATTTATATCAAGCAAGTACATTCTTCTGGGACCCAATTTATGCATAAATACTGTAAAGGTTCTGCAAGAAGCCGTTAGTCCAAGGGTTTTCAAGAAATATCCAGAAATGTAGGTTTTGAACTGTTACTTTGCCAAAGAATCCAATTTTTTTTACTGAAATATGGAATGTACTTACAAAATGAAATTTCTTTTTACTGTTAATTTTATATCATGAATAATTTTATGGTCTTCAGATTATAAAATTTAAAGCATCTCTTGGCTGTAAGAAAAATTTAAAAAAAATCTGTGCTCTGTGTCAGCAGGTAATTGCTATAGTGGTGAAGCCATAAGATAAACATTTCCAAGAAAATATGGAAATATTATGTATTATTATAAAAGCTTTCCTTTGGCTTTCCCAGCCATTATCTGTCAGACAGATTTACATGAGTTTATCTTCTCTGCCAGAAAAGATGAGTGCTGGCTGCCTGCCTTATTTTCCTTGGCTGCATTACCCAGCTGCTGGGGCACTTGGGCTGACTGGTAGATGGTGGGGCTGAGAAGTCTTTCAGATCAGTAATTAAAATTGTCATTTGCTAAAGCTGTGTATCTATACCGACACTCATTTTGTGTAGTAGCTTTAAATCATATTCAGGAGAGAAAAGTTCTGGGCTATATAATGGCAAATACTACTTTAAATAGAATTCTCCTGTTAAGAAGTGCTGTGAAAATGAAATCAACATTGAACAAAAGCAAAGCAAAGTTGTTGAGTGATGTTAACTCTCTTCCTCAGCCCTGATCACTCTTTTTGGACCTTGCAAAAGCATTTACTTTGCAGTAGCCCTGGCCCTTGTGTGTCTGCAAACTGACTGAAGGAAATTGGGTTCAGAGCTTACATATTCACCAAAAATTGATGTATGGTTGAGATCTGGGATGGGAGTCAAAAAGATTTCAGGAAAGAAAGAAGGTAGAAAAAGTAACTCCAGTTACACAAACATCTGTTTTGTTTTTTTTGTAGACCAGGGAATGGTAGGTGACAGCTGGAGAGCACCTTGTGCTCTGTGTGCTGGTAGGACAACCTGCCTGGTGTCTGATACTACCAATGACTGCTTTTTTCTTACTGCTTTCCTTTGCATCAATAGCTTCAGTCATTTATTTTCCTTGCTAAGCCCCCAAATCCTTTTTCTAATTACTGTGCTGAATAATTGTGCCATTTAATACACTTTTCTTACTTGCCTGCTTCCAGACCAATTATTTTGTAAACATGTGCTCAGAAGTGTTTTTGCCATCTGTTGAAGGAATCACTTAAATGATTGAAGATGTTTAAAGCTGCTTGTGTTGTCAGTCATTATTTTATCTCCCTTAACTTTTGTATAATCTACAGGCTTCAGAATTTTGTTCTTAATATTGTTGCTGCATAGGATTTGTTGTTGACAGCATCCCTAACAATTTAATGAGAAACTTCAGTAATTAATTTTTGAGGTGTTTCAACATGTATAAAAACTTAAAGCACATCATTTGAACTTCAAATGGAAAAAAAATCTATAAATTTGTTTGGATTGTGGTTTCAATGGAAATTAGACGAGTAATCTCCAGTGGTAAATGTGTTTTGAGTTTTCAGTCTGAGACAGAAGTAGATAAAAATAAATGGTCTTTGTTCTGTTGGTAAGAATATACATGCATGACTAACAGTTCTATTAATCTAAAATACAAGAGAAATAAATTCTAAATAGGTGAAATCTTAACACAGGGGCTGAAATGGAAGAACTGAATCATTCACTGGCTGTAAAATCTTATGGCTGTATCTTCTGTAGGTGGTGGAGCATTTGGGTTTGCCTGATGCAGCAGGCCTCACCTTGGAGGACTTGGTTTTGTTTTGCTCCTGAACTTTGTGGAGAACAACAGTCTCTTATAACATCTCTTATAACATCTCTTATAACATCTCTTATAACATCTCTTCAAAATGAAACTGCAAAAATACTGAAAATCATAATGATAATCAGATATTTCTGATTGCTTTTGCAGCAGCTAAAATAGACTTTTGCTGTAGGATTCAACCCCTTGGAGGTGTGTTGAACATAATGACCCCATAATGATCTAGAAGGGCCTGTTGCATCTCTGGTGACATCTGTGTGCCACGGTGACTCCAGAGAGTGACCTCTGACTGCTATTCAAAGAGCAGATAAACTTTCTTCCTCATTGTATAGGGCACAGAGACAAGGCTATATTTCTGCTTCTCTCATCATGCTGAGGTTTTCCAGTGAAGAAGCTTCATAGTTTGCCAAGTCATAGAAGCCAGTCAGAGCCGCTGCAGGGTGGAGGGAGGCTCAGCTGTGCAGCCACAGACACTCCAGCATGTGTGTACAGGTCTGTGCTGCTCATGAGCAGCCTGACCTCTGCTCAGAGGGAGAGCCTGCTCCCCTCTCCCTCTGACATTGCCATTTCTGCTCCATTCAGGATTCATTAATATTCTGAGTTCCCCACTGGGAGTCAGGAGCTCCTTGGCCACTGCCAAGATCACTCTGATATGAAGCTCCTCTGAAGCTGCAGGAATCGCCAGCACTGACTGCAGGATAAAAGACAGAGTCCAAGAAATATCTGACAAAAAAACCCCAACCTTTTTGTCTTCCTAATTAAACCCTGTAGTTACTTTATGCATAAAGCAGCTTTTGTTGTTTGAAGTGCTCTTCTATATGCATATTGTGTATTTATGATCTCAGTAAGCATTCTTAATAAGACGTGCAATGTAATCTTAATGTGGTGTTAGAGCAATGCAGGGAATTGTGATGGGATGCATATTCAACTAAGCCCAGCAAAGTTTGCTTGCTCCTTTGAAAACAATAACGATTTGCAAGCAGCCTTCCCATATGGCTACATTTCATAAGGATCATAAGTGTTCTTTTTGTTTAATGCAAAAACTCCCTAAGCTGCATGACAGCGTGTGGTAATTAAATATGAGATGACCAAAACTTATTGTTATTTCTTCAGTAGTCCTCACCTGAACGCTGTAATTACTCAAGCATGCTTGTGTAGACATGTATGTCATATAAGTAGAGAATATAGTTCTTTGGAAATGCATACATTTTCTAGTTTATTGTCCTTAAAAACAAAAAGAAAATTCAGACAAATCACAAATCCATTTCTTTCCTACAGTGCAGAAAAAATTCAGAAGCTTGTCTCAAGAGAAGAAGCATTATAAAACATTTAAGTGGATAATAAAGGAATGTTTTTCTATTCCTATTTTATTCACAGGACAAACATCTGATGCCCATTGTGTGCCTGCACTTGATGTGATAGTACAGCAAGATATTTTAAGACACTGCAGGATTAGGAGAATTACATAATGGTCTGTTTCAGTAGACCTAAATTCCTGTAACTACCATCTATAAGGAGAGAGTTTCCAAGGTTTAACTTTGCTCAGTGTACTGTAGGAAGCATTCTTTGGTTGGGGATCAGCCAGTGCAGTGTAAATTTTGGGTTTATGATGAAGAGTATGTATAATTCCTGAAGAAGTCAATTGTGAAAATGTGAATACAAGAAGAAAATTAATGTCATTGGCTGATCAGCTGCATCTGACAATAACTGTACCTTACTTGGGATTTGTAGGCTGTGTAAAATAACCTTGAAACCTCGCCTTTTTTTACTGGATCTTATCTTTTATGCTCAGAGAAATGGATGTAACCTTAGGTCCATGCTTAAGTACCCAGATAAATTAGGGCCCTGTATTTTTTAGCTCTCAGTATTTCAGTTACATGAGTAAACTGTGGAGAGGGCTGGTTAGTGATAGTTACTGATGGAACTGTGAGGAGCTGCCATCTGACTGAGCTGGTGGTTAGTGTTGAATATTCCAGGTTTGAAGGGAAAGATTTGTTTCACCAGCTGTTCTGTTGTGGAGGGGAGCAAATAGACCCACCTTCCCCTCTCATGTGGGCCTGCAGGGAAATCATGAACACAAGTCAGATGGTGAGGATGGTGGCAGCTCTGATAAGTCGGGAGAGTGGTGCAGAAGATCACTCTCCCATGTATGTCCTTGGATGTTTGTTCCCATCCCTCCTATTGTGTTGAAACAAGAGCTTGTGTGACATAAAAGTGAGGTTTTGAAAACTACGAGTAGGGGTTTCATTCTGTATTTTAGCTTGGCTTATTTTGTCTGCTTAAGCTCCCTGGCCTGGTGAATGTGAGAGCTGGCATGAGGCAGGGGAGACAAACTGTACAAGGACTGGGATATGACAGGATTGTCCCTTTGAATTCAGCACAAACATTAAGCTGACAATATCAATGCAGCTTGTGGGTGCCACTTGAGGAAATGTAGCTTGGGTGCAGCACTCAGTGAAGAAATGTTTTCCTTGGCTGGACCACTTGTCCTCATTTGCCTGCTGCTGCCTGTTCATTGTGCCAGTGCAACTGTCCTGGAGCTGTGCTGTAAAAAGAACTGCTCCGTGCAGCCAGTGGTGCTGCTCCCTCGGCAGGAGCATCCCTGGGCTCTGCTGGAGCTGGGCAAAATCCAGAGATAAGCAATGAAGGCAATCTAAGTTTCTCTGACTGGTCAGTGATCTTATCCACTCCCAGCCACTAAATATAAATGCTTGGAAATCAAGAACAAATTGACTATTCCTTTAGATTAGTCTTTATTATAGTTTATTTGCATTTAAATGTTGGAAATACCTTGAGGAGTACTAGTGTAATTGTTTAATGCATAATCCAGAAAACAAGGTTTTCTAATTATTGGTAACATAATTAAAAAAAAAATCAATGATAAGTATGTTTTAAGTAGTTTATATATTCTAGAAAGCCTTGTAGTTCTGTGTTCAAAAAAAACCTCACAACAACTAAGACATAAAATTAAAAAAAAACAACCAAACAACAAAAAAAACAGACAAACAAACCAAATCCTCAGAATCTCCAGACCCGCAAAACTTCCTCCCCAAACTTTTTTGCTTTCCACAGGTATCTTGTGTCTAAAACTTCTGGTTTGTTATTTTTTAAAATTTTCTTTAATTTTGATGATCTGTCCAAACAAACATCTTCCCTGCCCTCAAGTGCAAGCCTTTGCAATGGTAGATATGTTTCCTTCTGGCATGATTTCAAACATCATCAGGGTTTTACATCTCTTTTCTTGCTGTGTTTTTTAATTGGTCTCCTGCCAGTTGGGCCAGGAGCGTGTTTTATAAAATACCCATCTGCAGAGTCCTAGTGCTCACAGATAAAGAAATAGCAATGCTGTAGACTGTCCTCTCATGCAGAGTTTGGTCACTAAAAACACAGGCATGGAGTGCCAAAGCCTGCCTGGGAACTCTGCTCTCAGTCTGGCTCTCATCCTTTGCCTTCCTAAATGTTGCTCCCCACCAAGGATGGTGCTTCCACCCTGGATTGTGCTTGACACAGCCCAGCACAGCTGATGGGACAGTCTGCCTGGGCCAGGTAGCAGAAAGATGAGCTTGCCAAGTTTGGTTTGCCCTGCCCTGAGTGGTATTTTATGGTAGCTGACACCTTCACACCCCAAAGCCCTCGTGCTGTGCCAGGCACACGGCCTGCCTCGTGCTGCCACGGCCTGGGCCAAGCAGCCCTTTCACCATCTGAGCTCTGCTGACCCGAAAAGCCACACAGGGACCTGTCCCTGGGCTGCAGGTGCCGTGTGGAGCCCGGGTGAGGTCAGGAGCAGCTCTGGGCAGAGCACCGTGGCCTCAGTGCTGCGGGGAGGGTGCCAGGGCAGTGCCACCCTTACTGCTGCTGGCAGCGTTTCCCTGCTCAGCCCACGCATGGACTGCACTGCAGGCACGAGCGGTTCTCACGCCACATTTCTGCTACAAAGTGGTTTGTGTCACCCCAGGATTTAGTTTCCTTTCCCTCCTTAAAGAAGGGAAAAGTAACACGTAAAAGTGTGTGCTGAGGGTTGTGGTCATAAGGGGCTTTGGGAGGACCAAAATGCACAATTGGTGAGAACTTTGCACCTACTGAAGTACCATTTGAAATAAAATTACAGATTGGCTTAGGCAGACTGTAGCTACTAACAGTGGGGAACTGCTAAGTGAATTTTAGTACCTGTGAGCATTGACACATGCAGTTAATGGGGATTTTGTTGTACGGATTCCTTGGAGAGTAGCAGATAGGCTTTGCAGTAGCAGAACAGAGTGAATTTCCTCAAGTAGATCTTGATTGAAAATCTCCCTGGGCAGGAACCTGAAGATTTTTCCCCTTGATTCAGCAGCTTTGAATAAGATAAGGAGTTATTTTGAGTAAAGTAGGAAGTGCAGGTCTCTGAAGAGCACTCAGGTAATGCTACTAGTCATGAGATCCAGATGTATCCTTTGAGAAGAGGCAATACCGAAGTATCTTGCTTGATGTGTTCTTATTTAATGTTTAATCTTGCATTTAGAATAATTTTATCAAAAAATAAATTTAGTCTCCACAGATCTTTGTTTCTGTGTAATGACTTTGCCTGAAGTAGATGTCCCTGAACAATTCTGTATGTAAATTAATGCTGAATTACAGGGGAGAAAATAAATACTAGGTACAAACCTCACTGTAGGCACATAAAGCCTACAACTTGAGAAATACATGTTTGTACTAAGGTGTATGTTTTCAAGGAATGCATTTTCAAGCTGTTTAAGTGCTGCCTCATGCCCCATGCATGTAGTTGGTTAAGGACACTTGAGGGCACATGATCCCCTTTTTTTGAAATATTTGAATGGAAGTCGTTGGAGGAGCACTGGCAGAGCAAACTGTCCAAGTGGAACTTTAAGAAGCCTAGATGTGTGTTTGAAGAGCTGCCAGAGAGAGGGTGGCAGTTGAGGTATGTGCTGTATCATTGGCTTGACTTCAGAAGTTCTGTGACTGCTTTCCAGGATAATCGGTCCTCACCAGCAGCTTTTCACATGAGAATGATTGGGGAAAGTGGCTGTGGCAGATGACTGTGTTGCAGTGAAATCTGGTTTAGACTTGACTTGCAAGCAGTATTCTTCTTTATTTTGCTACCTGTGTTGCTGTGTTAGAATAAGGGTACTCCCTCCCTTGCAGCCTGTTGGTCATTACAGCTGTTCTGTACGGCCAAGACTCTTATCTCTGGGTTTTATTGACCTAAGGAATGAGGAGCCTGAGTGAAGACAGAAGGATTTTACCAGCAGGGACATGTGCCATGGATTGATGTCTTGCCTGGCACAGAAGAATGTGCACAGATCCAGATGATCACCAGAGCTCTCTTTGGGAGCAACCCTCCTGCAGGTGAATGGCTCTGGATGAAGGTTGGGAGCTGGAGCCACTGAAACCACCGGGAGAGGATTTTGTGGATCCCCAAAGACACTTAGGGAAATTGCCCAAGTGCTTCAGCCTGTGTCTTGATGAGGTTTATGAGGTCACACAGGAAATCTGTCACAGAACAGAGTTCTGGGTAGGGCTCTGCTGTTTAGGGACACCTGTAAGCTCTGGGGCCTCAAAGAGCCCTGCTGTGCTCATCACAGGTTCTCGCCCCACAAGTGAGTTCTTCAGAGGATCTAACAATTTCCATCTCCCATCTACAACAAGTTTTTAATAATAATAATGATAAAAAAGGCATTCACTTGATTTTCCAGTGCACTAGTATCTGGACAGATTTATCTTTTCCATTTTTTATGGATTGGTGATGGCTTACCCAGTTTTCTTTAAATAGAAGTTTTCTTCAAGTTTTTAATCTGCCTTCTCCAATCAACACTGGAATTGAAATTGTATCATGACAAACTTGATTCCCAGGTTTATCACTTTGCTGTCATGACAAACTCTGCTTTAGGTGGATAAAGAATTTGACATTATGCTGCTTTTTATTTAGTCTGAAATTACCTTATATTGATATTAAGTATGGTTGTTCTCTCCTCTACAGAGGAAAAGGAAGAGTGTGATGTGCCAGAAGTTTGTTATTTTGCTATTTTTCATTTTTAATATCACCAACAATTGCAGACAGTAATTCTGAGACAAATTACAGAAGAGATGAATTGTGAAGGCAAGAGAAGAACAGGAAATAAAGTGGAAAAATAGCTGAGTCCAATTCTGATGTTGAAAAAGTTTCTGTTCCTTCTATTCTGTTGAAGGTTGGTGTCAAGTATTTGCTTTTAGAGGCATTTAAAGAGGTCAATTAGCCCTTCCAGTTCCTGATATTTACTCTTTCTGCATGAACAATTTTAGCCAGTTAAAAATTATTGCAATGTTAATTTCATATGAAAATTAGCAGGGGTGATTAATTTAAGCAGGGCATACAGCTGAAGGCAGAAGCCTCGTCCAGATCCTTGTTATTGGTGCTATTGACTTATGAGGATGAAGAATGATGTACTGAAAGATTTAATCATATGTTTTCAGTACAAATATGCAAAAATGCTGCGCAGTTGTTTGGCCAAATGTTCACCCTTTCCAGCAAGGAGAGAAATAAGAGAGCTACCAAAAAAATGAGATGATCAGGAGTCTCAAGTGAACATGCAGGGAATTACATTGAATTGACACATCTCTCTTGGTCTTGGAGGAGATAGCAAGTGGTTGCTATTAGAAATTCTTTTCTTTTTTTTTGTACCAATTGGGTACCTTAATAAAGACTGAAGCTACATAGTTTAAAAATATTTTTCCCGTGTAGTAGAATAGTGACTAAGAGTTCCAAAATTGATTTTTTTTTTCTGCTAGGAATTTCAAAATGTGAAAATTATTCCTGATGTAGGCTTTAACATTTCCTAGACTCTGTTTTCTGTAATCTCCTGCACCCCATCCTTCTTCATAGATTCGCCAATTACTTCATTGCCATCCTTGTAAGGGGAGGATTCCCAAGGCCAGTACTTGACATGTCTCATTTCCAAATTCAGCTTTTTCTGAATGTGGTTTTTTAGTAGTTCAGTTTTAACAGAAGGCCTCAAATCCTATCCCAGTCATATTCCTCAAAGTAAATTTACTGTCAAGGCTGGAATGTAAAGAAGGAATGAGAAATAAAATGAACTTTACATGAAATGTAAATACAGCTGGACTAATCACTTCACTGATTGTAAGATTGTTGCAGGTGCAGGACTTAAAAATGTAAAATACAAGTCTAACAAGATGTGAAATGCAGATAATGAAGCCCTTTCTGATTCAGCTGCTGAGGTCTTGCTTAGACATCTCCCATGAATTCCTTCCTTTGTTGAGGAAATGAAATGTTTCCTCCAATTAAGCCCCTTATTGTTTAGAAATATATTTGTTTTCTGAGTCAAAGACCAGTTTATTATTTCTTTCATGCTCATTCTGGAGATTGCACAGGTGTGTTTCTTAATTTTTTTTTCATTTCTTCTTTTAATATTGGCTTACAAATAGATTGAGTTGTGTGGAATCAAAGATGTGCTTGCTCTGTTCCACCAGCTACAGTTTAACTCTGAGGTACACACATGAAGACATTTTAACTTCCCTCCTGCAACTCAGAGCATCTCAGTATATACATATAAATAAACTGTTCTGTAGGAGACTGCTGCTGAGGCTGAATTCTGAGAAACCACAGCAGAACCTGAAATAACAATTTCAGTGTTTTTATTCTCTATGGGCATCAACTGCTCAAGTAGAAATATGTCCTTTTCATACATTCTAGAGGCATGGACTAAAGGATTTCTGTGAAGTACCACAAGAGGACATCTGTTTCATCTCTTTGACCTGCAGCTTTGCTGGTGATAATGCGTTTTTGAAATATTCCCCACAAGGAAAATCAGAGCTGTATAGGAATATGAAGTTCACAGTGTTGAATAAGAAAGCAAAAAGTCTGAAAGAGGACAACAGACCTTGGTGTTCTTTTTCACATCCATTTAGACTCTCTTGTAAGTTCAATAAGCCTGTGAGCTTGTGACTATTGAATAACATTTCACTTGAGTGGTTTTTTAGTTTTCCTGAATTTCAGGGGGTGTATATATATGAAGGATATGAGTTTGTACACATACACACTCCTACATAAATATACAAACATGGTAAGAAAGCCCGTGTAATCAGTACTTTGCTGCTTTCAGACACAATATTGAAATCTTCACATAAGTCAAGTGAAAAACGAAACAGTTTAAAATCAAACTGTAATTTAGATTTCAATTACACATTCATAAGTAATTTCACTTGCAAGTAGTCCACTGAAAGCTGGCTTATGGAGTTATTTCAATTAGCTGTCTTAAGTAATTATAGAATGAAGTAATATATTTCAGTAGTCATAAACACTGCAGTTTTGCTTGTTGAAGGGTTTTGTTGTTCTGTTAGATTTTGCCTTCATGATTTCAATTTTAGTTATGGCAGAAAACAGCCAAGCTGCTTCCATTACTTTGGCTTGGCTGTGCTGTGGTGGTACTTGCCATAAAGAAACTTTGTTTTATTCTTTTGAATGAGCAAGGCAGAGGGAGACTATTAAATATCACTAGAAACCTTAGATGAAATCAATGAAATTATATGATCTGGATGTGTTCTCATTATAATCTGGACCATGATTCACTATCTTGGCAAGAGAAAAAAAACCCAGCAAAACCAAGTACCTTTCTGGTCCTGTGGCTCCCACCCATTTGAGGCAGTCTGCCAGAATGAAGTGGTCAGTGCTGTGGCCTCTAATTTTGGTAAGACTGGTTAATGATATGTGACTTCCTGTACAAGCTGGGCACAAACTCTTCAGCTGCATTAAAACTGTTCTAATACCTTTTTTTAAAATCGTTTTTAATGACAGCTCCAACAAAAGAATGCAAGTTGATTATCCAGGGAGGGGTGGAGGGAAGAGGGGGAGATGACACACATGCCAAGAAAATAACTCTCTGAAATGAGAGGAATTACATTAGGGTGGTTGTGTCTTGTTTAGTTTCTTTTCACAGTTTTAGACATCTTGAAAAACTACACCATAACTGTGGCTTAATTTAAAATGTAGAGCAATTTTAAGCAACACCGTTTAATCTGCTTTGATTAGTTCCTTGATTTCTGTGGAAGCTTGTATGATAGTGAGTGATGCTTTGAAATGTGTGAGAGATTAATGATCTCTGGTAAAAGCAAGGATTAAAAAATAGGTGCAAACTCAACCAATTGTTTTTAGTGATATCAATCAGTGCATTATTCCTTTACTCCTGCATGTATGGTGCTGTCTTTTTTCAAGTGAGCATTTTTGTAGGCGTGCCAAGTGCTTTATAGCATTGCTTAGGTTTCCTTGAATTCAGCTTTCAAATACCACTTGTACAAAGTTTGGATATGTCAGATGGTGTTACTGTCCCCCAGAAGTACTTGGCACAATGTGGTTGGGTTCCAGGTGATCTCTCTGAGGATGTCCTGATTGCCAAACTCCTCTCCTGGAAATCTGCCTGTACAAGTCCTTAAGATCAGAAGTGCAGCTGACCAAGTACCTGGTATTCAGTGGGCACTGTTGTTTCTCTCTTTTATGGCATACCCCTGTGTATTGTGAGACCAAACACATGGCTGTTTGATACACAAACACTCGAGTCATGATAGGAAAAAAATATCTCTGATTAAGACACTGCAATTCTCTTTGTTAAAAGAACTTGGCCACAGATATGCAACTGCCAGTTGCAATTGAAGCACTGGTCTTTGACCATGGATTTGTAAACTGGCTGCAGATGCCAAACACTTCCATGTGGAAATCTGTGCACCTCCCCAGGTTCCGTGCAGAGTTCACCAGGAGTGTTGCCAGGATCTTTAATTTTGCATTGTTATTTCCCACATGAGTAAAGCTGAGTTTATGTTTAAGTAATGAGATGCTGTCAAGAGTACAGGGAGCTTCTCCTTCTGCTTTGATTAAGGCAGCAGACAGGTGATGGAGCTTGGGGAAAGCTTCCAAGGAGAAACCCTGACCCTGAGGTCTCCAACTGCACTTGACCAGGTCTTAATTCAGCCCCCTCTGCTTGCTGGCCTCTCAACCCCATTTACATTCTTACTCTTCTCCTGGAAGATTTTCACTGCTCTTGGCTCACTGTACATGTTCTACTTTACTATTTTGTCTCAAATTTAGCCAGGTCGGAGTGTTCCTGTTCCAGGTGAGGAGGCTGGGTCACAGCAGATCCTGAGGTTCCTGATGCAGTGCAGGAAGGGCAGGCTCAGGGGAAGCAGATGAGAGATCTTTCTTATACCCCTGTGGTTTAAAGTGTAATTTACAATTGTGTGGAAGACATCTCGTTGGGAGAACATGTTTCATTTAAAAACTTTGTATGAATGAAATAATTTAACTTGAGTATTCTGTGTGCCTACACTAAGGCTCTGATTTTTTTATTTAAGTTTTTTAATGCAGTTCAGAAGTTACAGGTTTCAGGGTGGCTTGGAAAGCAAATGCTGTGTGCTGTAAAGAACTTGAAATCTTGAATCCTGTTTATCTCTGACTGTAACTGTAGTTATGCTTAGATCTTTATATATATATATATATATATATATATATATATATCTTTAAGGTACCACAAAAAATGTGTAGGTTAATGTGTGGTGTTGTTATCATAAATGAAGTGGTGATCATAATGCAAAGGAACCAAACCATAACCTCACCAGCTGTTTTAGCACAACCTCCTGGAACCCAGCACACTGTTTCAATTTAATATCCTACTTTCATTATGTTAATCAAGATCCATTAAGTGCTAGTGATAATATCTGTCCTGATGTAGCTGCATGACATTAGGCCATTTGGCCAAATACAATGTTTTATTTAACTGTGTAATTACACAGAGTAGCATTATTCGTACTGATACATTGCAGACAGTTGGCATTGAGGGAAATTAAGACATTGTAGTATCTATATAAATCAGGATTTATGATCTGGAAAAAAGAAGAAAAATCTTTACATGCACATGAAGTGTTATTTGCTAATAGAAAGTGCATAGTATGTTGAATTAACTTACAATTATTTTTCTTAGCAGGTCAATTGTTCTTTAGTTCTAAGCCATTGTTCCTCTGTGCACCAGCATAACTAAATTGCTTCCTTATGATTCACTGCACTGAATGTCAGGTATATGATTACCTTCATCTTATTTCCTATCTACTTGCAAATGCATTCATAATTTTGAAAAAATCACCCATTCAAGTGGTTTTATCCTGTTACGCCACAAATTGCTGTGTTTTCATCCCAATCCTATCCGATTTACATTGCTGCTTTTTTTTTTTTTTTTATTTTAAATCAGAAGTATTGAATCCTGGCAACAAAGTCTGTCTTCTACTGAAATTGCTAAAAAGTGGTATGTGTCAAGCTCCTACAGTGCACTATTTCAGCTTGGAATGAGAGCTTCTATCAATCAATGGCTTTAAGTACTACTTGCCTTGCTTATATGACTCCTAAAAATGAACACTATTTCCAAGCATTGTTGCAAAACTTTATATCTGTAGATTTTCTGCTGTGAATGGCAAAGGTGAGCCCTGCAGAGGCATCCTCAGGAGTGATTGGTAGTCAGTGACACAGGCAAATGAACCCACAGAACATGTTTGTTTGTCTTTCATAAATTAAAACTGACAGCAGCTTAAAAACCTGCAGCCAATGCATAAAAGCAATAAATCTGTATTTACATAGAATGAAAAGAGATGGTGTTTGTTCGTAAATTCATAATCTGGGTAGGCTGTGTGCCTGATAGCCTGGAACTGGCTGAGTGCCTAAAGAAATGAGTGGGAAGGACAATTTACCTTCCTGTGGAATATTCCACAGAAGTGAAAACCTAAAACTTTTGCAGTGTAAGACCAATGGCAACAGGTGGTTTTGGTTTATTTGGTTTCTTTTGTTGAGGAGATGACAGATCACTGTGGTGTTGACTTTTTTCAGGGACCTTGCTTATTTAATGTTTGGGAGGTTTTTTGGGAGGTGGTTTTTTGTTGTTGTTGTTGTTGGGTTTTTTTTGTTTTTTTTTTTTTAATTGAGATAGTATGCAAGGTGAAGGGTAGAATATAGTGGCATAATCTGTGTATTATGCTCAAGCCAGAATAGATCTGTTGTCCATTAAAACTTATGACTGCTCTCAGCATGGGTTGTTTTCACATTTCCCTTCCTCCAGTCACTGCAATGTGCCTGACAGCACTGGGAAATGCTGGAGTGGTTACTCAGAAATGGTTACTGCACACTTTGTCTCACAAAGCTTCCCTTTTGCCCACTGATCAGGGGTTATTCAGTTTTGTCTCAAATTGTCCTGGGACAGCATCTCTATATGAAGTAAACAAGATGAATTTCAGGGGAAGAGTCACCTCCACATCAACAGCTGGATAGGGACAAATAAAAAAGATTTGTTGCAGAGGCTGAACTTGGATGTTTCACTTGGCTTTTTGCTCCCAAGTGCATTCCCTGACTGCAGCCAAGATCTTGTATTAGGAACATCAAGGCAGCTGTGACAGTCCAGAGGGTCCCCTAGGATAAGGAAAATCACCTTTGGAAAGGCTGCTCATCTGTGTGTGCCAGGAGGAACAAAACAGGCCTGACCATTGGGGTTTTGTTTGTTTTTCTTTTTTGGCTATGTATGAAGACAGATCAATTTGGCCAAACTGAAGAGATTTTCTGGAGCCTCTCCTCATCCAAAATTGTTTGTTGCTCCAGCAAACTACTATTGAGGTCAATAAGGTTATGTCACCTTACTGTGAATTGATTTTTTTGGGGATAAAATTGTATCCTGTGTTAATGAATATGCTCAAATCATTTCCACTGGCACAAAGGTGTGCCTGTATGTGCCAAGTGAAATATCCTGAGTAAGTGTAAGCTGCTCAGAGCAAAATGATTCATCCTAAATTAGATAAAAACTGGCATAGATCAGGAGTAAATTTAGTCTGCTGGATCAATGAAAAAAATGCTTGGGTCATTGGATCTGATCTGGCTTCCAGGCCAAGCCACATCTCCCTGCTCAGGGCTTGGTTGCTGTGTGGGACAGAGCACTGAACATCAGGCTCACAAGATGCTGTGAATGAGGCAATGTTGGCACTGACATTCTCTTTATTAGCTGCTCTATCTTTGGAGCCCTTTTCAGTGGACCTGATGAAGTCACAGACTCATTGGGAGGTCAACTTTGAAAACTGAAATTATTATATTGATACTTCCTTCCTGGAACTAATGTTCAAATGATGGGGGAATGGAGGAAATAGGAATTATTTAGGGTAAAAAAGTGATCTTCCAAGAAGAAATAAGATAATTTCTGCTGCTTGCCACTTCTCAGTTTGTGGCAGTTGAGGAAGATATTGTATCTGTCAATGAAGTTGTTATTAAACATTGTACAGTTTTGAGATGGTATCTGTAAAAATATTTGTGTGAACTCATTATGTAAGAAACAAAACATTGTCATGAAAAAACCTCTTGGATTGTTTTTTTTGGTTTTCTTTTTTATTTTTTAAAAAAGCATGTACCTAATTTCTGGCAAGTTAGAAAAACAAATTATGTCAAAATAAGAGACCCAGAAGTTAAGAATGTATCTATATATTAAAAGGAATGTGCTCAAAACATGTTGCAAAAACACCTTCTCATTGGAGAATACATCAGTTTTGTGTTATTTCAGGGACAGATAATGAAATGTTTTATTTTGCATGTTAAACTATTAATTATCTACAATTACATAAGTTCCCATGTGCCCCAAGACGTCAGGTACCTTTCACACCATCTATGCCTATGGTGCAACAACACATCAGTACTTACACAGCACCTCACTCAAGGATTTATCTCTTGCTTTCAGGGCTGCCAGTGAACCTCTCCTCTGGCAGGAAGAGGACTTTTGCATGAGGAGTTATTATACTGATGTGAAAATTTAGTTGTAATATACAATATGCTGGAGAAACATGCAGTGCAGTATTGCCATTCTCTGGTTTCTTTGTTTTCTGATTGTTTTTGCTCTATATCAAACTTAGAAGCAAGTTTTGTCATCTTTTTCTCCATGGCATCACCACATTGCACTCATGCTGTACTCTTCCCCTAGCTATTAGAAAAAGTAATCATTCAGCAGCTTCTGATAATGGTGATCAATCAAATAGTTTATTTTTTGTCACTGCAGTTGAAGTGGTGCTTTTCACTTCATAAGGAAGAAAAAAAGAAACCAAGCAAGATACCAGGGTTTTTTTTATATTCCTAAAAAACTCTTTGTCTGTGTTATTAATCTTGCTACATTATTTGCTGTTCAGTCCAGTCTCTCATATAAGTTGAAACCATAAAAAAAAGAAAAGAAAAACCAGCAGTTTTCTCATGGGACCTGGTTTGAAGAGGAACTGGACTAGATGGCTCCCAGAAATCCCTTCCAGCCTGGGCCTCTCTGTCCTTCTCTGTGTGGCTTAGAATGAAACGTTAGAGCTGCATAGAAGGAAGGTGGAGGTGATGGGGAGAGGTGTTCTGGGACATAAACTGTCATTTGGGGTATGTTAGGGGGGGTGCTGAAAATTCACATGGCTATGAGCCTTTCCAGGAAACTTCTAGGCAGTAAATGCTGCTAGAAAAAAAAAAATGAACAATCTTAGCAGTGATTCAGGACAATGGGCTATTTAATGTAAAAATGCATATTTCTTATACTTTACAAAGAGAATCTACAGTTATTTTTCCTTATAGTGGCTACTTCCTTCTGTGGTGAGCAGAAACTTTGTAACAGTTTTAGCTGGAATTTCTTTTCAAGGACTTTTAAATCCTCAGAGTTTGGAAATAATAGATCAGGCCAAGTGAATTACTATAATTCAGTAATTTGGAGTGAATAATGGAAGTGAAGTTTTTGTGTCTGAACACAGAAAGATATGCATATTAGCATGGCAGTGTATGCATATTATGTGCATATATTTACATTTCTGGTGTAATACTTTCTAATTGAAAAAACAGCAGTCAATGGACTATTATGTGGAAGTAGGTAGGATTTACATACCAAAATGTAATCAGTTTTTACATTACATCAGCATTTTCAAGATGCAAGGTGTGTAATAATCACTTCAGATGCTATGTATAATTAAATTATTCAAATATATTCCACTTTCCAGGTTTCAAGGTCACAGTGCTATATTAGATATTCCATTTTTAATGTTATGATGTAGATAGTACTGACCACTTATAGAACAAAACTTCTCTTAGAACAAATGGATATGTAACCAGGTGAACTTAAGAAATAGTCATCTTAAATAATTACAAAGTAAAACAGAGCCTGATGTGAACAAGCCCTTTTCCTTGTTTGCTTTTTTCAGGATGGTTAAAGGTGTTTTAAATGCATTATTTGTGCTGTATCCTTATGACACAGCAATAGAGAAATTAGCTTTGTAAACCTCATTTTGACAAAGTGATGCATTTTAAAAAATAATAATATTCAACTGAAACCAAATGTCACCTTGACTAAGGCTGCTCAATGCAGCATATAGGTGAAGTGCTCATCTTATTCTCATTCTGACTAGCAACTTTTTTTTTTTCCCCTTGGAAAGGGGACAAAACTCACACAGTCTCATGACTGCAATGCTGAAAAGAGCAAAGTCACAAAACTCTGCAGGATCCTTCATTTTCTTAGTTGTAGTTATGTTTATTGAGGTCATTTATTTCTGGATAGGTCTGTATTGCACTTTGACAAACAAGTTTGATATAATCTCTTCTAAAAATCCAGTCACCCTTGGAAATGAAGAAATTTGCTTTCTGCTGTGCTAATATCTCTTCAAATTTGCTAATTTTGAACATTAAACCTAGTTTTGTACATGTAAAATCTCTTACAACATGTGGTATTTTGAGACAGATACTAATAGATATTAGAAATGAATAGTGATGGTGGTGGCTGGAGACAGAGAGTTGTCTGTTAATGAGGCAGCATTGCTTAGGTGCTAACAAGATATGGCTGGTGCACTGTGGTGTTTTCCAGGAGGTTTGGAAAGTCTGTGCTTTGATTACTGATAATCAAAGATGTGTTTGTGTATTGGCTCCCAAGACATTGTGGATATGAATCCCAGACTGTCAGAAGATGCCTTACAGGGGAGGACTGGAAGTGTGATGTTTAGAGGGAAAGTAAATGAAGATTAACCACTCTGGGCAGTGCTGGTTACACAGGCCAAAGGAAGGCTGCTGCTTTCATATCCTTGGTAATTTTTTCTGGCTCTATTAAATAATGTGCTGCACCCTCCCCATCCAAGAACCAGGGAAATATGTGTTTCTCTGTCAGAAATGCTTGTTTATATTAACCATAGAGAACTACACCTTACTATATACCCACAGCCCAGGCTTTAATTTTTGGACAGCTAGATGGTGCTGCTTGAATAGCTACTATAGAATTACTTTTAAATTTTATTATCATAATGCTAAGTCAAAGTTCAAGATTCAGATATATCCTAGAGGGAATGCAGATTTGCTGCATGTCCCAGGAGACTGAAAATGCAGGTGAAAGAGTACATCTTTCCTGTGCTTGACTTGCTGCTTTCTTCTGGTGAGGCTGATAAAAACCACAGCTGTAATATTAAAACGAATTAAATGAAAACTGGTGGGAGATTTTCCATAGTACTCTGTGATGTCCTCACTGTATGAAAGTGGGGATGGCAGAGATGTGGAGAGAAGTGTCAGGTAAGGTGAGGCAGAGTGGGAGGCAGTGAACAATAGCAAAGCTGCTGAAGTGTTTTTATAGAATCACAGCAAATAAAGGCTCCATATGGGATATAACAGCAGACAGTGAAAGAGATTCTGGAGGGGTCCCTCCAAAGTGGGAGCAAGGTTTGGAGAAGTCAGAGAGGTACTTGCTGAAAGTGTAGCTGGTGGGTCAAAATGCTGCTATGAGGGCAGATGGGAGGGGAGGGTTTATTTTTCAGCAATAAATGAATATTTATAACTGGAATGAATGTCAATCATGAAGGGCTGTGCAACTGAAGGCAGGCAGCTTGGGTGTTGGGGAGCAGCTCTGAATAGCTGCCAGGTAGTTGGAGTTGCAGACTACGAAAATAAAAATTAGTGAGAACATATATAAGCAACAAAACCACCACAAAATCTGAATTGGGTTGGAAAAATTAGTGTAAAACTGAGTTTTCACTTCTTGTTTTAAGAATTATGAATTTAAATTATTGCTTCAGTTGAGGGAACATCAAATCCCTTATCTGTGCACTTTATTAAAAAGTGCTCTGTAGCTTCCCAAAGTTAACAGCAACTTCATTTTGTGCAGAAGATTTTGAAGCATAAATATAAAAGATAGTGCCATTGAAGGGAGGGAAGATGATGTCCTAGGCTTTGAGGTTATATCAAAAGTACAACAGATAGGGAGCTGCCTTGTGAAATAGGAAAATGGTGTTTCAAGCTGCATTGTCAGGACTGGAAAGTTTTCAAGAATCTTGGTTATGTTTATGTGCAAGAGTTTGCTTTCATATGCACTTCTCAGAGTTCCTTATGTCAAGCCATGCCTCAGCCATCTTAGTGTTTATTATTTCACCATCAAAGGCAGGTAGATGATAGACTAAAAAATATCTTGTCATTACCATTGGCATCCCCTGGAGAACAGCTGGTAGTGAATTCTTTCTCTTTTTGGGAAATGGAAAATACATGAAAATGGCAACCTTTCAGTCCTCTTCTTTCATTCTAGCATTCCTAGCTACAGGGCATGGAATTTATGTCTGTAACATTTGTGCTTACTGCTTAGCTGTAAAAGTGCTGGGTAAGACTCAGACAATAATATGCCATAGCTTGCTTTAAATTGCTGTGATTTATGGAAGACATTACTCTGTTATCATACAAGTTTGTTGGAGTTATAGTCAAGCAGGTATTTTAAAAATATATTTCTAGCATTAGAATGCTGATATTTTAAAAATTCTCAGTGATATAAATAAAATTTTATGCCTTCCTTTTGTGTGTATGAGTATATTAATTCAGGCAAATCCACTGAAGGTGTGGCACTTCACAACACCCAAATATTCTGCTCAGCTGTTGCTCTGCTTTAAATGCATTAGTGTTTATCTATTATTTTACAAATGTTAGTGAATATTTTACATATGTGCTTGTTTATGCCTGAATTAATATACTCATACACACAAAAGGAAGGCATAAACAAGCACATATGTAAAATATTCACTAACATTTGTAAAATAATAGATAAACACTAATGCATTTAAAGCAGAGCAACAGCTGAGCAGAATATTTGGGTGTTGTGAAGTGCCACACCTTCAGTGGATTTGCCTGAATTTGTACTCTCTGGATCATACAGAACTAACTGAGTCTCCTTGCATAGGCAAGTATTGACATGTAAGTATTTCAGAGGGTGATTTGAGGATTGCTGATGCATGGCTGGGAACTCCCTTGACTTTCAAAGGCACTTGCCTCAATATGAGGGAGAGAAGAGAGCTTTTCATACTCCTCTTTTTACCATTTTTTCTGCCAAAATGTGAAATACCAAGAAACATTCTGTTATCATTAAAGGCTGTCCTGTTAATTAATTAGTTGGTATGTTCTAACTCTCTTGACTTGAAAAAGCCAAACCCAATGATTTGAAAATTGTTAGCAGTTTCTAGCTTTTGTAATGATCTCTAGTGTTGATTCTTTGAATTCAACTTGTTGGGAATTACTTCTACAGTAGGTATGTTTCCACTAAACATTTTGATAATTAGGATTTTACTTTTATTTCACATATTAGAATTACAAAGAGAGCAATAGAGATGTAAAATAAGTCAGTGTTGACTGTATTAACATTAAATATGAAAAACGTGACATTTACTGGGTTCTAATTTAAATGTCAAAACAAGGAGATGGAAAATAGGGAAAAAGCCTGGAGCATCCTTGAAATGATCATCCTGAAATACCTAGATGGCAATCCAGTATTGTCTTATGAGTTTCTCTTTCAATAGAAATAAAAATCTCCGAGCAAAATGCTCTTTATTAATTCAGTTTTAAAATGTGAAACTTTTAAAATTGGTGGATTGGTGGAACTTCCAAGAACAGAATATAAAGCAAACTTTCACTTTTAAATCATAGTTATTGCCCACTGTGGATGATGTGTCACTCGTGAGAGGGAAGTTCACTCCACCTTGTGCTGTGTGGCTCTAAGTAGACCCAGGTGTGATATAAATTCTGTGGTATTGAAAGTTGATTCTGGGAGTCAAAAGTAGTGAAATATTCTCTTTTTTTCCTGCACCCCTCCAGAGAAAATCTATGCAGCATTGGAGAGCTTTAGCACACAACTTCTTTATATACTCACTCTTGGGTTGGGTATATTGCTGTAGCAACTCTTTTTCCTTCACATCTCTGTTTATTGAGGACCTGAACATGTCAATGTAATTCATGTCCAGAAACCTCTGTAAAAGTTCAGACATCTGAGGGGTTGGGCAGTAGCAGCTTTTTATTAATTCTTACATTTAGTTCTGGAAGTCTGGGCTTGCAGAGCTGGGAAACTCAAAGGATGCAGTACAGAAGTATCAAAAACCTATTACAAAAAACCAAGAGGGGGATCAACTAATATCTTGAAGTGCTTATCAAAGCTGTTTTGTTAGGAAGACTTTTTTCCCTTTGCTTGATGAGAGGCAATGCAGGTTAGGTGTAAGTGCAGCACTGCATTGCAAAAATGTTACAGTGCAAAACCTGGAGCTCTGAGGATGGGCTTGTGGTGGGATAGGCCAGGCGGGAAAAACTCAAATTCAGGTGCTTGAAAACAGAGACTCAGGAGCTTTGTGCCATGTGTGTTCAGACTTGTTTTCTTTCTTTCTGAATGTTTTACTTCTATGATTCTATGTTGACTTAAACCTAAGTACGTGGGAGTTAGAGTGAACTTAAAAATGCCTAAGAATTATGGGGATTCTGCTTGAATCACAAACAGGGTTTGGTTTTTTTTTTCCTCACAGCTCAAAAGTTCTCTTGACTGTCTCTTCTTCCATTATGCAGCTGAGATGTGATCATCATCTTATTCAAAACACTCAACTTCTTTGTAGTATTGATATTGATCTGCACATTTGATGTGAGGCCATGTAACCATATAACTGTTGTCTCAAGGACAATGTATCCAAATATTAATGGCAGATTAATTGATGGCCATGATGCTGAGCACCCAAGGGCAGTCCTCAGCCAAACTTTCTCCTTGAGGTTCAGACAGTTTTCACACTTGATTTCCCTGTTAGTCTCCAGAGGACCAGTGCAGAAGGTTTCTTTTTCTCACTCTTCTTTTTCTAGGGTGAGTAACAAAAACCTTTGCTGTGCTGGATTCAAAAGAAAATGTACTTGAATGTCATGGACACTATTTAACACTTCTGAATTGAAGGAGAAAATGGTGTGAAAAGTAATAGTTTCCAAGTATTGGAAAAGAGCAAGTGGCTGTTTTGATAGATGTTCAAGCTTGCCAAAATGAAAGATGTTCAACCTGAGAATTAATCCTTCACACTACAAGATAAGAAATAGTGTGTTTACATAAAGCTATTTATTTTATCTTTAAGCTTACCTTGTGTTTGGCATCTTTTCAGATATAATAATGAAAATGCATCTAATCGAAGAAAAAGGGCACCCTGCCTAATAAAGTTATTGCTGCTCATTTGTATTTTGATTAATGATGGCCTCAAAATGTGTTTTTTGGTATTTGGTGTCAAACAGTGTTAGAAGAATGTTCCTGATGAGGAAAATCTTATGACCTGACCTCTATGGGTGTGTGAAGGGAAGGAAAACTGAACTTGGGGAGAGCAGTTCAAGGTGAAAGGAAAAGACAAGAAATGCCTGTAAATTGTGTGGGAATCCATCTGGGTTGAAGAATAAAGATTAATAAGAGGTGAAAAGTTAAGCAGCATCCTTCAGTAATTTGTTTCATTGTCTCAGATGATACTGAGGCATAATGCTAAAACTTTTAAGAAGTTCTATAGCCTTTTTATTTATTGTTTTTAATGTTAATTTTTTTTAATGTATCATTTGTAAGATGGCATGACTGGGTTCTTTCTAGCACAAAATGAGTTGTATTCCTTTTCCCCTGTGAAAGCTCACCTCACTGCAAACCTCTCACACACTGCATTGGTAGCAGTGCAGCAAGAGTTGCCTCAGGGTTCTGTGCAGAACTGACACTTATTTTAACCTGTTTCACTTGATATTGTGAATAGAAACATGTTGAATGTTTCCTCCTCTTAGTCAGGGCTGACAAGATCCAGAAAATCTATTGTAAAACAAATTATTGACTACCTGTGATGTGAACATACAATCTAGAAATTCAGTTTTCTTTTCTAGAAAAAATAGTCTGCAAATCCTTTAGCTATGTCATATAGTGTTGAATTAACCTTTCCCTGACACTTCAGTGTAATCTTTTTCACTCCTTTCCAGTACATAATTTAGCAAAATGGAAATAAAGTGGCTTGGTGGAAAAGGATATCTCTAAGCTCATTTAAACTTAACTGTTCAGCTGCTCAGAGATATCCAACACACTACATGAGCAGCTTCTTCAGTGTATCACAGGACAGTAAAAAAAATTCTTTGCCACTCTGTAATAAAGCTATGTATTTAGATGAAATGCAGAATATTTTTCATTGAAGTTTTTCTGAAGTAATAATGCTTTAATGCTAGGGTGTTGCTTCATGTTATTTTTCCATGAGTTTATTTACTAGGATCATAAAATCACTTCCCTCATTTTAATGAGCACTACAGCTGAGAAATTGAAACTTAGTTTAATATGAAATAGTAGTTCTGCAAAGAAATGGTAGGGTATGTTATGGAACAGGCTTTGGGATTTATTTCTTTTAATACTAATAATCTTGTTAAATAAATATTTATGTATCAATAGGGGAAAAAAGAAATTGAAATAGCATTGATAATCATAAAAAATCAGGGCAAGAAAACAATAATAATCCAAAGGAAATTCTCATTAAGGAGAGTCTCATGGAGAACTTTTCTCACAAGAGCAAATGCAGGAGCAGGGACAGTACTTCTGAACTGCTGTTGTTCTGTAACATTGAATATTGTAGGACTGAGCAGAATCAAGCAAATAAAGCTCTCACAGCTGAATAACTACTGGAACATCAACCTGTGCAGCTGCCTCTGAATTCTAGCAAATGTTTATTAAAGTTGCTGACTTTGGTGGTGATCACACACATTCTTGGTATCAGTGACAGGCAGTGGTAGCTGCCCTGAAGGCTGTAAAAGCCAGGTGCCCTCAAAGTCACTATACTTAAATATAATAGGTGGATGTGATTTTCTTTACAATTCCTAATGTCTGTTTATCTCAAAAGCCTAGATATTTATTTCAATCAGATTTTCTAAAGGCAAAAGGAAAAATATTTTGATACAAGTAATATAAAACTTTGTTCACAATATCAAAATTTTATTATCACAGGAAGCAACTTCTTTAAATTAAAAAAAAAATCAAGAAATGCCAACTGGACTTGTAAAAATGGGCTTTAAAATTGTATGGCTGAAAGGAATTATTCATATGCTGGAAAAGAACTCTCCATTTGGTTTGCTGAAGATTTATATGGAGGTGGTGCCACCAAAACTCCAACAGAATTTGTCCTCAGCTTGTCAAAATGGTTTTGTTAATTTGCCAGAGCCAAAAGCCCACAGTGTCAGCTGGAAACTTGTTCTCACTCGAAGTAGCTGAGTCTGCCTTGGGAAGATGGAAATGGAAAGAGGATGAGAGTTCCTAGTTACAAGTGGAGTCCCAGTCTAATGGCCAATATTGGCAGAATGCTCTTTCTTTTCCTCCTAATTAGGAATTGTAGAGTCAGCACTGCAGAGCCTGGCAGCTTTCATTTTCCTCAGGTCTGGGTCATATGCAGTGTATGCTTCCTGTGAGCCCAAAGTTCCTTAAATCATTTTTTCAGTAAATCAAAGAGTAAAGGAGGCAATAAAATCCACTCTCTGGAACTCTTCTATCAAAGATAGTTCATGATTAATGTCAGGAAAAATTTGTATTTTACCACAAAGCTTCTCTTATTCTCTGCTTTTCAAAACTTAGCACTTCTTTTCCAGCACTCAGCTGCATAAGTAGCTGCCAACAGCACTCAAATTTAATAGCAAATCAGCTGACACTTTTTAGTTTACAATTTTTTAACCATTTTTACCTGCTCTTAAAATACATTTTAATTAGGTCCTAAAAGATGGGCAGGCTTGTTACTGTCATGCTATTCTAAAATCCTCCCCCTCCAAAGGAAAAAATCTCCAACCACACCCTTCCATCAGTAGGGGGTCAGTATTTCCAGAGAAACTTTCTTGGACCATTTGTCATGGAGTGTTATGCCCACAGATGCTGGGTGAAATTGTCATTGTAGTGATGTATACATGTCAGACTTTGATTTTAGCCACTGTAATCGGTCTTCTTTTCATTTTCTCTTCCTTGTGACTTCCTGTAGCCACTCTCTTCTTGCTTTCTCTGACTTCTGTTGGACTTCATTATATTTGGAACTAGAATTCCTTTTATACATGTTTTTAAAGCATTTCCAGCCTCAAAAACACACAAGCAAATAAAAAGTATGTTGGTTTGGTTTTTTTTTTTTTGTGGTTTGATTTTTGTTTGTTTGGGTTTTGGGGGTTTTTGTTTGTTTGTTTTTCTCTCAAGGTGCATTAAGGTTCCTTCATCCTCACATCAGCAGCTATAAAATGAAGAGACTATTTTACTCTAAAACTGTCTCAGAAGCCACTCCAGGGTGGCTGTGGTATGCCTGGATTGCTTTCAGGGTTTACTAGAGATGGATCTGGGAGTTCCTGGCAGGTTTTAGTCCATAATGGGAGCTCTGTGCACAAAGTAATGTTCTCTTCATGTCCCTGTGCTCTCTCTGTCACCTTGTGCTGCCTCAAGCAGGGCTTACCTTTTGTCTCTCCAGTCATCTCTGGGCTGCATTTTGATGCAGGAGGAAGGGAGCAGGGCTGCAAAAATCCCAGGAATCTGACAAAGTGCAAATTATTTGCAAAACCAACTTAGTGTGCAAGGAACTGCAGAAAGGAAATTTAATCTGCCAGTAAATACTTCAATGAAAAATCTTCCAGCCCTCTCTTGAGCTTTCACTTCATCTTTGTATCTTTGTGCTTATGATTCCTCTCTGCTTTCTATTCTATATGTCTTCTGAGGCTGGATCTTATTTATGGGGGCTGTTTTCAGTTTTTGAAAAGCAGATACAGTTCTGTTCTCTCTCTTTCTGAAGAACTCCTGAAGATAAAGGTTTCTGCCCACAAAAGAAAGGAATGCTGAATCATATTCCTATTAGACACATCTTCATGAGCATTTGTCAAACTGTTCACTTAATCTAGAGCCTGGAGCAATGAGAGTTTATGAATGAAACTCCCAGCACCAGGATCTTCCATATGTCACTGCTTCCCTGAAGAGAGGTGGAGATTGATACATGAAAAGCTGGTTTTAAAGTAAACTCATTCTTGGTGTATCGTGGTTTTGGCACAGAAATAGTGTAGGCAGGCTAAGTAAGTAACTATTTTTCCTGTTTAGGTAGGGCCTTTAAAATAAGTCTATATCAAAACATGTATACATACAGATATATGGGACTACAAATGTATGTGCTATCAATAACTATCTTAAATGTATCAGGAAACTTATCTACAAATTAGGTGTGCAGGAATTTCTGAACTAAAGAAAAGTTTTAAATAGCATAACTGCAGTCAAGGCCCTTTTGTTACCTCTCAGTATTTTTCTATTTGTGTTTTCCTAATTGTATTTTTATATCTCTAAAAGGTTTTCTAGATTGATAAAAGTAGTTGATAGTCATGGTAACTTTTGATATGTTTCTTTTTAAAAAGTTTGAATGGATTTATTTTCTGATTTTACAAATGACAACCATTAAGCCATGCTGAGTACTCCAGATTAGAAGCGAGCTGAAAAATCCTGATCAGAACCTACAAATGAGCACATCTTTCAGGTCTTTCTAAGGAATTTGGTATTTAACATAACTTCTGTATTAGAACACAGAAATTCAATTAATACTATTACATATTTGGATCAATTATCATGAAGAGGCTATGTATGGCATGGATGTGTTCACATACACCCTGCCTTTCATATTGTAAGTAACATGGAGGAAGAAACTGGAAAAATAAAAAGGATAGATACAGAAGCAATGGTGTCCAAATCTTCCATTTTCTGTTGATATGTGCTATTTCTTATCTCTTGTCCTGTGAACTGCTAAATTTCACCTAGGTAAGTGGAACAGCTTCTCCCACTTCAAATCCAGCTATGAATCTAAATCTGTACTTCTGGAAGAGTTTTCTTGCAGCAGTGAATGATAATGAAATTCAGTGGTATTGTGCTAATGAGTTGAGTCCTTGAAACCTGAGGTAAGTTGTGCAGGACCAATTAGGTTTTGAATAAGATTATTTTCAGGTGTTTCTGACTATCATGTAATCAAACCATGTTTTGCCTGTCTGATCTATCAAGTATTGCTGCAGCATTTTCAATTGCATTTTCAATTCAGAGAGTAACAGAGGAGTATTTGGTTTTGTTTGGATTTTTCTCCTTCCTTAGTAGCAGTTTGAGGATAGTTCTCAAGCATTTGCATTTTTTCTCCTAGGCAAGCAGTGACTTGCAACAGAGCTGTATTTGAATTAGCTTTTTCTAGCTCTGAGAGATGGAAAATAACTTGAAAACAGATTGTATTGAGATATTTGTCTTGCATACTGTTGCTATTACAGTAATGGACAGCCCAACTTCAATTTATGCACTAAGAGCACCTCTTATGACAAGAAACACACACAAGGCTAAAACACAGGCAATGGCAAGAATGGAAATGGCAGGGCAGAAAGCACCATATAATCAGTGGTGAATAATCTGTAAAGCTGGTGGGGGCTGAGTTTGGGTTTGTGCTGGAAGTAGTTGGTGAGGCAGGGATGCTGCTGAGCCGGGCTCACACCCTCAGGCCCTTTTCTGCTCCTCTCCCCTCCCCACCTGCTGGCCTGGGGCTGCACAAGGAGCTGGGAAGGGCTGGGAAAGCTGACCCAGGTGACCACAGGAGTGCTCCAGACTGTGTGGAATGTCAGCATATAAACTGTGCGGGAGGAGGAGGAAGGGAGGGGAATTCTGTTTGATGGCATTTCTCTTCCCAAGTCACTGTTCCCTGTGATGGAGCCCTGATGTCCTGGGGATGCTGAATGCCCAAGGGAAGTGGTGAATGGGTGTTTGCCTTGGCCTGTGTGTGCAACTTTTTCTTTACCTGTAGAACTGCCTTGATAACAATCTATGAGTTTTCCCACTTTTGTTCTTCTGATTCTTTCTCCTGACCCACTGGAGGGGACAGTGAGTAAGTAGCTCTGCACAGTTGCTGTCTGGGGTTAAACCATGACACAAGTGACGTGAAAATTAGTGTATTTGGGAGATCTGTCTGGATTCAGAGGCTATTTCCATGACAGCTGTAATATACAGAGCAAATACAGAGATACGAGTTAAGGGAATAAATTAATTTTGAAGTGTAAATTCAGAGTAATTTCAACAAACTTCCAGAGATTCAGAAAAATGTGAAGACTAGCCTAATCAATCCTGAATTCTGTGTATTTGGTTTATTTAAAAAGGAGTAAAGATATCTTTGTGTCTTTCAAAATCTGTCAACTCAGGAAGCTTACAGAGAAGACTCTCCAAAAAGAGAAGTTTAGAAAGCAAACTTGGGCTGTGCAAGGTCATGTTTAATTCCTCGTTGACTTCAAAGACACTGAATGTCAAACTGCACCGGGAAAGCCTCCATACATAATTAGAGACTCAGATTGGCTGGAAGGGCTCAGTGGTGTCTTTTATTGCCAAAGAGAGTAATTTAATTACTGTCCATATGCCCTGTTGGGCCTGAGTAAAGCCCTGTATTACTGGAATAAATCTGATTAGAGAAGTATTTCTACAAAACAATCATCTTCACTGCCCTCAACTACTCTTAGATGGGGCCTTTTTCTCCATCTCCTGGTTTTCATTTTCACAGTTATATACCACAAGGAGGTTCTGAATAGTTTTCTTGAGGCAGTAATGACACAATAAATCAAAACTTGCTTTTAATGATCCATTTTGTATCACACTGAGCTCTTTCAAAGCTTTTTTTTTTGTTTTAGCTATTAAAAGTCTCTCATTTAACTTAAGTCTCAAAATATTTCCACCTGCCTGTATTGATTTTATAGAGATTTTCAGCCAACATTTACAATCAGGAAAACTCCCCAATTGTATGAGGTCTGAAAAGACTGAAGGCAGGGCTCTGACAGATGATCACAAACCTGTCCATTTTGTGTCTTCAAGAATCATTGCACACTCTGTGCAAGCATTAGCTTCTTTAAGTTGTAATTTTTATTTCTTAATCCTCAGCTGAGGTTTCCTCCTCGATCATGGTTGCAGCAGCTTTCACTGAGAGGCCTGCAGGGATGGTTAGAGAGCAAATGAAGTGCTCAAAGGTGAGAGAGATCATGGCTCCAGAACCAGCCCTGCCAAGCTTGTGTGTAACTTAAAAAAAGTTAAAACTGGAAATGAATTATGACTGTTGATTATTTATTTTATTATTGAAGTTCATCCTTTTGCACTGGGATATAAACTGTGGAGCTAACCTTCCCAAAGAAATCTCTAGTCTTATAGCATCTTTATTTCACAAGCAAGGAGTTACCTAAGAACAGAAGTTATGTGAGACTCTGGTGAAGTTCAAATGTCCAATCCCATTCAATCTGGATATTTTATCTTAACTCTTGTTTCTTGCAGATACTAATACTTGGTCTCATATTATTAATTTAATTAGAATAATTTAATGTTTATGTACTTTTAAATTAATCTGTTTTAAAAAGAAATGTAAACAAAAGTTAGTAATCAAAATTTTCTTTCTATACTTTGTAGAGCATAACATTTCAAATTCTTTTTGGGAATCGTATGAACAGATCTTTCAAGCACTATTAGCTGTGCAGAAAATAGACATTTTGGCAGGCAGGGAACATAAAAAAAAGCTGTAACAGATCCAGTGGCATTTTCAAAGTGATCTTTGATGAAAAGGTTAATAGAATTTATGAACTGTACTGCTTTAAATTCTTGTAACAATTCCCATCATAATTACAACAAATGTATCACAAAAGGTTCAGGGATTAATTTAGTTTGTGTGCGTTTCCAAAAGTTCACAAGCTTGTTCAGGGCATGCACACATTTTGAAATGGCAGACTTGGACTTCAAATCTTAGAAATGTTTCTCTTGAGGATTCTGGCACTTCTAGTTTGGGTTAATATTTCTGTCATACCACAACTGTACCCCTACTGCTCCTGCCCGGGGTACAAAGTACAAAGAAGGGTATGTTTAGATTAAAAAAAAAGTAAAAAAAAATAGAAACCAAAACAGAGCAAAATAAAACCACTTGAAATACCTGAAAAAATAATCTTCAGAATCCTGAAAAAAAAGTAATTTAGTTTTTTCTGGTAGAGGAACTTCATCATGCACAAACAGCTCTCCTTTACTCTCTTGGGTAATACAGCATTTGCACCTAGGTCGGTATAAAATGCACTGCAGCTGAATTCTACAGCTTCCCATATCCAGTGTGGAATACTGGAGTGGTTGATATTCCTGTGTGATTTATCTCCCATGCAGACCTGGCTCCAAGTGGATACAAGATGTAGTTCCAGGCAAATCATTTATAGTTTGGCTTCCCAATGGAAGTATGCAAAAGCTGGGTTACAGCTTGTCATGCAGTTCTCCTCCCTCCGCTGAAGCACTTCATAAAATGCAAACAGATGAAGCAGACACTGAGAATTGATTGGCTCTGCTGTGCTTCAGGGGGGGAGGGGAAGATTGATTACTGATGTGGAAAAAGTTAACTTTTATTCAGAGAAGATCCCAGGTATTGATCAGTGTCTTGTTATACCGTGAGAGAAATGAGTGGTTTGAACTGGGAACAGCAGGTCAGGGCAGTCAGCCAGGGCTCTAATAAATAGCTTTCATAAATGGTGCTAGAAAAAATGACTTTCAGTTTCTATAAATGGTTCCTTTCATGTCCAGACTACCAGGAAATTATACTTTTACATTCTCACATGTGTTTTAAAGGCATAAAAGCAAATGGCATCAAAAAATGAAGAATAAAATTTCGTGCTTCTCTTGGCCACGATGTGTGCACTTGCTAAGAAAAAGTAGATTGTGTTTATGTGCTTTTTCTGTTGTTATGGAATATCAGATCACACAATGGCTTGGGTTGGAAGGAACTTTAAAGGTCATCTATTTCCATCCCCTGCCACTACATCAGGTTTCTCCAAGCCTCATCCAACCTGGCCTTGGACATTTCCAGGGAGTGTTTTCTCCATAAGCTGCTTGCAATATGGACACTTCAGTGCTCAGAACTTTAATTCTCTCTGTAAGGACAGATTTCAGAAATGCAGTACATTGACAGCTTCAGTGCATTGATCACATTTTGGGATATTGTACTTCCAAAAGGGGTAGTTGTTCTTGTTGTGAGTATTATAAGATATTCAAATGTGAGAGTAATTTCATTTGAGGATGTTCGAAGAAAATGGTGGCAGTGGGAATAAGGGAGAAGGGTGCTGCTCAGAAGATGGCTCAAAAATGGTATTAGATCTCAGGGAAGGGACATTCAGAATAAAGGTAAAATACCTCTCCTGAAACTCTAAGGTGAGCTGCAAATTCTGGAGCCTGTGTAGAAATTAGCTGGAAATGAACACCAAAGGAGCAAACCTTTATTGTTGAATTTTCAGTGCAAACTACTAAAGGATGATCATCCATCTCCAAAGTGAATATCTCTTCTGCAACAATCGTTTTCTCTAACATTTATATCTTGCTCAAGGCTAATCAGGGGAGGCTTATAAATTGTTGAAATTGCTTTATAGCACATTTAGAGCTCATTTCACAGCAGTTTAAGGGGTTGCAATGAAGCTAATAGCCTTCTGCATTTCTTAACTATTTGTGATTTAAAAAATGGTATAACATTTATAACACTTTAGAGTTATTTCCAAAAGTAACATGGTAAATCTAATCATTATATAATCAGTACACTATAAAAATCCCAGTCCTGTGAAGGCCTATTTTCAAGTATCTTTAATCATTCTGTCCAATGTTTCATATTGGACAGGGTGTTGGACAATATTTCAAATTTGGCAGGGTGATTCTAAATAAAATAACAGACATGAGAAACACAACAGACTAGAATGCCTATCCTGATCAGTGGAGAAAGAACTGTACAGTTTTGCAACCATAGCTTTTTTTGTTGTTGTTGTTGTTTTTGTTTTGTTTTATTTTTGTGCAGCAGATAAATTGGAAGAGGTTATAGATGATTCTGTCTTCCAGGAGCAATTAACCTGAAAAGACTGCTCCTTGCTCTTTAGCCATGTTTAATACAACTTTCTATAGCTTCCTGTATTGAGCTATCAGAACCAGTTAGAAACAAGAAGTGATGGACACTGCAGTAATCAATTCACTTATAAAACAATCGCAGAGAGGGAGGAGATGAAAATCTACTTGGCTTGGTTCTTTCTTAATATAATTTATTTTCAAATTCCCATTGGTAAAAGTGAGAGGAAAATCTCATTTACTAGTGTAAAACATTTTTATTGAAGAAGCAGGAGTTGAATGCATGATATTATTTATGTACTATCAGATCTTAACCATTTATCTAGTTGTCAAGGACATGATCACAGAGTGTCATGACTTCAATAACAGGAATGGTCAACCAATCCTCTCAGTTTTTTGTATTGTGCAGGAGAAAACCAAGTCCAGGAACATGTAGGTGATGCTACAAAAAATCCCTTTGGGCTTTTACGATTTGGGCTAATCAGTTTTTAACCTTGATTGGCCTATAAGTGCTTAAAAGCCGTTGCTAATTCAGATTTACTGACATCTGACTGGTTGCCACAATTTCCCGATTCAAAACTTCAGATTCTGAAGTTCTTGATAACAAAACTGTCTCTGACATTTTCCTTAATTACCAAGTCAGTCATGGCAGTTTTGTCTTTTAGTTAAACACAAGGAACTGTGAGGATTCAAAGGGTATAAGCAGGGAGACCCTTTTAATAAGATCCAATAGCATAATGCCAACCAGATTGTCTGCTGCACCTTTTCAGTCACCTTAAAAAATTCTAAGGGCTGCTAATTTCTGGATTGTGATTGTTGTTGCTTCACTTTTTCCTGTCATGTATTTGTGTAAGCTGCCTCTGTCTTGAGGATAGGAATTAGCAGTTTGTGAAATATGTATTATTCTGCATTACAATATTTTATATATAAAAGGCTATTAATTTTCTTCATTTTCAGTGCTGCTTATGTAGTCATCCTTGAGAACGACTTTGGACCTACACAGTATCAAGGATACTTTAGCATATCAAGGATATAATCAAAATGACCCACTGAGTCAAGGTATTTAACATAAATATTGGCCTGATAATCTTGTATATAAGCCTGGACTTACTTATATCTGTACCTGCATTTCTTATTTTTAACAGTCTAATTGATGTGAGAATTGGAATTTATTATGGTCTCAATTTTTTTAGTAATTTTAAATGGCAATGGGCCTAATAAGTAATGCTATGTTTTATTGAATAAATAGACTGAATAATATTGGGGTAGTAAATACTACAGTTCTCCATGTCTGCAGTTTTTCCATTCTGCTATAGAGCCTATTAAATTTTCTAATTAGATGCATGTCATAAACTATGCATGAGATTGGTACATCCTAAGACAACCATTGAGATTGAGAGTATTCAAAACACTTTGGTCTTCATCAGCATTAGTTCCCACGTCGCTGGGTCCACTGCAGTTATCCATACCAAACTGTTACTAAATGTGCATTAATTATTCCACATACAAGCAGGCATCTGTTAATTCACTGCTTGCAGTTTATTATACTAATATGTGTAAACTGCTTTGAGCTATAAATTACAAGATTAGGGCTTTTAATATTTAGGGATATCATTAGGCATTGTATGCTGGAGGTAGATTTGACAAATGCTCTTTGGTAATAGAGTATATTTAAAGGAAAATCTGCATGAATTAATTTTAATTACTGTCATATTAAAGGGTATAAAACTAACTAATGTCAAAGTTGTACCAGTGCTGTTGATTCAGTGTTATCACGTGTGGATAATTAGAGAACTCTGTTTGCATAAATATTTCTTCAAATAAACACATACACAGACTTTCCTTTGAAATTCCAACCATGTCATGGCCTTAATTTTTCAGACATATCTTTTGAGCTACATTTCATTACAGAAGTATTTAAACATTAAGAAGAAACAACCAGTAGTGATCACTGAAGCTGCTGGATGATAAATAGAGGAACTACTTACAGGCTGAGGGTCTGGCAAATCCAGGTGTTACCTGTGTTGGGAAAGGAAAATGTTTTGTCTGGCTCTTTTTAAAAAACTCAAGTTTTAGCATGGCACACGCAGCTGAGTCTCAGGATATGTCTGCCAGGTATGATACTGTTCTTGATTTTGTTTTCTAATTAATCCCCAAGGTGTTCATGTTTAGTAAGACCAAGAAGAGGAAATGGGTGAGTTTCAGACAGCCCTTTTTGCAGTATTCCATGAACACTGATAGCTGCTAACTTAGCAAATATGGAAGGAAAATAATGGCAGTGGAATAGTACAAGTTAGTTTGGATTTGGTGCAACCCAAGGAAGTTCTGATGAGCTATTACATAACAAACAGAACAACTCTGGCAACAACTTGCCTTTCCAAAGGACCAATAGGAAGGAAAATTGTGACCCACACAACTCTTTAATAGACTGCTATCTGTAATGGGAGCTCTGATCTCTGTCTTGGGAAGCTCAGTACAGGTACAATTTCTTTTACCTGTAAATACAGCTTTTATTCATTGTATTTGTTAACTTCCTCTTTAAAAGTTTCTGCTAAGGAACCTTGGTTGCACTGCATGCTGTAGTTAGTTTCTCTCTCTGGAGTTAAAGAAAAGAAAGGGAAAAAAATGGGCTCCCTTTGTCTTAGGGAACAGCAGGCTATCCATGGCTTAATGACCCAGCAGAACAGAGGTTTAGTACGGGCCATGGCAGCCAGTGGCTCTGGGGGAATTTGTGAGTCACAGCTCAGCCAAAGCACAGTCTGAAGCAGAAACTCCTCCAAGGTGTGAGTGCTGCTGTGCTCGCTTCCCCTCTCCCCTGTGGGCCCTGCCTGCTCCTGCCCCTCTGCTGCTGCTCTCGTGGGGTCTGCAAGAGGTGCCAGCACAGAACTGACTTTCTTCTTCTTCTGTCGTTTTGTTTTGTTTAACTTTTTGATTTGCCACCCTCTGTGTTTTGAAGGTGCCCTCCCTGGCTGCTGTGGGGAATGTATAATGGGGCTGTGTCTGGGCTTACCAGTTGCAATGCATGAACGATGAGATGTATGGAGATGTCTTAAACTCGACTTTAGTTGTTGGTTTTTTTTTTTTTTTTTTGCTGGGAGGGTTTGGTTGGTTGGTTTTTGTTTTGTTTCAGACAGCTAATGTATTTCTTTCTAAACTCCATTTTCTGTCTGCTCTGTCTCCCTGAGTTGGACAATGTCTAGGTTCAGATGCATACCAATGAGTTAACGAATGTCTGGCTCTGAAAACTCCAGCATCTAGTGAGGCAGGAAAAGCTCCAGCTCTGCTGTATTAACTGTTATACATGAATAGTTCCATCATAGGGTGTCTGGGAATAGTGACATATACACAAAAACTTTTATAGCCCATCATTCATTTTCCAGTAGAATAATTCATAAACATTCATAAAATTTTGCTATGCCAAGTGGCAAATGTCCCATCCTGCAGCCCTGAAAAGCCTAAGATTTTTCATTTTCCATTGTAAACATTTTATTATGGCCTTTTCTGATTAGAATCACACAAATCTCTCAGCAGTGAATTTGTTGCATATATTTCTTGCTGAGATTGTAGCTGTAAGTAAGCATCCTCTGATATTCTTTATATGTAATTTACTTAGGGAAGGTAGCAGAACAACAATAACACCTCAGAAATATTGGATCAAAAATTATACAGAGAAGAGTATTTTCAAGGGGAAAGAGAGCATAACACAAAAGGAGCAAATAAATTGTTATTTGCTGTGTGCCGTTTGCAAAATGTTTTGAACATTTTATTGAATATATCTTCCTTGTGAATTATGCATGCTCTCCAGTGCCTCTGGGAAGATGTAAAACTTTATATATTACGAATGGAATACATGACCTCCTGATGTTTCCCAGATATTGCTTTAAATCGAAAACTGAACAATTTCATATCTACCAAGGGTTATTTTATTCCTTTTTGAGACGGTTAAGCAAGAATATTGTGGTGAAGGGAAGATTTCTGAATGTGTTCTCTCACTGGAGCCTGCTGCATGTCATTGCAGGAAGATTCTGTATTTTGGAGCACTAAAATGGAGGTTCTGTACGTTAAAAATACATCTTTACAGTAAGTTGCAACTGAAAAGAGTGTGTTCTAATTCCTTTAATAATTCCAGCGAGTTCTCATAACTTTTTAAATTTTTTATGTCCAACACTTGATTGGTGCTGGGTTCAAGCTGTGAATCATTCTGTGTCAATGAGACTTGTCCTTTTGAGACAAGCATGTGCCTTGCATGAGTGAGTAGCCAAGGCTGGTGTGGAGATGGCTTTTCAAACGTGGTCATTTCACTCCTGTGCTCAATGCATTTTCCATCACACCTTCCTACAGCTTTTCAGCCTTAGGTTTGATTCTGAAACCGAGGTATCAACAGCACGTATTTTACTCTTGCTTTCAGGAAAATGTTTCAGTTTCTAAATGTACTCTCAGCTTAAGCTTCTTAGTAAGATATTCATCCACTCAGTGAACTTTACAAGATACTTCAAAGTACCCAATATTCTCTCTTGGAGCATATCTTAAGAAAAAATATGTAAGCACATATCTTGCTTTGTTATTTATGTGAATTCTAAAATTTGAAATGCTTGAACAAAAGTGCATCATCAAAATGCTGAAAATTAGGAGATTTCTGTGGAATGGAAATTACGAGTACAATGAAAAATGTCATCAGCTAATATACATTGAAATAAGGAATTCAGGATATGAGCAATTGGAATTACAGCTCTCACTGCTGGCCTCAGAGTATGAAACTGAAGCAGTATTTATTATTAGTCAGTTTTATGTATAAATGCCCTGAGTCTTTCTATTGACAGCATGATTCTGCCATGTGATTCACCTTACCAAGAAAAAAAATCCATACTGTTTAGTATGGATTTCATGAATTAAATTCTACTCCTAGACTTCTCCAGAGATGATAATTGCTCTGTTTTATAGAAAAGCTCTCTTTTTTGAGGATATAAAGCTCAGATCTTGAACCTGAGCCATGTTAATACATAGTTAAAAGTGAAATAAGGGGAAAAGGGAAAAAAACACCCCTCCCCCAACAATAACAAAAAAAAAACCACAAAAAAACCCCAACAAAATCCCCAACAACAACAACAAAACCCCAACACAAAAAAAAACCAAAAAAAAACCAAAACAAAAAAAAAGCCAAAAACCCTAAAACCTGGTGAGCTGGGGCCCTTTAGGACTCACACTCACAGCATCTTTTCTGAGAGGAGGGAACCCAGCTCATGGCAGTGGATTTGGTACCTGCCAGCACAGCTGGTAAAGGAGGCACAAAGGGTAAAAATGACCTGTGGTTTGATTTAGCCCATGGCAGAAAACCTGGTGTGGTCAATGTTATTTTTGTCCTGGGATGTGGAGGATGAGTTTTCTGTGAAAACGTTCCTGTGTGTGAAGCAAAGCTCTAGTCAGAAGAGGGAAAATAGAGGAGCTGGGAGGTCGAAGCTGGCAGAAGCCACCTCTTGTTGCTGGGTCTGAATATGGAGATGTAACTGTGATGGAAGGAGAGAGACATGCAGAAAGATACAAGCATAAGGGTAACTATTTCTCTGGGAGTGTACAATGTGAAAAAATGGAAAAAAAATACTAGAACTCTGCTTACAAATTGCCTCTATTTTTCTGGCAAGAGCAGTTCCCTGAAACTTGTATTTTGATTGTTCAAGGGGCAGCAAAGAGATGGGAAGTAAATGTAGAAACAACAGCAAAATGCTGAATTCATTTTTCTGAGGCTGTTCTGTTGTGATTGTTCCTCTGCAGGTGCACTACCCAAAAAAATCCAAAGCAATTCTTGCTTCCTTACCATTCTCCAAAGACACACAACTTGATTTTTATGCTGGTCATATTCATGATCTTGCATCCTTGAGTAAACAGCTTTCAGTGGTGCTTTATTTTTCATCTGTTCTCCTGACCTTTTGTTAGGGCAAAGGCTGTCTCCTGTAGTTCTTTGAATTCAAAGTCTTACTCTTCTGGGGCTTTAGCCTATGTGAGGATGTTCAACCAAACTATTATTAATAGTAATGTCAGCTCTTGAAGGATTAACAGGATCTGTTTCTTAGATTCTCATTTAACAGGTCTGTGTATTAAAAGAAAGTTATAGAAGACAATACATCTGTTCTTTGGAAAAGTGACTTCATGGTAAAAATTGGAAAGAAAGGTTTAGATGGTAAATATATAATACAACCTGAATTATTTGCAAGTGAAAAATACTAGTTTTGTCATTGATCTCTCTTCAGTAACCTTTCAACTTAATTTGAGAAGACAGACAGGCCTTTGAGATACATTATATGATGAGTCAGCCAGAGACTTAGAGAAGTAGTCTAAAGGAAAAAAAAATTCCTGCAGGATCCAGATCAGAAAATTGGGTTGTTATTATTATGCAGTCATTGAAAAAGGTAAGCAAAACTGAGTGTTCCTGCTGTCCATACACTGTGTAGAATAAATCTGGTTCAAAATGTTCAGTATTACCACAAAAATAGTGTTTCATGTCCTGAACTCAATTTCTCTCTTAAACTTTTGAAAGGTCAAATAGGGACAAGACTAAATAGATGGCCATTTTTGCTCCAGAAAGAGGAACAATAATAAAAAAAGTCATCTATGAAACCAGACAGGTTCTTGCTTTCAAACACTATGTGGATGAGGGAGTTACCAATCATGTGTTTGTGGCTTGTGCCTGGTAATGAAGTAAAGCTTGAAGGCAACATTGCAGATAATTAGGAATAGTTTTGGTCCATTATTGAGCCAGATCTTTCAGCCTTTGCAATGGAGTTTAGAATGTAAAGAAAATATTGAAAAAAAAAAAACCCAACTAAATGTCTCTTACCCACCATAAAGGCATATATGTGTATTTTGCATGTAACATGCATAACTTTCTCTTATAAACTATTCTAGCTTGTTTTTCTTTCTCAAAATGACCTTGTCCTTCCTGGCTTATTAAACTCACTTCCAATCTGATGCTGTTTAATGTTATTGAATAATTTTGCATTGAAAGTGGCAATTAAAGTGGGTGTTATATCTCTATCCCTCCTTTTTGTTTTTTTAGGAATACTCAATAAGACATCTACAGTATACACCAGAAGCATCATTCTGACATTGAAACCTAGAAACAAAGTTTGTGTCATGTGGTGTTTGGAAAATACCTTTGTATAAATAGGTCTGAATTCAGTTTGTATGTGCTTTTATTACACATTACTCTTAAGTATCCATGATTAATGAGGCTGGTTGGTTATTTGACTTTCAGATAAAAAAATAAAATATTGTTTCAGGGTCATAGAACAGCCACAGCAGGAGCATTTTAAGCGCTGTGGAAGTTATTTAAACAGTAGGCTAGTAATAAATGAGTATTTGCTTTGCAGTACTTGTCTCAAGAACTGATAAATTGCATCCTAACTTCCTTCTATGGTCATTACTCTTGTGACTATGGATGAACTCACTCAGCTGCAGGACTTCAGAAGAAACTGATGTGCAGATCCTGAATGCTGAACCCAAGTGCCAGCTTTTGCCTTATTGTTATGTTTGTCTTTCTACTTCAGCAGTGGAGTCCAAACAGATGTTGTATTTGGATTTAATTGGATTGGATTTTCATTTTCATCTATATTTATATTAAATGGTTCAGTCTTTGCATTTTGGCAGTGAGCTTCACTGGTGCTAAACAGTGTTAATTTTATTTTGTCTATGTGCTAAACTCATTATCTTAAAATCTTATGCTGAATTCAATTCCTTACATTTATCTATATTAATAAGAAATGTTAGGAAACGCTCTGGCAGTGTTTGAAATAAAAATGGTCAACCCTGTCTAGTCCTCATTTTCTTTCCTCTACAGACTTGTAATTTCCTCTCTTCTCCTCACCCCTCCTCCCCCATTAAATATTACCTTGTATTTAATTAGGTATTGTCTTAATTTTATGCTTTCTCATTTGTTCATAGGTAGAATTTTTAATGTTTCAACAGAATTTTTAGTATTCAAATATCCTTGTTAAAGGATAATCTGCTTGGGGTGATTACAGAGATGACATCGTGGCTGTATTGAGGTCTGTCCACCCTTGGTGAGTACAGGATTTTTGCCCTAATTGCACAGACACTTTGGATATGGACTACTATATATTTTCATTGATGTTGTCTCTGTTGTTCTCCCAATGGAATACTCTATCAATAGGGCTATTATGTATGACTTTGATTCAGTGCTTTCAAAATGAAATGCTTTACTCATCTTTTCAGGGGGTTTCAAAATTCATCTTCCTCATTCTGCTCACTTTTATGCTGTCTCTTTTCATTCCTTTGTGACCTTTGAAAGTTGATTGGAACTAAACAGGAAATGCAAACCCAAAACATTCCATTGGTCTCTATTTTGTTTTTTTTCAACACCTTGAAAACCAAATAAATCTGTGAGTCCACATATAAATGTAATTTGCTTTCATCTCACTCTATATTAGGAATTCTGGTAATGTATGTTTAAAGCATGGCACATTGGAAGCTGGGCTGACGTACCTTAACATGTGGAACCCTTTTTAAGGTAGCTGTAATTCCATTTTACAAGAGTCAGCCCTAACTGCTTCTCTTTAAATAGCCCATTAGAGTCCCCTAATAGAAAAATTTACAGCTCTCAGCTGCTTCTGCATAATGCATGCAGAAATCAGATATCTCATGTGCCCTGTGGCTCAGAGACATTTCTGTTCAATTAATAAGCAGTGAAGTAGATGACAAGATTATTAAACAAGTTTATAATAGATGAAAGATTTTATAGACTTATGACATGGACTATTGACAGAATTAAACATTTTCTGAAATAATGTATCTTTGTTATTTATTGAGAGGTAGAAATAATTTTTTCTGTTGCAGGCAAAACTCCCATAGTCATATTCTTGCAGATTTGCATATACATATGCAGATTTAAGAAAAAATGGGTACTTTCCTTCTCCATTAATGAGGAGTAGCTGTTCATTGGCACACTGACTTCAGGCCTCCACCATCAGCAGTATGACACAGTGCTGGATCTGCTATCAGTTTTGACTTGGAGCTTGTTGTTTTGGGCTGTCTGGTGGAATTATTAATCCATGGGAGGTAGACAGCAAGTACAAGCTTCCTGAGTGCTGTTCTTATGTCACCAAAATAGGAGTCAGATGTTTAGTCACATTTAAATAGAGTCTCTCCAATGCAGTGATTGAAACTAAGCTCTGTTTTTAATGAAATAGAAATTTAGAAAGTTTTACACATGATGGGACTACAGACAAGGACCACTTTCTGTTTTTCAAGAATGTGATTGCAGTTTGTGTTTTTTAGTGTGAAGCTAATTAATGCCTGTGCATTAATACAAGCATAAAGTCTTAACATCCACCTCTTCTAAAATTCTATAAGGGTGATTGAACTAAGAAGAAAGGCAAGAAAACAGGAAATAGATTAAGAGCCTAGAGGTGATATAAATGTCAAGGAAGCATGTGAAATGAACTAGAGAACAGGAAGAGTTCTCTTACTGCTTTAGGATATTCAGTTCTAACTTCTCTGAGTTTAGCACAACTCTGTCTGAGAATCTGTGATACTGGGTGAACTTTTCAGAGAATAGCAAATAATTTTACTGGAAGTGCTCTTCCAGTAAAAAGCATCCAATATGTGCTGCTTGACTGAAAAGTTCTAATTGATGATCTTGCAAGAAAGTTGTCAGCAGGATTAATTTATCTCATCCAGTGAAATAAAAAGCAATCAATAACAAAAGGGAAAATAAATGACTAGTAATAGGTGTATCTGATTGTTTAAATGAAGCATACCATATGCATTATTATGCCTAACGGCATGTGAAATACACTTAAAATATGACACTGGTGCCAGTTTACTAAATTAAAAATCATAGCAGGGTGAGCAAGGCAACATTAGTGGACAACATTATTTAATCTAGGATTTAAAAAAAAAAACAAAAAAAAATAAAAATTACATTTGTTGCTTTGTGGTAATTGGGACTGCAGATTTCATAACTTTTAAATTATCTTTTTCCCATCAGAGATTTGTTGAACTGCTGCTGTCTAAATCTGTGTTCACAGTACAGTGACAAAGAACTATTGATCCCTCTGCCCGGAACTGGAGGGTGCTACCCTGAATTTAGTTTGAAAGTCACAGGAAATAGAATTTTCAAGACAGTAACTGATCTTTAATTGTCTTCTCCTTAATCTTTCCTGCCTGACAATTGGTTTTATTGGTTTCCCACACCTGTCTGGAATGCCCACTGTTATTACACATTTTAAGGTAGAAATTATATCCTGCTAAAGCTAATAATATGGCAATATAAAGAGGGGTGAGAACCTACCTAGATAATTCTCTTCAAACAAGGACTAGAGATAAAAAAAAGTGTAAAGGGTTTAGGTCAATTGATCAATCAGATACAAAAATGGCCCATGGTGTGAGAATCCCAGCTGGATCCTACAAAGGGATTCCAATTCCTTGAAAAACTGGGAGTTCTAATCTAGTCTAGAATATTTTCTCAGTTCAGCACCCTTATTGAAGTCCTGCCAAACTCAGATTTGAGGAAGAGAATTCTCTTCTTCAGAAGAGAATGTCCTGTGTCAGCTATTCTTGTGACAAATGTAGATCCATCTGTTTTGGTTTTTGTCTAGTGCCTCTTCTTGCTCTGCTCACATTTACTTGTGATCTTTGCTCCAATCCTTACTCTGGACCTACATGAGGCCAAGTTTCCACAGAGAACATTGCTAACATTGCTGCCACAGCTGCAGAGAACTTGGCTTCAGGCTACATGGAACCTCTGTACCAAGAAATCTGTTGATTTAAATCATTATCTCTCTTGGAAAACTTAATTCAGTTGCGAAAGAAAGGACAGAATTTGAATTGCTCTCTTCTCAGAGACAGAGCCTCTTCACCTCCACTGCTCTTGTAAAAAAAAAGCTATCAGAATGCAAAGTAAAACTGAAGATTAAAGTGCTTTAAAGTGTCTTCTAAGATATCCTTTTTTCATGTTGAACCTTGTTCTATATAGAGCTCAGAATGTGCTCACTAATGTCTATTGAGAATGTTGTGATAATGGAGCATTTGCCTACCAAAAGGGATGTTTAATTGTTTTGGGGTTTTTTATTGTGTTTTTCATGAGTTACTTAGTCTGAGAAAAGAATATGTTTGGAGAAAAAACAGTCTTGAAAAAAAAATACTTTTATTGGGTAGACTTTTTATTGATAAGCTTTTCAGTTCTTAAACAGTCATTAAGCTGAAACTAGGAGTGTTTTAGTAGGAGTTCTTGAATATAGATTCCTAAACTACTACTTGTTCTTTTGAACCATTAGATGATGACAGAACAGTTCCTTCTGTTTTTGTTCTTCAACATGGTCATAAATACTTATATTCCCACATCAGTGAAATAGTCTTAAGATACCCAAAGAGATTTGACCTCAGCCATGACTTTATTATTAGTAATGCACATTATTTGCATAATGAGTGGTAGCCATGAGCTGTAGGCATGGCCTATATTTTATGCAGAATTAGAACTAGAACAGGAGACATTTCATATGGCCTTTAGGTTGAAAAAGATGAGGAGAGTCAGCAGGTGGACGAAGGAAAATGAAGAATTGGGAGACTGGTATCATTTTGTTAGTATGGTAAATGGTATTCTCAGCCCACCAGCTGTTCAGCCTGTTATTGCTTGTGGGGAGACTAGAACAAAAAGTAGCTTTCCAAAGGGAGATATGGCAAAAACAGGCTGTCAGGTATTTGCAGGCAACTCCTTCAAGGATAAAATACAGGAAAAGGCCATTCCACCCAAAATTAATCCTTCTTAAAATTTAATAAATAGGAGATAGGAGTTGGTGCATTGGCTGCTCTGAGTCAGCATCTTGGCAGTGAGTCAATTCATTAACCTCACCCAGCTGAGGGCAAAGGTCTCTCTGCCTTTCCTGTAGAAATGAGTCTTTGTCACATTGGCAGAGGTCTTGGGCAAAGTAGTTTTACATTGAAGGTACCGCCTTGAATTCCACAACATTAGCTGAGAAATGGGTGAGAAGAAAATCTGGTTTTTTGACACTAAAGTGATTTTGTTATGAGGGTCTGATACACGCAAATAAATTCTTCTAACTTTATTTGAAGACCATATGGTTTTATGCAATGTAAATTTGTCAGCATCATGGTATTTTCAGATTTGGAAGACAACATAAGCCTCAATACCCTCAGTCCTTTAATTACCTAAGTAAGCATCATGGTTAGTGGCATTTCTGGTTAAAGTCCTAATTAATCTTCTCTATCTAATGAAAATGTGAGGATTTGGCTTGTGGCTTATTATCCTACTCATTATGAATGATAGGGCAACTGTATAGAGCCTCCAGTTTTACACTGCAACATAATTATTTATGAAAAGGCCTTGCCCCAGAAATGGAAATAATGATAATTACATTTAATCTTTTCATGGTTTATTCAATTTTTTTGCAGTGAAACAGATTAGGACACTAATTACCGAGAGAGGAAATGCAATAAACTACCAGACAGGCTTATTGGAAATACGCAAAAGTTAGGTTACATCTTTCAGTATCTTTGGTGTTGTTACTTTTCTTGTTCATGTGTGTACTTTTCATGTGCTTGGCTTCGTGTTGTATGCGTATTTTTTAAGTTAATAATTCTATTTACTATTCTGTTTTAGCAGATTACAAAGATGGACAGGAGGACTACAAAAGCTGCTTGTTTAAGCACCTCTAACTGTGGCTGCTGTTGCTGTTTCTGCACTGATAAGGGCACAGAGAGTTCTGGATGCCAGGTGCCTCAGAAGGGCGTTTTTAGGGTGAGCACCAAGGGTGGTTTGCACCAGTTTAGAGGCATTCCCAGTACCCTGACACGTTTCATGTACTGCCTGAGGATGTCCCCACTGGGTAACTGCTGCTTTCCTCCTGTTCTGCCAGTGTGGTGTCCTTAGTAGGTGTCAAAATGGGAATTTTCTTTTGTATTTTCATCAGCTGATTTATCTATTGCTGAAATGGACTTCATCAGCTGATGTATGTATTGTTGAAATGGACTGGAAAAAATAAAACTATTTAATGGAAAAACTTTTTTCCTTTTGGAGAAAAACTATGTGGAAAACTTCATGATTTTTTTAAAGTTCAAATAAAGCCTTAGCAAATATGATGAACATAATTTTTGTGCTTTCAACAGGAAAAATGGTGAAATGGACTTGTTTTAGGCTATGGCTAAGCTGGAGAGCTGAGTGGCTTTACAGCATTTCTGTGTTCAGTGTTTAAGTGTTGATGGTATTTAAAGCATTCTTAAATCTGACAGTCATTGCTAATGGTGCACAGGCAGTGACCCTGCGCTCTGGGGGACTGGGCAGGGGGGCACAGTGCAGAGCCAAGGAGCAGCCCCCAGTCTGGCAGTGAAGTCAGCCTTTCCCTTCTGTTGCCAGTGAGGCAGTGGTCATCCCCAGTGGGCAGAGCTGTGAGCAGCACTGACAGCACTGACAGCAATGAGCCATGGAGTGCCCAGGGGCACTGAGCAGCCACCAAAGGGAGCAGAGGCACACAGGGGCACTGCATCAACACGAGGGGATAAAAGGTTGGGCTAAAGAACAAGTAGGGCAGACCCTTGCAGCCTTCTGATATGGTTTGGTGTTCCTCTCTATGGGTTGAAGCTTTCTGAAATTGTGTGGTGATACTCTGTGTGTTGTGGCTGTCTCAACCGTGACATTGTCTCATGAATGTCTCCTGGGTTCGTGGTGGAGAAAGAATTGTAAGTTTTAGTGTAAAAGTATTTGAATTATGGCTGGGTACATGCATTTGGAAATTGATGAATAATGCAGTATGGGTAGGATTTCATGGTTTCTCTTGTCAGCTGCCATCCTGTGGTTTAATATTTTGATAAGTGCTTTTTATTTTGATTTCCATATACATCTTTATGTTTGTCTAACTGCACTGCTGACAAGACAAAGAGGTAACAAAGAAATGGATGAGGAACTGTTCTGATTTAATCTTAGGTAACTCTTAGTGTCATTTCACCATTTTAGAGCAGTGCTGATGAATCACTCTACACTGGGAGTATGTAGATAATAAAACAGAAAGCAAGAGATCAAGAGCAGAGAACAAAAATATGCAGATTAAAATGTTGTTACCATATGCCACTATTTTTGTTGTTGGCATTTAGCTTTTCTAAGGAAATAGAGCAGAACTTAATGAAGGGAATCATTCTCCCAGTTGCTCTGGTTCCTCAAAAAGGGACCTTGGCAGCGCCAGGCAAAATTGTCTCTCTGAGACTTTGAGCCGCTCTTATGTGAAATGCATTTGAAAGTATTAAATCAGATCTAGTGTATATTGTGCATGGAAATGTAATTTTAGCACAGATGTCACAAGGAATTACACTGCCCCTGAACAGTGATGTTTTGATCACTCCCTTCAGGATAACATCTTGTACCTTATTACTGTGCCTGCTGTCCTGATGCTCAGATAGCCACAGATCTCTTGTTTTCAGGCAGTTACCCCGAGCGGTGCATGCAGCAAGCTCTTGCTTCTTTTTGCCTTAGTACTCCACAGCATTCAAAATCCTGATTCAAAATCCAAATTCGATGTCTGTCTTCAGCTGCTGAATGCAGCACAATGTCACTTTGTCACTAGAGTTGACAGTTACAGTTTTCATTTTCAACAGTATTTAAAAATGTGATACAGAAAGGAGTTAATGAAAGAGATTATTAGACTTTTTATTTCTCAATAAACCTGAGTCACAGAAAAAGGAATGCTGTGGATATAGCATTTTTATCCTTATCCATTAACAGTGTCACTAGTAGTGTTTTAAATCCTGGTTTTTATGAGTGGAGTATTATGAAGGAGAATGACTTCTTAAGTAAAGAAATCTATTTCATTATTTATGATCTTTTTTCCTCACGTTTCTCATTTGTGGTTTTCTTTTTTCAATTGGCTTTTTTATATGTTCTGAATGTACAAGCTTAGTTCAGCAATTCTTTATAGCAAGACAGGTTACTAGGGGAAGATGCTGAATGTGGGTTCATTTATCATGGATAAAAGCCCACTCACATCAAAATGGAGCTGTCCTGACTAGTCTGGAGAGCTTAAATAGGTAACAGAAAATATGGGTACCACTCCTTCAGTGTTCTGACAGAAACAGAAACTTCTAATATTGCATGGTTTGTTATGGGGTTTTTTGGTTTTTTATTTTGCTACTAATTGACATTTTTGATTTTGTTAGTATTAACAAAATAGAAGACTTAGTGGAAAAGGAAATGAGGGCTGTTTAATTTTTTTTTTTTTAAGCCTTAGCTAGTTTAAAGAAGTTGCACTTACAATTCCTGGCTTTTTATCTGAAGGTGCATAAGTTTAAATCAAATATTTATTACTGCGCTCACAGACCAAGTTGGATCCTCAGCTGTTCAAAGCTATGTTAATGAGAAAAAAGAGGATATGAGCTGCATGGTGTTACAACTGCACAGAATTCAACTGCTCTTCTTGGGTAATTTTTCTGGGTGGTTACAGTGGGTCCAAGTGTCTGCTGAAACATGTCACTGAAACTATATGCTGTGGAATATTCCATTAAAGCACTATATGAACTTGCAGGAACTTCCTTGAACATGGCTATGTAGTTTTCTATTGCTGACCACATGAACTGAATAAAAATAGATTTATTTTGTGCTCTCACAACCCTGTGTGTGTTGCTGAAGATGGTAATATATTGTTTATTTGTGAAATATTTACTTTTGCATGAATGTACAAATACACATACAAAATTTCAACTCCTTCCCCAGTTACTACTGGTAAACTTCTTAAGACTTCAAAAACCCCTTTATGGTGTTTCTGTGTACTTGGCTGAAAACACATCTGGTTTTATTGTGTTTCAGTTAAGAATTACCTGTGGTTAAGCTTCTTCCAAATATATTGTTGTATAAAATCACATAATCTTCTAGAGAAACAGAAAGATATGATGCTAAATTGTTCTACTGTCATCACCATCTGGCTAGAAAGATGATTATTTTTCTCATTTCTCTGAAAAACCTACAAAGAACAAATGCATCCTTTGAACAAACGTGAGATAACTGACATCTACAGCTAGCACACTCAGTAATGAGTGCAGATGTCATTTTCTGTGCTTTCCCTGTTAATTTAGTTCTGTTCTGTAGAAAATAATAAGATAGAAGATTTCATGGGAATTAAGACAGTTCAGGCATGATAATGTGTGTAGGACTGGACAAAAAAAAAAGGAAAAAGGGTAATTAATAGTCACAGTTCACCCAGATCTGAAGATGAGGAGCGCACATCAAAGATATAAAATTTGTACTGTGTGGTCCAGGCCCAGGTTTATGTGGTCCACTATCCTGTCTGTGACAGTGACCAAACCGAAATATCTGTGGTGCAGAATGGGAACTGAGCACTCAGAGGAAGTGGGGTGACTGTGTAGTTTGCAGTTTGAGGTGTTTGCCTTCATTAACTCACTCTGCCTCCTCCTGGGTCTGTGTGAGCTCCAGGAGGGCTGTGCCAGGAGGTTTCACACACTGAGTGCCCGTGGCCAAAGAAGCCACCCCCTTTGTGTCCTGTGCCATCTGCCTGCTGCTGACACACCCCAGCCAGTGGCATCCCGGAGTGACTCTTGTTCAGGGTGATCATGGCTTACACATCTCTCTGTGGCTCTCTCTCTTTCTTTGAGCTGACTGTCCTTTGCCTTTTTCCATGTCACACCCTGGAGTTATGTAATGGCACAAGATGTCTTGTTTTTGTACTGCTTCCTAATCTCTTTCCCTGCTCACTGAGTTTTTTAGGCAGTCAGCTGATGCTTTTGTCAGCTGGTGTCTTTGTGATCAAAAGTTCCAAACTCATTCATGCAACAGTATGGACAGTCTGGATCATTAAGTATGAGAAATTTGGATTTGTTTTTTTTTTTTTTTTTTTTTTTTTTTTCCATCTCTTTTAATTACTGCTGTGTTAAATCAATATTTCCCAAATTGATTTTTTTTTTGGGGGGGGGCAATTGTTAAGTCTATTTTGGCCCAAAAGTTTTTCATTTTTTTCTCCCTCTGTCCTGTTGAGGAGGGGCAGTGATGGCTGGCCAGAGTCACCCCCCTACTTGCCAATGTGCAGAAACAGTGTGGTTTTAATTTAAATTGTGAAACTTCACTGGTGATTTCTTTGTGCTACAAAAAGTGTTTACTTCTGTTTCCAATCTGTGTGTACATATCCCAGGGCAAATACCTTGTCTCTTATCTCAGGGCTACTTAATATCCTGCAGAGCTGTGCTGCATAAACTTGCATCTCCCTTCTTTATTCATTCCTGTTTGTTCATTTTTTGAAGAACTTCAAGTTTTGTGAGATAGGGTTTTTTCTTCTCATTACATAAAGCATATGGCTGTGTCTCCAGTGTACTCTCAGTCTGTATCTGTGCCTCCTGAATAGTTATCTGGATTGTGTCAAACTGCAGCTGATGAAATTTCCCAACCCTCCTTCCTTCAGAGCACTAGTTTTGCTTTCTCCTCTATTCCTGGCAATTGATTATCAGAGGAAACCAATTTTCTTTGGTGTTTTTGGGCTCGATCAAATGCCAGTGAATTCCAAAATTATAGGAGAGGGAGAAGAGAAGAATGGAAGGGCCTTTTTCTTTTGAAATATGAAACAAGAGCAGTGTCATGTAACACTGATTTTTTTTTTCCCTTCCTTAGATAAGCTTTTCCTATAATGAATACAGTCTGGAAATAGACAGTTCTATGGGTTTTGTATAAAGCCAGTGCAATGAACAGCTCTGATGTAACACATTGCAAAAGATGATGACTGCTGTTTATCCAGTTTGGTGACAATTATGTATTTCTTCAGGGAAAAAAAGTTTATAATAGGAAGTATATTATATGTTCTATTGATTATGTAAGATGGAACAAAAAAAGGTAACAAACAGAGTAATGGTACCTGTATTAAAAAATCAAGGAAAAAAACACACCCAGAATGTCTGAAAAGGGCAGTCTTACGGAGAGATGACTGCTGTTAACTGAAAGTTACATGTGTGAGTATATAATTGTTGTTTTGCCTGGTGAACTTGACTAGCATGTCCAAACAAATGAGTTAAAGGCAGTTAAAAATCACTGTGTTTAATCTTCCTAAAATGTGGCAGCTTTCCTTAAGTGGGGAGATTTTCTTAAGTGGGGGAGAAACAGGAAGAAAATCTGTATGTGGATGACAATTTTTTTTTGTGATTTGTTTTTCCACATACAAAAACCAGATTGTAGATACTTATTAAAAAACCCCGAACAAAACCAAAACAACTAACAATCAAACAACTAAAAATAAGTTGAAAATCCTTCCATAAGGATTAATGACTGGTTGCCTACAGTTTTATGTCTTGCAACTTCCCTTAAAATCTGTCTAGTCTCTCACTAATCCCCGAAATGCTTTTCTTTGTGCTTTTGGCTGTCAAAGAGCAGCACATGCCGTGGTAGCTTTGGAACTCGCATGGTTGACTGATCATCTGATTATTGCCCTTTAGCTGATGAGTGAAATGAGCAGAGCAGCTAAAATTTGAATTCTCCCTGCTCTTCTCTGTCAGGGCACAAATTGGATGCAGTTCTCTAGTCAGTCATTAGAGTTCACAAAGTTGAAAGTTAAATTTGCGAAACCTTAACCTCATCAAATTTGGTTAAAATGGTCCAGTGAATTGAAAAGTGGTTACAGGGAGAATGAAGGACTGACAAATGAAGATGGACAAACAGAGTGTGATATTTACTGTTTGATTTTTTTAGGAAAATGGGAAAAAGCAAAGCTAAAACATAGGCACTTCCTAACCTGTTATGTCATCTCTGAAATAGCTTAACTGCAATGGAAACAATTACCTTCAAATTGGATGTTGGTTTGAAATATTCAAATCCTTGTTTCTTTAACTATACAGTTACCATTTCTTCTTTTGGGCCACTTTTTGAGTCTCATTAAATTTAATTTAGAGTAGTGTTCTTGAGCAGCATAGACCTGAAACAGTTGAAGTTTATCTTACTGCTGTATTTCTGTGCCTTAAACAGCAATATCTGTTTTGGCAATACAATACGTCTGTATCTCTCCTGATGTGTATATTGAAGCTTAATGGAAGTTGCTTGGAAAATGCTGCAGATCTTTAACTCTTGCATGTTTAATCCAAATACAATATCTAGTATGTAAAAGAACACAATCTGGGTTTTTGAAAGTTACCTAAGCTGGGATGCTCAGAGTTCAGAGAAATCCTATCTGACCAACAAACTCTTTCCATAAAACTGGGAAATACCATCAAAATCTAGTGGATGAGAAAGAAATGCAGTTTATGAGAGCTTAATCTGAATGTTATTTTTAAATGAATGGATGTTTACTTTGGTGACAATTGGAGGCTAACAATGCATATCAGTAATACTTGGAAGAAACAGCATGGGCATGGTGGTGGGATTCTACAGCTGGAAATTATAGTCCCCCACAACTTTCCTAATGGGTAAATATGGGGAAATCTGGGACAAACATTTGGTATATGTGTTATTTCTGTGATATAAATAAGGATGAACTCATCTGAAATGAGTAGTCTTATACCAGGAAATTTGGAAGTGAGCTCGGCGATTTTTTTTTTTTCTGTGCTCTGAGCATTTGTCATTATTATAATGCTTTGTCAGTCACCAACATTGTACCTGTGTGCTGCCATGTTTATCTTAATCACACAAAGCTGGGGTTGGCCAAACATGACTGACACATCTGAGTGCTACTGCCTGCTGTGAGTGCCCACAGTTATCTGGTGCAGACTTATGGAAGCTTTGCTGCATGAAGAAGTCACAGCCTCTGTCCTTACAGGGTAATGCTGCTCACATTTTTGCTTTCCTACTAATAGCACTGAAAGTGATTAGAAGGGATTCAGGAGAAGCAACTGAAAAAATAACTGACTTGTGAAAGATTTAATGAAATGAATTTATTTGCAGTTCCAAGTGAAATGAATTTTAGCTAAGGATTACACGTACAAGGGGAATTATAATCTAGTAGTTTATGATTTTTCAATCTTGTTGAAAAAATGATCATAAAATGAACATAAAGTGTTCTGGCAATCAATGTGACAACAGACATACTGTGAATGAAATCCAGAAACACATTCATAGCTCTGTCAGCAGTTAACTTAGCCTACTTAAGTACAAGGTGGTTGTACAACAAGTAGGTTGGGAACAAACTACTTAAGGATGTGGTGAGTAATTTACCATTATCCAAAATCAGGGGAAAAAATCTATTTTAATCCTTTATTTTTAAAATGGATCCTGAAAAATATTGGGGTCAATGCTGTGCAGAAATTGAATAAAAAAAAACCTTTCAAAGTAACACAGGTTCCTGCTTGTATCTGAAGTACAGTAGAATTGGATGTTTATTTTCCCCTGGAGTCAGCTCAGTTAATAATTATTTTTGCTAAATCTGACATGTAGTCTACATTGCTGGGGGAAATTGAAAGATTTTGTAGAATAGTGATGAATACTGTACTTGTCAGATTTTTCTCTTTCTTCTGATAAGTGTTTCATCATATCTGTTCTTGGGACTGCACTTACTAGATTGCTCCTCAATTGAAGAAAAGAGGGTCCTGTCCACTGTTTTATAATGTCACTAGATAACGTAGACAAGACAGAACAAGTCTGCTGAGATGAGATGAGATTAGATATTGTTTTGTGCTTTCCAAAAAGGACAGTGCTTGCTTCTAATTTTATCTTTGTCTAGACTGTGCTTCCAATGGCAACAGCTCAGCACTGAGCACTCTGCAGCAGGAGCTGGATGAAATCACTTTCAGGAACAGAGTTACCCAACACAGTGCATTTTTATGGCACACAAAGAGAGAAGTCTGGCAGGTGTTTTCTTGGGATCCTCACTGAAAGTGACAGTTGTAAGTTTACTGTCCAAGAAGGACAAAAATGTCTCAGATTGTAAAAATTCAGACTTTTAAAATGCCCTGCTTTCTCCCAGCATTTCACCTTGACTTGTTTTGGAGTTTGCACTTTTGTTACGGGAAAATAAATATTTTGGTGGCACTTGTGCAAAATATTGCTAAAGGAAGTCTTAGTTGCTTCACTGTTTTCCTTTTGATTTTTCCATTGGCTAGAGCTCAGGCAAAACTCCTATTTCATAGGACAAGCCAATTTCTTGTTTCATCCACATGGCCAGTTTTTATGAAAAAATAAAAATAGATAATCTGTTACATTAGAAATGGCACAAACCCAGTAACCAGTACAGGTGCTGAGAGATCACCAGAGATGCTGGTGATGGGATCTTCTGCTTGAGCAATGGGAATATCTGAACAGAGGATGTGTTTTCAGTACATCCCTCTGCATGTCAGGCTGAACAACTGATGCTGTATTCTAACAGTATCTAAAGAGCACATCACTAACTTCTTGAAAAAAACTTTAAAAATTCTAAAATATGGAAGGAAGGGAATGGCAGACATAACAAAGTCTGGACCACAGAACCCGAGACCAATGTTTTCTCTATAGGTTTTCAAGAACCATCTTTTTACAAGACTCATGATGGATGATAATTTAAGCAGAAAAAAAAATTTAAAAAAAGGTTTTCTGCAGGAGAAGAGATGAAAGTTTCATCAGTATGGGTGCAATAAAGACCTGGAAGCTGAGGGACAATGGGATTGTCCTGGCTGGCTGAAACTAGGACATACCATGAAATTATAGTCTCATTTTCTGGAGGTCCTATCAGAAATTAGTTTCCTGATTTTTATTCTTTTACATGTGTAATGTGTTTATATTGCTTTCTCTTTTTTACTTTCAAGAGTATAAGCCTACATTTCTGCTGATGTTAAATAGATTATTAGTTTGTATGTACAACCCAGACAAAGAGTAGTTTAATAGCCACAAAAGGCTCCTAGAGAAGTAGGGCAAATTAAACTTCACTCCCATTACCTAAAATCAGGTGATGTTACTAAAATTAAATGTGCTTTTAGGTAGGTTTGACCCACTGATGCAGTAAGATCAAACCTGGATATCCAGAATGAAAGAGGGTGCCCTTTGTGGCAAAGGTGCCTTTTGCATGCTGTAAAAATATTTCCCCTCTCATTTTACGACTACATTAATGAAGCAGAAGCAGTTAAATGAACAGTTCTACATCTGGGATATGAGTCTGGTAACTTTTCCCATGTCTTCATACACTCTTTATATTGTGTGTATGGATTGTGTATGCTACTGTAGGATTACTCCTTTTTTTGATGATTTTACTTTATTAATAGAAGTTTCTTTAGATAATCCTTTTTTATCAAAAGAAAGCAACCTTTGATCACAGCTCATTTAAGCTTTCATCTTTCAAGATGTTCTGAAATACACAAAATCAATATGTAATATGTGGAAGATTTGCCTGTGGTGAAAGGTCAAGAAAAAGAATTTTTCTCCTAGCTATTGACATAAACACTTGGAGGTGAAATGCTTTTCAAGGTATTTTGTGTCACACTTAAAATCACATTGTGTGATATAATAATCAATACAGGCCACAATGATAATAATTTCATTCTGTCTGTATCAATGTTTATGAGCAATACAGATAAAGCTCCCTTTGGCTGCTGCAGGGTTGGTTAGCCATTGTTATGGAACAATGATTTATTCTGTAAGCATTTTCTTTTTCAATCTAAAATTATAATGATGAAAGCATTTCTTAATTTAAAGTAGAAAGAGAAAGATATATTGCATTTGTTACAACTGATAAGACTCAGTGTAGGAAAATGTAACTTGCAAAATTTGCTCTAAGCAGAAATAACTTCACAGGTATTTTTTTTCACCTATGAGAGAGCTAATCTCAAGTATTCACTGTGCTTGAGAAACTTTGCTTCTCTGGTGTATGTGGTGTGATCAGAGATACATACTAATTGTGGAATAAATCTTGAAAAGGGTTACTGGAGTGTAGGGAGCTCCAATGAGCTTTGAGAAGGAATGAGGGTTCTAGAAGGGCTGTAGGTGAGTGTAGTGGCAAAGAATTCACATTTGTGGGGACACTGAGGAAGTCTGCAAAAAGCTTTGCTGTGTTCAGTAGAAAAGGATCTCAAAAAATACCCCCCAGTCTTGTGGTGTCATGACTTCAGTTCATTCTGAGACTTGCATACATTTTACATACTGGAAATCAAAGTTAACTAAACTGGTATGCATTTTTATTTATTTCTTAAAAACTGTGGGAAACCATACAGTGCTCTAAACTGCAAGGGGTAATATGACACTGTTAGTCTGACATTGGCTCTTTAAGCCATGAAATGCATTAGGAGATGACTTGATGTTGTTTCCTTATTGAAAATCATGTAATGAAAAATTACTGATGAAGAGTCCACTGAGAAAGCCTGAGGTTTTTTCCTCATAAAACCCTGAACTTTCTAATATAATTGAATTTAATCTTTTACTTTAGGATGTCATTTCTATAAAGCAATTTATCTTTACAAATCATTCGAGGCAGTTGTCATAGAATCATTCAGTAATTTGGGTTGGAAGGGACCTTTGAAAGTCATCTCTAAACTGGAAGAGGATAAGCGAATATATAAATCAAGTGGAAAATGATGTTTGAAATGTACCATTTTAATGAGAAAAGCATTATAAACATTTTACTCATATATTTTGATACCTGCATCATAGGAAATTAGGTAATTTTATTGTGCTTTATTTTGTACATATTTCTGAACACCAGGCTCATGGTGCTGGCTGCAGCCATTGTGCCAAGGATTGAAGTGACCTCTGGCAGCCTGCTCAGAATATCTTGGCCAGTCAAGGTAAGAGCTGAAGTGACTTTATTTTTTTTTTAACATTTTTATATGTTTAGCTTGTGCTAAAGAATAAAAGCATGGTGGGATAAAGGCCATAGACAGTCCATAGGAGAAGGGTGATACAGCCTCAGGGCTGATTTACAGAGATGGTGAATGGGTATAACCAAAATTTGGTTTTTTTTGCACTAGCTGCAGTTCACACTTCTAAATGTAGACAGGCCTGGAAAGCCAAGCAATGGCCCAGCTCTAACACGGGGATTTTGTTTGTGTTTATGACTTAGGCTGAGGAAAATCTCTGGTTTATTTAGGGCTGAAAAGGGACTTGAACCTCCATCAGTGCACTCTTACAGAAGCCAGTATGGATTCCCTGAAATAACAAGCTTTATTTTTAGACTTTTATGCAGTGCTATATAAAATCATTGTGCCTGTCTGAAGCCCATAAAATAGCCAAACCATTAAAATATTCCTACCTTTAACCAGATGAAACTTTTCATGACAAATTTATTGTAATAGTCAATGAAGGATCACATGGGAGTTATTCCAAAACATCAAGTTTTTTTTGGAATATAGAATGCAATTTTGTAAGAAAATGGTAGGCAGGCTATTGGAAGAGATGATTTTATGAAATATAAAGTGCAAGGTAACTTTTCAATAAATCTGGTTTTTGTTATTACTGTGTTTTCATAACCACATCAGAAATATTTATTTGAAACTATAAATTAGTAAGTTATAATGACATCAATTCATTAAAAATGAAAGAAACACCATATTATGTCTTATTAGGTTGCTGTAAACCTATTGCATTTTACCCTTATATTTTCTATCTCCATGGAAAAATACACATTAGAAATAGCTATTTAATGATAGCAAAAATCAATCATTGTGATGTATGAAGTCAGACATAGCTTCAGCCCTCCTCATTTTCTTCCTGTAGACTTTATTTACATAATAAAAGATCTATGTTTTTGCATGGACCTGTGAATAAAGACATTGGAAAAAAAGACAGCTGTGCAAAAAAGAATTTTATGATGATCTCAATATCACAGAAGAAAAAAAATTTCCTTTTCAGTTTAATACACAACTTGGAGAGTTGTCTGTAAATGCCTTGAAGTCATGACACCAAGTCAGGGCCATGAAATATGTATATATAGAAATAGGAAAGAAAAATTTAAAAGTGGAAAAAACTCTAATACAGAATCTCAGCAAGTTGTACTCCCCAAGAGCAAATCGTCAGTTGTGATATAAACTGAATGGCTGTTCCTATTGCTGGGGCTGGAGGTCACTCCCACTGTGTGACACATTTCAGCAGTGCAGACCTCCAGCCTCAGTTGCACCTAGAAGCACAAAGCTGAAATTCCCAGGGTCTGCAGAAGGCACAGCTCTGCACAGAATGTAGGAGGCTGCACTTCGAGTCCTCCAGCCCCTCAGAGCAGTGAAAAAACAGGGCAAAATTCAGTCCTGAAGACTGCTGGGAGCTTGAATACAAGGAGAATATTGCTTCTAATCTATAGGCTGAGATTGAATCTCCCCCAGCTTCAGACGTCTGCAATACAGATATCTGTACCTTAGCTAGATTCCTTTTGAACCTGATGAAGAGAAAGAGGCTCTTCTAGAGAGTGATTCATAGAACTATTTTGTGGGTTTTCTAACAAAAAGATTAGATGACTTTTGTAACATTCTGAGCTGGGTGAAATGACAGATTTTGCTCCCTAGGAAGTACAGATATTTTGTGCTGTTTCCTGTGGGAATTGTTTGATGAACAAGTTGAGTTAAAGCAACCTGCTGCTCTCTTGTTGTTTGAACTAGAACTTCCCAAGTGGGCTAACAGCTGGAATCTGTACTGGTAGCTTTAATGAATAACTCATATTGGAGTTATTTTGTGGTTAAAATTTATGAGCATGGACTACTATGATAACATATTTCTTTCTATGGGTGCATTGGAACAATCCAAGGTAATATCTTTGGGTTTTTTTTCTTTGTATTTGGATATGATTTCAGTATAAGTTCTGAATGATTCACTTCAGTAAATTTTGTATGTTAGCTTATGGAATAAAATGTTCTCAAGAACAATAAATTTCATCTTAGTGTATTACTATTTATTTTTTTTTAAGGTAATAGGATTTTGCAAAAAGTAGTAGCATAAATATATCCACAATATCCCTAAAGGAATACCTGGAAACATGCTGTGAACTTCAAAACACATTGGCACGTGAAATAAAAAGTCACATGAGCAATGAAAGACGATTCTGTATTGCCCTGCTCTGGCAGAGGTAACTCATGCAGCCCTACAGCTTCCCTCAGTTCAGGGCTCTGTGTGCCACACCCGTGGAGCAAAGTGAAGCTGCTGCAGGAAGGAGCCCCAGGGGATGCCTGAGTGTCCCCCAGAGCCCGAGCCAACATCCCTGCTCTGAGCCCGAGCCTGGGCAGTGCAGCTGCACAGCTCTGCTGCTCCTGCTCTCCATTCCGGCAGTGCAGAAGCCATTGAAATTTTATGAAAGATACTCTTAAATCCCTCAGTCTGCTCTTGCAAATCTCTCTTGTTTTTGTTGACCCTCAGCTTTTCCCCCCCCACCTTTGTTTGCATGCTATCTCATTGTTCATATTTGTCTATTTTGGCCATGGCTCAAGGCCAGAATTGAGGCTTACTTTTGCCTCTCTGCAGTATGTTTTATAAATATATGCTATATAAACATCACTTGGGATAAGACTGTGATCTCCTCAGAACTTTTCTTTTTTTCCCAGCTGAATATATTAGGAAAGAATCACCAAAAGCTCGTGTCAATATCAGAGTAATTTCTGGTTCTTCTTAGAGGTGTGAGAGCTAGATAGATATTTCTTGGTGAGGAGACCACCAAATACAGACTAGAGAGGAGTTTAATTAACTAGTGTGGAGAAATTGCAGGAGGAGAAAATATGTCTTGTGGTAGATAGCAAGTGAGCAAGATCGATTTGTTTGTACTGGCAGTATCACCCACAGAGTGAGCTGTGAACAGGGAAAAGGGCCTCACTCAGATCCAGGAGACATGTATAACACAAAGAACAATGTTCTCTTAGGAATGAGATGTTTCTGAGTTCTTTAACAAAATCTCAAGACATTCTGAGATTTTTATATCACAGGTGATTGTTCTAGGATGGTTAAAAAATAAGAGTAGGAGTAAAAAAAGAAACCTTGGAATAGAATGTCTTGTTCATATGAAATTTATAAAATCATTTAAAAAAAGGTGCTGAGAAGTCTAAGTAGAAACAAATGAACAAAAATGCACCAAATAAATTCAGGAAAAAAGGTAATGATTATCATTTTACAAAGTGATGCTATACTGTAAAATTCAGCTGCTTAAGTAATTTTTTGATAAGAGACTTAATTCTGTTTATCAGTGTTCTTGTAAGATGTGCAATGGAGACCTTCATCCTCTGCAAAATTCTGGCGTTTCTGGGTTTTTTCCCAGTTTCTGGTAGTTCTGGAGCAGAGAATCCCTTTACTCATTAGCATTAATATTAAAGATGTGAAGCTTATTAAGCTCTCTATGTAGGTGGTTAAAATTTGGCCAGAGAAGACTTTTATTTGGGGAATTTACTGAGCTGTTGTCCATTCCCTGTTCAATATCTAAACTCTGACTAGTAATAAGAGTCTCAGTTTGAATATTTTGAAGAAAGGCTAGCTACAAAAGGCTAGCCTTTGTAATCCAAAACATTTTTAGCATTTTCTGCTGGTTCCTAGCAGCCAGTAGATGTCATTGTATCTCTATTTTAATGCCAGTTTCTACTGTTCTCATTATATTTTTCTAAATAACAAATTGCAGACAGGAGTCGGGGGGAAACATTTATTCTTAACATTTTTTCTGATTAATGCACAAGTCTATATCTTTCTTTTCAGAAATGTAAGGTGTCAGAGTGTGAAATTGGTACTTCTTGATGCAACTGAGGCTGATAAGCCATTGTCTTTTTGTCTCTCATCCCTTAGTACTATTTAATTTATTTTTATGTTTGTACAAGGGATTTGTCAGCTTTGCACTCTGTGTGGTTTTTCTTTCTTTTCTTTCTTTTTTCTTTACAAAATATTTTTCCTTTCTGAGGAGGTTTGTTTGATGCTGTTCCTGTAGTTTTTCTCCTATCACTTCTCAAGATGTCAAGGCCAAATACAAGAAGAGTTTTGTAACCATGGGGGGACATACAGACTGCTGCCCAGAGTCACACAAAAGAAAGGTCTGAGACCAAATGGAAAGACAGGTTTGGTATTTCTTTTCTGAATAACCGTATTGTTAACTAAAACCCAAATGCAGAGCCCTGCTGGCAATTGTAGCAAATGGAAAGACTTCAATCTACAATAAGCATTTTACAGTCTTGCTAAGATAAGCAATTTGTAATTAGTAATTTCATTTCTGTCCAAAGATACCTAGTGACTGTCTTGAGAATAGTGTGGGCAGAGGGCCAAGGCTCTGAGGCTGTGAGGAGGCTGAAATGCAGCTACCTTTGAAATGCTCACAACTGCATGTGCCAGTGAGAGTAGGAGGAAACTGGACGTGCTGTTCCTTCTATGGCTGGAGTAGCTCAGGTGCCAGGGCTATCAAGCTGACAGTTTTTAAAATACTGAATTCTTAGTTTTGCTTTTTGGCAGCTATTTCACCTGGTCCTGCTCTGTCACATAGGGACCCCATGTGTTTTTTTAGCCACTGAGCTGAGGCAGATGCTCTCCAAGGTACATTTACTCTGCTTCAGCACAGAATTTGCAATCCATGGTCTTAGAGAAGCCCTTGCTGTGCCAAGGAAAAAATACCCCATTTTCTGCAGAATCAATTACAAATACAGGAACGCAGGAAAGACAGGCCTAACGTGAACTTTAGGATGGAAGAACCGTACCTGGTTTTACAAAAGTAAGGCTTAAACTGAGACTGGAAGAATAAAAAAAGGATTACAAAATTACATTCTATAAAGCTTTTCTGTGATATCTCTTCTTAAAGGGTTTACAATATACATTACCTTTGAACCCACAAGGGTTAGGCTGATTAGCAAACTTAATATCTTGGTTTGGGTCTTACCAATGCCACTGCAATTTCTCTCCTTACAGTCACTGAAGTGTAATTAAGTGGGTGATAGTGGCATAAAGTGCTCTTCAGATGCTCAAAAGGAGCCTCATCCTTTGTGTATGTGCTGGGGAATAAATGCAGGGAATTGGTTACAAGCTGCTGGTCTGGCTGTTCCTGTTGCACTTGGGGCTGGGTGACAACTCGTGCTAGTTTCCCACATGTGTTAATACCACATTAATATCACACCAGTGTCACACTGTTACTGGAAAGAATTTAACATTTCCTCTGGATCTTGGAGCTATAGACTTAGATTTTTTTTCCCATAGGGAGCTACCATCTCAAGCAAATCAGGAATTAAAGCTAATAGGAGTAGTTGCACAAAGTGTTCATGGTATTCTGTGTCTTATTAGCATATTAATTATCATGGCCAAAAAAATCACAGTAAAGAGCTACTGCAGTCACAAAAGGAAAAAGAGCAACCAATCCATCAGCAGTGAGTGATACAAAAACAAGGAGAATAGAGACTGAAAGTGTCATTATAGATACTGACTGGCAAAATGTCTGCTGAAGAGTATCACAGTCTTGGTACTGTTTGCATAGCTGAGGAAAGCAGTTATATAAGCAAGCAAAATAAACACTACTGCCTGTGTAAAGAGGAGAAAACAAATAAAGGAAATAAGTGTGATGGGGAGTTAAAAGGACTGAAGAATATAAAGCCACTGAATAGAGGGGGTCGGGTGCTGGTCAGTTTAAATCTGTCTTGCACCGCTACAAGGAAGAGTGTGGAACAAATCACTCTCAACTGGACAAGGAAATAAGAAAAAGGCTCAGGAAATGAGTTGTGGCAAAGGGTCTAAAAGACCAAAGATGTCAAAGCTCAGTTGGTTGGACAGAGGACAAAGCTTTTGTTGACTTGCAGTGTGCATCTGAATACCTTTTGCTGAATTCTGTGCATTTTTACTCTCAGCACCAAAAATAATGAAATTGCATTCTACCTTTTAAGCTGTGAGTCACTTTGCTGAAGGGTCACAGCCCAGACACTCTGAATGTGCCCAGCAGATAGAGAATACCAAAAGGGAGTTGAAATTTACATCATGTCTGTGTCGTGACAAAGGAAAATTTAAAGATAGCAACTTCTCAGGGGGTTGTTATTAGGATCCTTTCAATCTGTGCCAAAAGAACATTATTCAGAATTCATACTGGGATATGGCTTGTGACTGACAAAATCTTTACTCCTGAGTGTATCTACTCATCATCTGGAAGAAGCTGTATTCTATTGCTGAATGCCTTTATTAAAAGGTTGAAAGAGGAAAAAGTTGAGAAGACCATGGAAAGGTCTCCAAGGTGCAAAGCAAAGAAGGGAAGTGTCTAATAAGCTCCCACTCCTTCCTACTTTCACCCACATGAATCAGGCCATGCAGTGCTGGGTTTGTGTGCACTTGGGGGTAAGGGGAGGACATGCAGGAATTTCTGCTTTAATCTGTCCCCTAGTCCCATTAAAGAGGCAGGAAAAGTTGCCTTCACAGAATTTGCCACAGTCTGACTAGGGTGGCATCAGAGCAGTGAAGAATAGGTGCTTGGAGAGAGGTTGACTGTTCAGCTGCTTTTTTATGAAATTGTGAACTTGGCATCACAGCAGGCCTCATCCTTCTCACATTGCACCTCTTGCATTACCCTGTTCCTGTAAGGACCATGAGGACATCAGCACAAATATGTGTCTGCTCCACATACCTGTGGGTCAGCTCAGTCTGAAACACTGGAAAGAAAAAAAGCCCTGCAGTAGGTTTCCACAGAAAGCTCTTTTCCTTCAGAATCTGATGCTCAGGGAGTTGTTTTGCTTCTTAGGACAGGCCATAGCTGTGGAAGGAGGTTGACTAGAGGGGCTGCTGCTCCTCTTACCCCTTTCTTTGTGTTTTTATTGAGCTTACACTGAAATGGACTTCATGGGTTTTCAGAAATGCCTAATTTGGTCTCTCTGTACCTGTGGGAGAGTGTGCAATGTATTATCATCCAGAGACAAAAACAACCTATTAATGTATCCCACTATGTACTTCAGTAATTGTATCCAATGATTCTGCCGAAGGAAAAAATTGAGTTAGTGCCTTCATTTGTGCAGTAAATATGATCCATCTTTTCTCCTGCGTCCAGGGCTCTAACTGCAATAATTAGTTGGTGTAGAACATTTGCAAATTTGAAATTACTATATTATGTGATTCTTTCTTTGCTTTATCTTTCTGCGTATTTAGACAGGAAACATGTCATCAACTGTGGATGCAGCTTTTACAATAGATGACTGTCTTTCTGTGCACTGAGGTGCAGAGATGTCTCATTTACAGATGCTTTGTGGTTTGCAGACCTTACTCTCCCAAAACTGTTGCTTTCTAAAAGCAGAGGATTCACCTTTGCTTATCACTTTTGTCTTTCTGACTGTGGAATGTATACACAAATGCCTCGACATAGGAATTTAATTATTTTATCTACATCACAAAGTCAAAGCAAGCCTTTTGTTCACCTCACCTTCCTCCTTTCCCCTGCTCTCTTTTTTGTGATACAGCTGATGTGATTAGGCTTATGTTATTGAAACGTTAAAGTGATCTTGTCCTTTTCAAGTATTTGTTTTCAGTTCCAGATAGAAGTGGTATGTTGTACTCCTTCATGTGAAAATTTCTTGTTCACATCAGTAAGCCTGAATCCCTGTTGTGTGTCTCCAGTGGTATATTGGTGTTCATTACTGCTGGGTCGGATTGCTTGTTTGTTTCTTTCTTTTTATTTTCCATTCAAAGGTGATGTTTTTGGAATCAGTGTCTGCCCAATCTCAACTGGCCTGATGCAGCTCTTTACCAAATATACATAATCAAAAAAAGATCTAGTCATATTTAAATATTTTATTATTTACATTGCTATTCATTCTCAGTAGTCAAGGAAATTATATATGTTTTTTCTCCGTTTTTTTTTTTTACCTTTTTATGATGTACTAGTATTATAATTTTAATCACAGAAATTATATTATTTTGGGGGTAAGAAGCTTACCATTATTTTAAGGAGAATTTAAAAGTTTTGAAATAAGTAATTTTGTAGTACTTCTAAATCTGTGCTTCATATATGCAAAATAATCATTTGAGACTCTGATTTTGTTTGTTTCCTAAATTTCAAAGCTAAATGGCTGTCTATGAGTCTGTACAAAATGACAATTGTAATAATTAGGCTTTGTTTTCCCTATTTCTTTTATGGGGAGAAATACAGTAGCCTTCTGAGGTTCTTGAATTTTTAGCTGTTTCTTTGTACAGCATATAAGTAACCTGAAGAAATTACTTTGTTCATATGCTCAGTTAAAAAAAAACAACCAAAAAACCTTTAAATTTAGCTGTCTTCTAGATTTGTTCCCAGGCTAATTGTAGGCATAAGAACATTCTTTATATTATGAAATACCTGGAAAGTACCAGCAGCTATTCAAGATGACTCTGACTGAAATAAGCTACATAAAGGTCACACTTAAGATAATAAATATTCATGTAATTAGGTTATATGTAGTTACACAGAATACAATAGCACCAATCACCACAAGTGATTGAAATATTTTCATCAAATTCAGTGATGACTGAGAGATGAAGAGCACTGCCAAGTGGAATGTGTTCTTGGACTACTTCATGGTAGTTGAAAGTGACTGCTCAAACAGTTGGGATCAGTTAAATGTCTTTGCCAAATCCCTGCTTTTTTCACTTTTGTATGATGCAGTGTTCCTTGGCAAAGTCTGGGTCAAGTTGTTCCTATTCAGCAGCTTTTTACATCCTTTTTGTGTTAGAAAAATTATCTGTACTCGGCACAATGAAATAGAGAACTCTTCTGTCTTACAGTTTTCATTACAGAAACAAGACATAAATTAGACACAATTTTCTTTCCTTGTGCACAGTGACATTACCCATGTTCTCCCCTTTCCCTTTTTGTAAAAGTTAAGGCATTAGTGCCAATATATTTTCTAAGTTCTGTTTAAAATTATTACTTCTGAATTCCTTCTGAAATTTGAACAGGATTCAACACTCATCACCTCTAGTCTTAAACCATTTTGTCTTGTATAACAGTGCACAGCAACATCTGTCCAAAAGCTCTCTGGTTTGTATCAGTGCTTGTTTCTAACCCAGAGGTTACAAAATCCAGCATTATTATTATTCACCACACGTGTTGGTTTACCTTGCACTGCAGCACAGCAGCTGGGGCTGCAGGCACTGGCAGGAGATGGGCAGTCCCATGGGGTTCTCCCTGCGTTTGCGTGGAGGGAGAGCCTGATGTTCAGCACTTGGAGTAACACGAGTTTTGCCTCACCCAGCTAGTTTGCTTGCCAGCTTGCAGTGCAAAATCACAAGTATTTTATGGAAGAACAAATCCTAAACACGGAGTCAGGCTCTCAGTGTTGTGGATGTTGCTGTGCCCTCTGGAAGGGGCCTTACCCAGGCAGCTGGAGGCTGTTTCCAGTGCTCAAACAAAAAAATCCTCCAGGCTCTGGGTGACACAAAGGAAGTTTGTGTGTTGCCTTTCAGACACATTACAACTGAGACATGGCACTTTTTCCATGAAGCACAGGGGGCTGAGGGCTGTGATGATCCAAGTGAAGGAACTGGTAGGAGGCTGCAGTGGTTAAGCTCCTGTGCCTGCTCAGGCAGAGCTGCCCTCATTGCAGGGAGTAGGGTGATCAAACGGAGCCTGGAAAGGCTTGAAGAGAGATGACCTGTGACTGGTTGTGATTGTCTTAACATATGGCATTAATAAAAACAAAGGGTTTTGTTATACTGGACCTGAATAAGCTCAATTTCATGTGTTTCTCATCAGAGACAATGAAAAACATTAACTGAGATAGTAAATTTTCATATTTACCCATCTAGAGGTTGTAATGTATTTCAATTTCACATTGTTCCACAGTGATGGAATGTGAAAAAACTCTTGTTTGTGCTTCATGATGAGAGACTGTTGACTGATGAAATAGTGAGTTATTCTTATAGAGAAATGTTCATCTGTAACTGTGTTGAATTTCAGTTAAAATCAGTTTATAGCTCATTTCATTATTTTCTGCTTTCAGGAGTGTGACCCGGTGATTATTTTTTCTTGTCTAGCCTTTGTTTAGTTTCTTAAAAGGAAAACAAAATAAGAAACCATGCAGTACATCAATGTGCATATTTAATTCAAAGACTGCTCCTGCTTGGCCAAAGCTACTAGAGCACAAAATAAACTAAGAAAAGATGTCTTTCTGTATTGTTCTCATGTTAAATCTTCATTAAGATTTCATCAAAAGTCCATTAGAATCTTCCTAGCTTAGTAACTGGAGAGCTCTTGCAACAAGAGCTGTTCTTCCAAGGGCCCAGAAAGTCTGAGGTTCTTGAAGAGCTCAAATTAAACCTACTAAGAAAAAGCTGATCAGTGTTTATTCTCTTTTTTCTTTTTTTCCCCATTTTTCTTGAATAACCTGACAAGTTACTTATGTTACATTTTAGCTTGTACTTTGTTTGCAATATATATGTGCAATTATTTTTTTAGGCTCTCTTGAAAATGATGAAAGTGATGTCTCAGGCAAGGAATTTGATTTTGTGATGGAAACCCAACCATCAGTTTTTACTTGATGATATTTCATACTTACAGAATGCAGTTCACAGGGAAAAGCAAGAGGTTAAGTGTTTGAAAATATTTCTTATATTATATATGGCAACCTTTAGAGTAGTATATAGAGTTTAAAACCCAGCAAGACTTGTGCAGTGAGCACCACAGAATTTGGTTAGATGATGAATAAAAAATAATTAAGATGAATATATAGGGTATTTCAATCTCTATGTCAGGTATGAAATAAACGTCTTTCCAAAGCTGGAAAAAAGTAGATGTATTTGAGAACTGAAAATATGGTGTGGTTGAGATCTCGGGTTCTTCATCCTGTCTGTCTTGTGGCATCCCAAGATTCTTGTCTCTAACTGGAGGTGTGAGGATAGGAAGTTTGGGCCTTTAATCCAGCAGCTAAAAAACTGGCTGATTTTGAGAGCTATTGGTCATCATCTGGGCTATTTTGAAGCTACATTCTTTATGCCAATTTGCAAATGGTTCATCTGTATCTAACTTTCCTCACTTGTCTGCCAGGCTGTCATGATATCTTAGCATAGATCAATAATTTAAAATTCACATAGGTGGATGAAAGCAGTGTGTAAGTAAGAAAGAATTTAAGTTGTTAAGAAAGGACAGTGTTTTTGGACACAATAAAATGATGTCAAATGGAAGGAAGATGTTGTTTGTCCATGAATAGAGAAATCTTTCAGCACTGTTTCTGACTATGTGTGGGCATCTCTTTCCAAAGGAATTAAATAGTGATAATCTACTGGTTTTAATGCACTGTTTGTTTTCTAAAGAAAACATCAAGAAGTCAAACATTTGCAGAGACAAAAATATTTTAGCTTTAGTACAAGGAGGAAGATCTGGAGTGGAATGTTTAGTTCAGACAGAAGGCACCAGCTAATAGCACAAATAATTAAAGACTATTCTCTTGTAGGTGTTCAGTTAACCAGTCTTTCTGAATGTCTCTTTAAGTAGATCTCTGCTTTGTTGAGCTTTTGCTTTTTGATGGTTGTGGTGTGCTAATGAGAGCTAGCTGCAGGGAAGTGTTCTGAGGGAAGGAGGAGTATTGGGAACACACTTTTCATCATGTAGATAGTTGTTACTGTGTGCAGCAATTAAAACTGCTTTAGTCCAGAGGTTAACAAGAATGAAAAAACCCCAAAACCTTCAACATGCCATCATATTTCAAGGGGCCCAAGAGAAAAAAAGACTCCTTCTAGTTCACGTGAAGGTTCTAAATCCAGTCCTTTGGGGTTTGAACAGTCTGAGCTGTTATGAAGTCAAAACCCAATGCTGTTACTGCAAAAGAGGTAAACAATATTGGGACAGATATTAATATCCTGTGGCTCAAGTGCTAAATAACTTCTGGTTTTGGCATGTTTAGATATGGCAGACATTTAAGAAATAATCACTGCCAAGGTCTAATTATTGCAAACTAATTACAGCTGTTGAAGCTCAGGAAATGTGAAGTGCCTTCAAGAATTGCAATTCCCTGGAGATGTGATTAGCTCACAATCTCCACCCTGGTAGTTCTGTTTGGAGCCTTCTTGTGTAAGAAAAGCAGACAGGATTGACAGATCAACTTGGTTTTGTCTGAGTTTCAAATTTTCACAGGCTGATTCACCTGAGTGAACCACTACAAGAATAGGGTCTTGTGTAAAAAGTTGTAGAGAAATTTCAGCTATTTACCTGGAAAGTGGGATACAGTATTCTGCAGTGCTGTATACAGAAATGTACCTCAGTGGTTGTGTTCACTCCTTAGCTGATAGAACACAAAGGCAGTAGCCTTTTAATGCAAGCCTCTGCTTCTGCCTGTGGGAACTAAGGACTGACCTATCTCTTTGTGCATAATACTCTTGATATGCCTGTGGACTGGAGTTTGCAAGCACTTGCCCTGCGGTTTTGTATTTGTGTGGGATTTTTGGCCTGTTTTTTTTAAGTTGCAGTCTTTTAGCATACAGTAAAAGAACATTCAGGGTGAGGACAGAACAGAACTGTGCAATTTAACCTGTCAAACTTACCTTCAAACTGTTACAGAGTCAGGAAGCTTCTGAGCTAAAGGTCTCCTCACATGGGGCACTGATTGCCCATTTGAATTACTGGTCAGAAAGCCTCTGCATCCTGCTGAGAATTTACCCCAGCACAGTTACATGTGCTAAGCATGTGCAGACTATTCAAATCTTCTGCCCAGAAGGAGGAGATATTTGCAATTATGAAAATTATTAGTATTCCATATAGAAGGAATGAAAAAGAATCATGAGAGGAAGCTGGGGGATTTCAGAGGTGATAGGAGACTGGAATTGTACTTTGAATCATTGCACTAGGGCTCCCTGAATTTTTTTCTCCTTGTTGCTAGCCTTGCAAGTATGTGGGATTTAACATGAGCTTAGAAAATCTTGAGAACAATTATTTTACCAACCTTGAAATTACACTATCTGGTGGCTGAGTTGGAAGACACGGTGTGGGAGCAGAATGGGTCCATGGTTAGACAAAAATAAAGACTAAAGGGATAAAGATAATGATCTCCCTTATCTGGCTTTTCAGTTTTTCAAGATGTTTTCTATTGGTTAAGCTTATTCAAAGCTTATTAGAAAAATCCTTCAGGGCTTTTTGCTTGCTGCTTGGTGCTAATGTGTTTTAGAGCTGTTAACTATCTTGGGTTTGAGTTATATTGAGGCCCCTGTACTGGCCTGTATCCCCCACGTGCATGATGGTAAATAAACCTTTGTGCAAATCAAGAGTTTATAAATAAGGTGACTCAGGATTAGGTTCTACCCTAAGCTTTCTGTTCTGGGTGAGCATTAGTGCAAAGCTTACCATGAAGCTGGTAGTAAAAGACATCTCTGGCCATTTAGCTGAATACAAAAATAAAAACACAGAGGGATTTTGACTGCTCTTTTAACTATATCTGAGATGAGAATAGGACTAATTGCTAGAAATATTATTTTACTAACACTGGCTCAGCCTTTTTGAGTTTATAGAAACATCATCTTACCCTGAATTCAGAAAATAATTATATCTATAACCTTCTGGAAATAGTATCTAAAATCTAGTCTAATCTAAAAAGGCTGCTTTAGGCTTGCTGAGCTCAATAAAATATATATTAAAATATCAACTGTAATCTGAATATATTAGAGAAAACTGGACTATCAATCTTCTTTTCTTTATTTTTTTCCTAGTTTGATTAGTGATAGAGGTCTAAACCCAACAGCTTCAGCAATGTTTGATTTTCTTTGGCAGTGTTATTTCTGCACGAAAGACGTGGCTGTATTCTCTAGGGACTGTGAGATGCTGTGTTTGTGATGAAACAAATACATGGTAGGTATTAAGCCTCCTGGCTCTGGATCTGTGCTTCTGGAAGAAGCATATTAGAAAACAAGGGTTGGAAAAGGTGTCATGGATCAAAAAATCATGCTGGTATTGCTGTTTCATAAATTTCAAATCAAATTTTACATTAGTTAAGATTTTTGTCTTAGTTGCTGTGCTTGGAAAACTAATCAGGAATGTCATTGTTCTGAAGGATAGGAACCTTCTAGTTTCCAGTCCAAGAGAATTTAGTTTATATGCATTTCTTCATCTACCTACTTTAACCTTTAGCTGAAGTTTTTAAATACCTAATCTTTATCCTGAAGCGCATTTATAGAGAACAGTCATATCCTCTGATGAGCTGTTCTTTCTTCTCATGTAATAGTCTCTTCATTCTTCTGCCAGTAGCTTTTTTCTTTTGCATGTTTCAGTCTCACTTAACTTTTAAAAGTATGAATAACAGAAAAATGACAAAGATTAATGTTTTTCAGCCTCTCCTGGAAAGGCCTGTTTTGATTGTCTCTAACTGCTCATTTACTTTTTTCACAATTTTATCCCATTGGTGGCTCATCCTGTGACTGGTGACTAATATGCCCAGGTTTCTTTGTGACATCTGCAATTGATGAGCTTACAGCTTCCAGCAAAATTCCCTGTTATTAGTCCTCTGGTGAGCTGAAAGACATCGAGAGCTGAATGTATAAGAGTTGGCCCTGTCATGTTAGTGACCTAGATAATGTTCTTAATTTTGCTTGCAGCAACTCTGTAGGACTTCTCGGTCACTTTATTTGTAAATCTAGGGGGAAGAGAAAGATCACAGTTGTCTGTTTACTTAGCTATGGATGAGGCTAGTGAATTGCATTTTAAAGAAGTGAACCAAAAAGTCAGGACCTCGAGAGCTGCAGCATCTTTAAAGTGAATTACTGCGGAAGTGTCACACCTGGAAGTGTCATATGCCTGAAAATTTGTGTGAGGTGTGTGGCTTGTAAGAACCTTAGAGGTGCTGCAAAGGAGGAATTGAAGGCTTCTGAGGCCTCCCACCGAGGTGGCCGCTTTGACTCTTTTTTACAACCAAGTCTGAGCATCTTCTAAACTTCAAGGAAATTCAAAGGTTTTAATTACCCCAGTTTATGAAGGTTTGTGACTGAGGACAAAGTATTATTCATTTTGTGTCTATTTTCCAATGAAACATGAAGATAAATAGAGATATTAGCCTCTGGGTATAGCCTTCAGTTGGTAGTTCCAGTACCCTTTGAACTTGTGAAGAATGGGAGAAAATGTGCACTGATGAATATTAATGAGTTTGGCCTGTGTTCCTCTTGGATGCTGGGAGGTACAGCAATTGGAGTAGGAAAAAAGAGGCAGCTGACGGGCAAGAAAAATTATAAAGGCATGGAAAAAGTGCCTGTATATTTAAAAAGTGAAAAATGCGAAAAAGTCCCTGTATATTTAAATTAGTTTTTCAGCAATGTATTAGCAGGCTCTTACCTATATCACCTTCAGGTGGGTCAGCAGTGCAAATTCAGTCATGTTTCCACAAACTTCACCTAAGGCCTTTGTGAATTTTTATTAGCTGAGAATTCCCTGTGCTGTGCTGCACTAATAACTGTACCTGCCCTATAACTTAGGAACACAAGGGACAACAATGATTGAACACTGTTTGTTTAACTTATTAATGGTAGCTACCTTAATTCCCCAGAATATTACATCCCACTACTTAGCAGGCATTTGTACACTGCTGTATATTTAACAGACCTTCAGGTTATTTCAACAATAAAGTGCACAGCTGGGTGGCAGAGGGAAGGAAGTGGTTGCCAACCAGAGTATGATTCTAGTGTTTGTTGATTTGTTTTTTAATAAAATATTCAAGGTCAAAACCATTTTATTTTTTAAAAGAGTAGCAGAGTATCTAAGGACTCCAGGTTCTCAAGAAGATGAAGATCAGGCATTTCTAAAGACTGAACCTGGTGAAATTAACCATATCTTGTGCTAATGCCAACTGTCTCAGTTTAGAGACAAGGTTAGGAGAGGAACACTCTGGAATGAGTGTTTCCTCTAACAAAAAAAAAAAAAAAATAAAAAAAGGGGTTTCAACAATCCCTTTCTGCTAATGAGAAAATTTATACTGGTGGATGAAAGTGAAAAATACCCAACCATTTATTGACAAATTTCCCACATAGCATGGGGAAAAAAATGAATAAATGCTAGATATTGAATTGCCACAACTTCACCCCCACAAACAAAAAAAAAACAAAACCAAAAAAAAAAAAACCACCTCCCCAAACAACAACAAAACAAAACAAAAAAAAAGCCAGGAGAAGAAAAAAAAAATAACACATGGTGAGGAGGGGAGGAAAAATTAAAGATGGCAAGGGCTTTTGTCACAAGTAATTAGAAAACAAAGGTTTGCCCATCAGTTTGGGAAAAAGCCAGATGGGAACATGGTGAGTCTCTGATGTTGGTCTCCTCCACAGCAGATGAAGTTGGTGGATTTAAGGTCCTTTCTTTCATTGGGTTGGCTTTTCTGAGGTCTGGGGCTGGGATGGAGCAGCTGCTCAGCTCCCCACTGGTCCCCTCTTCTCCCATGGATAGTCCTCTCTGGCCATGGACCAAACCAAACAGTTCAGGAAACAAACAGAGGCCTCAAAGGATTGTTGCCACAGTCTCCAGGACCAGGGAAAAGGAGAAAAACTTCTTGCCTAAGCCAACAAATACCCAACCTAGCTAAGCAAGAGAGAGCCCAGTCTGCCCAGCATGCCAGGGGACGAGGCTTGAGAAAACCTGTGCCAGAGCCCCAAGGCTCCTCCTGCCCCAGACCCACCTCAAGGTGCAGCAACTGTCTCTGGGCACAGAGCAGACCACAAGGGAATAGAAAACCTCAAGCCACCATCTTCAGTGTCCCTTGATGTGTCCACACCCTGGCAAACTTCAAACTGGCCTGGTACCTTGGATCTGGCAGGAGGCTACTTGGCTTAGAAGTTTTTATGCACATTCTGGAGACACTTCCCCTCATTTCTGCAACGTAGCCAACCCTCAAGCAAATTAAATTGCTTGTTAAAATTATGACATTTGTGAATAATCTTTCTAGCAAGTAGCTTACTTTGCTCAAGATAAGCACAATTAAACTCTGGCTGTAAGAAAACACATAAAAAACCCACCCTTTTCCAGCTCTCTTTTATTTACTTTCAGAATTTTACATATAAATCAGCTACTCCAGTTGGTATCAGCTGAGCCCCTGAATTCTTTTCATTTTATATGATGATTTTGAAATTGAACAACAGAAACAGTGTTTTGGGTGCTTTCAGACAGTGTATGGGTTTTGGAACATTCAAACAGAATTCTTTATTTCTTTGCTGAGAACAATACCATGGAGAAATTCTTGGCAATATGAATGGGGTTTTCTCTCTTCTGTGTGAAATATGGTGAAATCTCTGGCACAAAGAGGGAGGTCCAATTTTTCCAGTGCTGTGGACAGATGCTAGTTTTGGATAACGTCCAATAAACCACTCTCAGGAGTCACATATGTAATTCTTGAAACAGACAATTACAACAAGTAAGCCACAGTCTATCAATTAATGCTTGAAGAGCTGTTCAAGAAAATCCTTCATACAGAATATTCTTTTGGTTGTTAACTGGAAGGATAACTTTTCTCTATTTAAGTCAAATACATGTGTTACTCAGGAATAATGCCAAGTATTAATTTATTTTCCTTTCTAATTTAATTATAGCGTGTGCAGAAGCTTATAAAAAGTACCTGATAAACTTTTCCATTTCCCTGCTCTCAGGTCCTAAAAATAAAGGAAAATAATAGGTACTTTAAGTGAACTGGTTCAGATTCACATCCTCAGGTAAATCTCCTGAGGTAAATCTAATACATAAATAGACATAATTAGACTTATATGAATTTTCTCTAAGAAAAGGGAAAAAAAAAGGATGGACAAGTATATAGGTCTCCTCTCCTGAATTTTCCATCATGCGGGACTGAAGGCCTTTTTTAAAATTTCTTCCCTTATGTCACCAAAACTGCTGGAAAATCAAAAACTCTCCAATAACATTTTTAAAGTTAGAAAGTCAAGGCATTGCTTAACTATCTGGTCAGGATATTTGGCCAGGACAATAACACAGAAATCATCTACACATAGCCTGGGTGTGCAGAGAGAATCCTTCCATGACACATGGCTTTTACTAGATTTTTCAGATCTTTTATATAGTCAAAACTCCTAGAAACAAATTGGGTCAGTTTTGAGTTATAGCTACATGTAATATTGTGTCTGGAACTTTAAAACTAGTATTATTTACTCTGGTTATATTGACAGTTTTGGTGAGGAATGTTTTTGGCTACTTTGAAAATGTATTTTCTAATACTTATAAATATTGACACCCCCCTTTCCATGGGGGTTTTGAAAAGTTAATTTATTACTGCTGTCTACATCTATGGCCCCTCCCAGTCTGACTAAGTTTTGTTTGGGGTGTTTTTGGGGATAGTTTGGAGGTAAGGATTACACTGTTAGTTTACTTGGCATATAAGCTCTGAGCAATGATTATGATTTTTTAAATTAGATATAAGCTCTTGGCAATGATTATGACTTTTTAAATTAGATATGTGTTATAAAAGTTTATGGAAACTATTACTTACTTTTGATGTACTCTGTAACACTGGCAGCCTTGGTTATTTTGGGAAAGGAGATACATTTTATAAAAGCTTTTAAGTAGTTAGGCTTAGTGTATTTTTTGGTGCTTTTCTCTTACTAGTGACCTCATGTATGGGAAGGAATTTTTAGCTCTTTTACAGTGGTAGCTTATAGTTATCTTTTTTTGGTTATATGTCCTTTTTGAGTGGTATTATTATTTCCTGGCTTACCTTTAAAGGAAATTTGTTTATAATTACTTTACATTTTATTGCTTTCTTTGCCTTTCTATTTACTAGCTTTTTTTTTTTTTCTTTAATTTTGAGTTTACTTTTTGGTGTACTTTAATATGCATATTTTTAGCAGTTGGATTATTTTTTGTGCATGTCTGATGGGTTTTTTTTTGGTGAGGTTAGTAGTCCCCTCTCTCTCTCTAGACAGTTTTATGTGTGTGCACAACTTTGAATGTATATTTAGAGTCTGTTTGCTATTTCTAAGGTACAGGGCAGTGCAATAATATCGGCTTTTTGTGCGGAAGTTCTTGTTGGTAGGAGTCTGGATTATATTGCTAGTTTGGTTTCGTTTACCAAACTAGTATGACTAATTTGGTTTAGTTTACCAAACTAAACAAAATATTTAGCAAGCTCAAAGTAGCACATTTCACCTAAATCCAAATAGATTTCTACCCTGTTAAATTTTCACTCTGTCTCAGGATAGAATACATCTTTATATTGTAACCTAGGACATAGAGGTGTCTGCAGTGCTACTGGGAAAATGCCAGAGCAGCTGTCACTGCACCAGAGACTGTTTGTGTGATTGGAAGTCAGATTATTGTTTCATGGCACTTATCAGTTCAGATAAAATAAAAAAGGAATTAATACCAATGTTTTCTTAAAGTGGACAGGTGTTTAAAAATTATTAGCATTAAAACAGATGTCTGTTCTTCACTGAATTTAGAGGAAGGCTTCCATTAGTTTCACTATATGTGCACCATGGTAAGAAAAGTCAAATATTCCACTCCCTTGTTGAGCTCTGTGAAGTCAGGCTGTGAAAAATTCTTAAACACAGACACATTCAGAAGATCCTGCATATCTACCAGGAGTTTTCTTCACCTTCTGCATGTCCATCCCTCCACCTCACCACAACTTCTTATAGCTCAAGACAGAGTCCACTGACCAGTGCTTCTTGTTATATAAGTTCATTGAAGTCTTTAGCCAAGTTTAAGCATTATTTGTGATATTGAATATATCCTCCACACAGTATTTGTAGGATTTGGGGGTGATATTAACTTTCATGAACATTCTGCCTTGTTAGTCACTGAGAGATTTTAGGATTATGCACTTTAATAATCTTTGCACAGTGGATTTTGACAAATATCAAACTGTAAAGCCTCTTTCTTCAGAAGCTGCCTATGTAATAGATTATTTACAGGCCACCGTTTTTTCTTGCTCTGTATCTTTCTGCTTGCCTCAACAATTCAGTATAATCAATTCACTCAACTCTTCATGAAAAGAGACAGAGTAGAAAATACTTCAAAACATAACTCCTGCCTTCTCCAGATAGTCCTCTTTACACAGTGCCTGGTTTCTATCAGTACATATTAATCAATACAGACTGTAAATGTAAATGGATGTTACTCAAGATGTTGCACAAGTTTGCTGAAGTCTTCCTTATGCATGTGGTGTTTTTAAAAACCCACAAGAGACTAAGATTCATCTTTCTGTCAACAATATCTCTCTTTTCATGGGGAGATCCTTTTTTCCATGTATAAATATGAAGTTATGAATGTGTTGATATCTGTGGTTGAAAATCTGATCCAATGTTAAGTGAATGGAAAGTGATGGGTTGTATCTCTTCCAGTGATGGATCTCTTCCAGTGATGGGTTGTATGTGTGAACAGGAGGTATTTAAAATTTTATGTGGTTAAAACTATGTTTTCAGATTTTGTTTTCCACTGCAGTCCTATTTCTACATGTGTGAAAACCAAGTAAAAGAGAAATGTATGGGAATATGCATAAAAAAACCACCCAAAAACTGGCATGGGAATGGGTACTAGACCACTTCCATAATTTAATATAAATCTTTCAGGCTTCTAGGATTTACTGGTAAGGTGATTTCATCATCCCAGTGTTCATGAATCTCACCTGTCTATGGAGCAGGATTCAATTAGTCCTGCATTACATCTGTGAAGGCAGTGTATGCACTGGCAATGTCTCCCTTTATGGCCTAAGATCAGAATTGAATCACAGGGGAAGACATTTTTTTTTTTTTGTTAGATAATTATTGACACAATTTCACAACATCAGATTCTGTAAACTGTGTTGCAAAGGCCAGTGATACTTTAGCCAAAAGAGGAAAAGTCAGTTTGAATCCAGTTTTGCATTTTCTGACCCTACAAGTCTTCTGACCTGCAAGTCTTTGCAGGTCATCTCAACGTCATCTGGGCGAGGCCCAAAGTACGGAGATAAGGCACTGTGGTGGCAAGAGAGTCGTAAAATTGAGTAATATTTGAGTACCTAATTCCTTTGAATTCATCTTGAAGTCCCAGCTGAAACGCAGTTAATTTTCTTATTGCTTATGATGAAGTTCAAAATTTAATCAAAAGTAACTCGCCGGAATTAACTATATAAGATATTCATTCTCAATTGGATCTCAACACCAGGGCTTATAAACAGAGAAAATTAAATTGCATCATGAAGACAAAATGTTTATGGCCTACCAAAGAATGATGGGTGAAGGATTAGAATCAGATGCCTCGTGAAGGCTGACCAAGAATAGAGACTAGACAGAGTTAGAGAATAAAGTAGGGATTTATTAGGAGGCCTCGATGGATCCATCTTGGGCAACACAAGAGCCCAGCCAGGGCTACACCCCAGGTGAACCCAAAATGGTCACAAAATGGACAACTGGTGACAAGGTCTCTCACTTTTATCAGTTCTACTACATCTGCATATTGGAGTTAATAATTCAATTCCAGCTTTAGCCCATCCAGTCCCATCCTTCTTGTTTTTCTCTCTTCAGTCCACGTTGTTTGTGCTTTTGGGCCTGAGATTGGATCATTTGTCCTTGCTTCCCACCTAGAGAAGGAATTGTTTTGTCTCCCTGCTCTGTGAAGAGAGCTCACCATCCCCTGATATGAAGCCTAGACTTACACACTAAAGCAGAACAGTATCTAAAAAATATAAAAGTTAAAACCTGAGGCATCATCATGATGAAAATTCTTCATCTCTTATTAAAAAATAACATATCAACGAAAGTCAGTATGTATCAGAAGTCTATACTGATGCAAAGACAAAGCCATAAAAATAATTTGCATTTCATGGGATGATGTGAACAAAATATTCTGGAAGCTGAAAAAATATCTCAAGTAATAATGACAAATATGCCAAATAAAAGTGGTATGATTATAAAAGGATAACTAATGCCAAAGTCAGTTATAAAAAATACACAGCTGGCTAAAAATTAAAGGAAAATATGCAAAATATATTTCATCCAAACATATTTATTTTGATGTGAAAACCTTGTGTATTCTGAAAAATGTGATCAAGAACTTTGGCAATTTGAATGTTTTGTTTTTCCAGGCCAAGTATCCTTTTTAAAAAAATCCAAATCACTTGGAAAGTTATGTGTATAGTGATATATAAAATTATTTTCATGTTATTAATATATATATATATATGTATGTATGTATGCAGTTTTGACCCTGCATCTATTAGAGGCTTACCCTTTAAATCTTGTAGAGTTGTCAATTATCTTGAAGCCAATTAGGCAGAAGCTCTAGTCTGCAGAAAGAATCGAAAAATGAACTGCAGAGTGGAAAACACATTTGCTATCAGCACATTTTCTATCCCCTCCTTGAAAAGACAGCAATATATTTTCCTAAAATATTTGAAAAACATTTAAATAAAAGGATTAATTTAATTCTGAAGAATTTGTCCTTCCCCACAAAAGATTTTGTACTGCCCTTCTTAAGGTTCTGCTCAAGAAAAATTAAACCAATTCATATCAGGTTTAAATCACAGGAGCATCATTAATACAAGCATACAAATCTGATAACGTTCTCCTTTTTGTTGGCATAATATGACTGGCTGAAATTTGGGGGAGATTTATGTAAGTTCCAAGAGTTGTGTCAAACTTTTTCATTGAGTGAGAGATTTATTTTCCCCTAGACCAGGTCAAAATGATTCATAGCAATAGTGTGGCTTTGCAGCCCAGTTTCTCCCAGTGTCTCCTTGCAAACTGTAAGGCTGCATTTATATCTGATTTAATCTTCTGGTGTAGTCCACCTTCTGTGGCTTAAAGCTGACTTAATAAAGGCTGTGAAAGTCTGATACCAGATTTCATTGTAGTGTCATGTTACTGATTCCAAACCTTACTTGGCATAATAAATTATGTTGGCATTTAAAAAGTATCTCTATTTTCACTAAAATTGGTTTTCTAATAAATCACCCTAATTACCTTTTCTATCTTTTTTAGTTTTTTAATATGGTGTGCTGAGAAAACTGAAGTGTCAGCATCAACAGCTGTTAAGAGGTTTATTTCATTAGAATATAAGGCCTGCACAATTTTATTGAAACCACAGTCAAATGAAGATCAATTATCTTGAAATCACATTTTTATTTGAGTTTGATTAGATAAAATAGACAATATTGTAAATAGTTTGGTTTTGACTTTATTTCTGAAGGCAGATGCATTCTGTTGTTTTCAATATGGTTATTTCAGTGCCTGAGACAGATGTTGTGTAGGCACAGAAAGCTACACTTGCTATTCCAATGTCAGCATAATTATCCTTCAAGAAGACATTGTAGTTCTTTTAAAATAATTTCCATATATCTGCAGGAATCTGCAGAACTTCCCCTGTCTTTCAGATTTCTAAGAATAATCTTCTTTCAAAGTAAATCTTCTTGCTTATTTTTCTTTGGGTTATTCTATTTTCTCTTGGTAGAAAAAGTTTGCTTTCCTAATGCAATTGTTAATGAATGAATTTAAGCAAATTCTGTTTTGCAGCTGTAGATGTTTTCATATGTAGCAGATGTCTGAGACTTTTTGAACACAATTCTTTCAAACTAACAAGAATTCCAAGTCTGAAACTGAGTCTAGCCAATACTGTACTGAATAACAGGAGCAATAGTGTTTGTTTGGATGGATGGTGTGAGAAAAGGTAAGCTGTAAAAACCTCTTCTTCAGGATGTGGAGGCCCAAGGTGTCCATAAAAATGATTAGGAAGCCTTGAGCCAGAAAATCTTTGAATATAAGCCTAAGTCTAACCCAGTGACTTTAGCAAAAAAAGCAAATCCTTTGCATTCATCCCAGGAAAATTTTATAGCACTTAAGTTTTATACAATGATTAATGCTTTACCACTTCTTGCTCTATTTCCTCATTGGTGTAAACAACAATACAACTCCTTTGTCCTTCATCCCCATCTCCACACATGACAATCAGTTAAATAAACTTGCACAGTGCAGGGTTTAATCTGTCTAATTTAAACATTAAGGTGATTTCTGAGGATAGCAGCTAAATGAGGGCAGGTGCTGTTGCTAATGTTGTCAGCAGCTAGATAATTTGGAATTAAATCTGAGTTATCAGTAATGCTACATCCCAACTATCACTCACTGAAATAATGCTTGGATAGGATACACGTTAAATCACATTTTTCCCACAAGATATGTTGTGGCAACCCCATTTTCAGTTTTTGTCACAATCAGAATGTATCACTTATAGTGCCTGTCTTCAAGATAAAAGTTAATCATGTTTATTACAAATATTCTATGCAATATTAAGTAATTTTTATTAGACAAAATTTTACTCTCTGCACATAAATAAGACAATGTAAAAAAATATCCTCAGGTGCAGAAATGTCTTGGTAATATAAATTCTTATATTAAATGCTAAAAATGAAAATACATAAATAAAGAAAATGTAGTGCTATCTTGTGGTTTAAGACTATTACTCCTGTTATTTCATTATCATGGCTATCAGGTTAAATTACCAGAATATTGCCTTTGCTCTTTGGAGCTCCCATAGGTCTTAGATTACCTTCAGAGATGAGGATCGTATTCCCTTAACTTCCAATAGAAGTTATTTAAACAGCTACAAAATAATGCTTTGAATTCTCAATAAGTTTCTTCTTTCTGGTTTTGCTTGCTGATTATGATTGCTCTTGCACTGTTTTTTTTTCCTGAGGAGTCGTAATCTAAACTGAATTCTGGCATTCTTTCACTAGCACAGACATGTTTACAACTGTTGCCTAATGAAATCTAGGACAAAATATGAAGAAAATTAATTATCCACTAATATGAACTATCTGCAGCTAATTCATATTACTTCTTTCATCAGTTCCCAGACCTTCTAAAGAACAAATATTAATTTTTCTAGACATCAGGTGTCTAGCGCAAAAGGCTTTCTAATTAATTAGTCCTTTCTTTAATGTTTACATCTGAGATCATTAAAGAATAATGTCATGAAGAATGTGCAGAAAGATGAAGAATTTTTCTAAAGCAGCATTTTTGCAGACAGTAACATAAATTTAAGAGTTTTCTGCACACGTTTGCTTGAAAATATTCCTTTTTACTTTTATGTAAAGGAATTCACAGCCCTGAGATGTTAAAATGCTGATCAGAGGTGTGTCATTACAGCAAATAAAGCTTTTTTCTTTGTGTTAATGTTATAGGATATATTCAGATTATTTTATTTATAACTTCAAATACTGTTGGAGTAGCATGGCTGTTGGAAACACCATTCTATTGACCAGAAAACACCATGAGGAATTTCAGTGTCTGGTGCTATGTCCCATGGAAGGCCAGAGAGCACAGACAGGTCCTGCCAGCCTGGTTTGGGTTTGGTGTCTCCCCACAGCTGCTCTGTGTGCAGGGATAGAAGATGACTGAGCAGAGGCAGGCTGGAATTATGACATTTTACCACATTTCCACCACAAAGATGTACACAGGCATCAGGCCAGAGCCTGGAGAACATTCCCACTGTCACAGTGCTGCTGCAGCACAAGGAACTGCCCCAGTGGCTGCTGCCACTGACTGTGTCCTGTTCACATCATCCATGTCACTGACCAGGCAAAGCAGTGAAAAATGCTTTTGGAGGTAAAAAATAATGTAACTAAGGAAGAATGAAATGTTTAAGAACACAGAGGTGTGAAGAGCAATAAAAAAGTACTTCTGCTTAAGGGAAATTTATTTTTAGAAGAATAATCTAAAAAAATCATAATCAATTCTTATGACTGAAGCTAATGAAACCACTAAAAAGTAATCACTGCCTAGGGAGGCAGAATTATGCTGTATGAAATCAAACTAGGGTGTTTCTAATTGTCTTTGTGTTGCATGCCTGCATGAATTATATATTTTCTATATTATAAAATTTACCATTATCAAATTTTAGATAAAAACACAAAGCATATGAGTTTAAATTCTGATTGTATGACAGTATATTTGTGAGAGTAATCAGTAAAGAGTTACTTTGAAAACTACCTCAAGTTTTTATGATTGTTGTTATCATAATATGAAATATGAAAATAAATAATCCTGTAATGTCTTTACAATGTTTATAATTCTACAGAAGAAGGGAATTTTACTTTGCTTAATATTTTCAAGGAAGATTGTCCTATGTCTTAGTTATAGTTAGAAGTTTATCTCAGGATTCGTTGGACTGCAGAGCCAGCCTTGCAAGACTGCCATTAATTTTCTGCCAGACTGCCAAACAGAGGACCTCAAGATAAAATTACCTTTGTTTTCTTATTTGAATCTAAAAAATCAGTTTTAAAGAATTAGTGAAATTTTCTCTGTATTTACTTAATCATTTTTCTCATGTAGAATTACTCTGGTAACATTCTATAGTATAGGATTTTTGGTGGGTTGACATTTGGTGGGCTGACATTTCGGTGGGTTGACATTTGGTGTTCCCAAATTACCACTGATCTGGCACTGCCATGAGTTGTTCCCTTCATCATTCCTTACTGAACCCCCTGCTCAGGCAGCAATTACATTTTAGTGGTTTCATTAGCATCAGTCACTAGAAGTGCTGGATTTGCCTTTCCTCATCACTTTGGAGCAATCTCATTCTCCTCCCTCCATATGCTCAGCAGGCCTGTTCATGGCTGCACTTTGCAGCAGGGAGGAGGAGCAGCCTGCTCTGGGGATTGCAGAGTTTGGGCTCAGGAGTTCATCTGCAGGACCCAGCCCTGCCATTTCTGCACAACAGCAAGGCCTGGCCTTGTGTGCAGCAGCAAACATTACATTACAATGCTGTCATTCCCAGAGAACTTAAAATAATGGAAGCCTCTAAGTTGTTTCCAGCCAAAGCCATATGCTCTTAGCTAAAGGATGGAATGGCATTGCTAGGTATGCTCAGAATGGGGAAAAATGTAGCATCACATTAATAATAGAGGAGGCTTGTTTGAAGTAATGAGGGGTTTGGGGTTAGGGTTTGTTTTTTTTTTTAGTTTTCTTATCTGCTTTGTTGCCTTGAGAAGACAAAGTGAAATGATGATATTTTGGAGTTTGGATTGAAATCATATTACTTGGGAAAAGAGTGCATTAAACCTCAAAGGAGCTTATGCCTTTAAAAATATTGCTGAACTTTGCAGTTTGGCAAAATGTGCTTACTCACATGCTTCAGTTAAAAAAGACAGCTAAAAATAGTTAATACAATCAGAATATGCATAAAATAACCCTAAGGTGTCAAGCTATCATCTCTGTTGGATGAGAGCTGAAATGGAAGATAAAAAGGTTAAAGGTCAGGCTGTGACACTTCTAATTTTGCAAGGTAATGTAGGTAAGCAGTTCTGAATTTGGGGATTTGTCCCACCTATGTGTAGCTATCTCAAAGTTAGTGTGCTAAGTCCAAGAAATTTGACTGAGCTAAATTGACTGAATAACTAAAATGTTTGCCCCATCCCAAGAGATTCAAACGAATGCAGGAAACTGCATAAAGTCAAATAGGAAAGAATCACAGCCTAAATAGTTTAAACAGTGGAAAAAATCATTAACTATAAGAATGTGCACAAAATTCATATCAGTCTGTTGTCTTTTAGATGCAGAAATTTCCTGTAGGTAAACAAATGAGAGAACACCTGGGATTCCCAGTGCAATGGTAATTCAGGAGCTGGAGCATCTGTCAGATGAGGTGATCAGCATTCAAGTCAGGGGTCAAAGCACTTGTTAAATATTTACTTGTCTAGGTAGGACCAGAAGCTTGGTACCAGAACACCTTTATTTTGTGTGAGTACCTTATCTGTTAAATTAATGACTATTCTGGATGGCAGAATCTTGGAAAAAGAAATCAAGGAGACCCTCAAGGCAGAATAAATTACAGCTGTGTATCTCCTGACAAATGTTTATATAATTGTTTATAAAATCCTCCAGTGATAACTCTGCTATGGCTACCCCAGGCAATTAATTTTACTGTTTCTTCCTTAGTACCAGAGATTTTCCTCAGTCTCTAAACTGGTGTGTTCGTGTAGTTTAAGACCTTTGATCTTTCACTTATCTACTATAACTATCAAATTGAAGCATTCCCTGCTCTTTTGCTCTTTCTTTTGTTATGCTTCCTAAATCTCTGATTATCTACCTCAGTTTGTCCATGTCTTTGCTAAAGCACAGTTGACAGCTTCATTTATTTCACAGAGGCAGTACTTGCTGAAGCCTTGCCCCAGGTGGCTAGAGAACCATTGTGACAAGGATTTTTCTTGTTATTTATTGAGTGTATGTATGTTTGTATGCATGTGCACTGTGCTTTGTATGTTTTTATATTATATGCTTACTAAATGGGCACAAACATTTATAACATTAATTTTGTTATAGGTTTGTAATGGTGTGACATTCCTGCTTTGTGCTTAATTTAGGAAGGAATTTGAGTCTGCTTTTAATCTTTACCAATTTAGTGTCAGGTTTTTTTTTTTTTTTTCAGTTTACCAAGACCACTGTGAATTCTGGACCTCTTGCCCAACGTACATGGGGCATTTCTTATTTTGGAGGGAGGTGCATATTTAATAAATGTACTCTTTCTTCCTTTCTTTAGGTTAATAACAAAAATATTGAATAGAACACACCCATGAATCAGCCTCTGCAACTTTGGTGAGTAACTTTTACCATTTCATTGTAAACCACTATTAATAATTCCATAAGCCTGGTTATCCTAAACATTATTGTACCTATTCTTCATTACTTTTCTGATTATTGTACTTCCCTGGTTCAGCTAATAGAATATGTTGTGTCATAAGCTTTACAAAAATTGACATACACATTATTTCTTCCTCATTTAAATGACTTGTTGCCCTGTCAGAGAAGAAAATTAGACAATTAGTTTGACATGATAGGTCCTGGACCAAGACGTACCAGCTCTTGGGCATAACCATGTTTTTCAGATTCCTTGTTATTTGTGATCAGTTTGGGGGTGAAGGGAAATTTAGTAATTCATGTATACTTCCAAACCTGTGGTTTATAGTTCCCTTTAATGACAGATACTGCAAATTACATTTTTGGCTTGACAGATCATCAGAGATATCTAATGAGTTTTAATAGGTCTTATTTGTTGCAGCTAGTTCAGTGAGTTCATCAGTCAGTATGAGGAGCTGGTTTTAATCTGTTTTTCTTTATTCCAGATTCTTTTCTCTGGTGTTAATTGTTCTACCCACCTGCTTGCAGTTAACAATTTAAAGCAATAATACCATTCAGCATGTGAGGCATCCTGGCATCCTGAGAGCTTTCCTTCTACAGTCAGTACTAGTCTGCCACATAATTCTCTTATTGCTAATCAGAAATGATTTCTTGTTGTCTTTGAATCATTTGCTGGCTTCTTTCCACCGTATGCTTTGATATTTCTAATTTTCTTTTACATGCTCCTCCTATATTTTTAGAATAACCTATTTCCACTTTGTGCTTCTTGCTTTGGCTTGACACTGGTGATGAGCTTCTGATGTAGTTGTTTTCAACTTCTATATTGGGATAGTTAATTTTTGTGGAACTGCAACTCTTTACATTTTTTTTTCCAGTCATTGCTTTGCTAAAGGATTTGCTGAATCTATTGAACTTTCTTTTCTTAAAGTCTATCTGTTCCTATTCTGCTATCCAGCCCCCTTTGTTTCCCAAGTTTCATTAGCTCTTATCATACCATGGTCATTTTCATCCAAACTATTTATCTTCCATTCTTGTTGTTTAAGTATACAACAGTCTTTGCACAGATTTTTTTTTTCTGCCTTCTGGATGTGCATGTGTATCTCTAAAACCTCTCAGCCCCATGATTTACAGATTAATACACATTGTACTGTATTCATTCTGGTTTTAAAGGTTTTCTGGGTAGTGTAAGTTATACCTTGTATTGTGCCTTGGTAGTTGTGGTATTTGCTCACAAAAGTTCTTTCCACTGCATTTTCATGATTTAGTCATCTGCAATGATCACTAATGGTCCAGACTTTCAGCAAGGATAATTTCCCAAATGGGGATCTCAAGTGTCATGCATGAACATGGTGGCCTTTTCTGTTGTACTACATGTCTACTTTACTACTGTTCTGTACTGCTAATCATTAAATGCTCATTTTAAGTATTTCTCTTCAGATTCTCTTGTTTCACCCCACACTTCTTGCATTGATGTATAAGTTCCCCAAGCATTGGGTAGTTTGAGCCATCATTTGACTAATTTCCTTCATACAGCATGTCCAAGCTATTTTATTTTATGCTTCTAAGTGTTTTTCTCTTCATTTTCACAATCTAGATCTGGTAACCAAATATAATTTGAGAAAACTTGTGATTCAAGTCTCTGCAAGAAGTTATTGATCCCAATGTAAAGAGTATTGTCATAAATCTGTTTGCTGCCTTGACTTCTGACCTTACTAGCAAAGGGCAATGCTCAGAAGCATGCTCAGTTTTTATTGAAACAAAAAAAGAGGGAGAGACTGTTCATGCATAACATTATTACATGATGTGAGACTACACCCTGCACTAACTGAATTTCAATGGTAGTGGTGGGAGGGAAGAGGAAGCTTTTAGTCATGGTTTTTAGACTGCTGCATTAAGTTTGTTCCTGCCTCCTTGGTCTTTCAGAACAACACTGTTTTTAGTGCAGTTTTTAGTAACATTATGTTATCATTCAAAGCAAAGTAGACATTTTCCAAAGAAAAGGAAAAACATCCCTAGACTTACACAGAGCTCAGGTTATCTTTACAGATACAGGCATGAATCTTGATTTTGTGTATAATTTTCATTTACCCTATGTGCAAGCTTATTTAATCATCAGTTATACTATGTGTCGTCATAAACAGGTCTCTATCAACATGTTTTTTATCTTGCAAATATGTGCTTTTCTTTTCTCTTCCAGTCCCAAAAAAGTAGTAATCTTAGCACTTTCTGCAGTGAACATCACCAATTTAAAATAGTTACTTAGTGCATGGCAGTGTGACAAATGCAGTATTGCTTGACTTTGTTAACAAAGACATTGAGCATCTTAGAAAATATAGGGTATGAACAGCAAGGCAAATTCTGTAATTTTGAAGTTACAGAATAAACCTCAACAGAACTATATGCCTAAATATTTATGCTCCAAGGAAGGGTGAGAACCGAAAGGCTGGCTGGAGTTACAAAGATGAGAGAAACACTTAGGACCGTGGAATCCAAGAGGGTTGAGCTTGGAAGGGACCTCTGGAGATTATTTTGAAATCCCTGCTCAAAGCAGAATCAACTAAGCAGGTTGTCCATGACTGTGTCCAGTTGGGTTGGGAACATCACCAGTGGCAGAGAAGCCACAGCCTCTCTGGGCAGCCTGTTCAATGGATGTTTATGGTATCTGATCAGTTTTGCAGTAAGACCCTTCATTACATTTAACTTTCCATTGCATTTCCATTTGTGTGCGTTTTCTGTTGTCCTATCACTTGATACTGATATAAAAAAAAAAATTTAGTACAATGAAGATAGCCAAACACTGGAACAGGATGATCAGATAGGTGGTGAATGCCCCATCCCTGGAAACACTGAAGGTCAGGTTGGATATGGCCCTGAGCAACCTGATCTGGTTAAGAACCCCTCTTTGTAGGGGAGTTGTACTAGTTGGCCTTCAAAGGTCCTTCCCACCCAAATTATTTTATAATTCCTATTGGAAATTCCATTAGCTCCTTCTCAGTAGATAGATTCTGCGTTGTTTCTAGTGCTGATCATATTCAGACAATATATGTCCAACATGACACTACGATCCTCATTATGATGCTGCTGGGTATTGATTGTCAGCATATCTGCCTTATTGCCATTTAATTCTCATTCAGGAGGGACTGTGATATTCCCTGGTAATTTCAGTGCACAATTTTTGTCTTAGTATATATTATAAACTCAGCAGGCAGTGTTAAAGTCATATGGAGTTCCACTCATGGAGCACAGAGAGGCCCTTGTCAAAAATTCTTCCCAGGTAACAACTGCTGCGACTGGTATAAGTGAAATAAGGGAGAAAAGGGGAAAGGGTGTTCTGAAAGTGAGTGCTCTTTGTCATAAATTCAAAAATTAATTTATCTTCTTGGGAATTTAAAATCAGAAAAATACAGGCACACAAGTTGATATGGTTTGTAGATTACAACAACCTTTCCTTCTATCAGGTTTGAGCACTGAACACATCTAAATAGTACTGAGAAAACTGAGTTAGAGAGTGTGCAAACAGTATCACACAGATTGCATTTCTGCTTAAATAGGATATTTAGTTAACATAAAAAATTTTCCCATTTATTCATATGTGCATGAAGAAAAGAATATATGGAATTAAATCTGAAGGAAGCTCATGAGCTCCTGTCTTGAGCATTCAGCTTCATTGGGAGTACTGGCCTGTCTGAATCTCTGACTGCTTATGGTCCTGGTTTATTCTGACTATTAACTCCAGAAAACTCTTTGTGGCTTTCTGTGATAAAGCAAGAAATAGAAGCCTTTGAAACTCAGACTTATTAGGTTTGTGTTTATGTTTTGTTCTAGATGAGCAATATTTTCATTTGCATTAGATTTTTGACAGCTACTTTAACAGCAACCCTTTGACATGTATTTTAAGTAAAATAAATACTTGAAATCATAGCTATAAATCATGAAGTTTTTATAATTTTAAGTAAATATAGCAGACAAAATTGTCATTATCTAACAATTAGGTTGCATGAATTATTAATTTTTAATAAAAAATAAACTACTTGCTCTCTAATTAACTCTGTAATCAAGATTGTTCCAGTATATCATTATATCACTTAAGATTTCAAATCCTAACTGGGTTTCAATTGGCACAGTATTAAAATAATTTTTTTTCACTTGAATGTATAATTAATAAATGTGCAAGTTGTTATCGTGATTGTTTTCCATTAGCTAACTATACAAAAAGAGTATGCCAAAGTATATGAAAAGCTGATTTAATGGTGTTTTTAAATTTGTGGAGCTGTCTCTAGTGTTCACTGAAAACCAGACCCTATGTCATGCTTTAGTCCCATTGGTATGCGTGAGCTGCTGTGGAACTTGGATGAGATTTGCCCCTTGGCCAAGACATTATTAAGTTCTCCACTGGGATTGCTTTAGAAGAGCAGCCTTGTATGAATCCTGGAAGAGGGATTTTTCCATGGAGCTTGATGGACTTAATCCCTTAAACCCTAATGAATGTCAAGTGAGTACAACGGATACAAAATTCCATAGGTGTTTTTGGAAACTTTCTCGAGTAAACTCTAAATAATATAAGAGTAATAAAAAACATGTGGTGAATCCACAGATTCATGTTCACATTGATTCTTTCCCATTTCCAAATTCCACTCTGCTGGCCAGTGATCTACAAAATCCATGAGTATGTATGAATATTTGTGTATATATATGTGTGTGTGTGCATCTATGTATGTTTATAGATACAGGTGTAGATGTACACATGAGTCTTGGCTGGATACTCAACTCCCATATCACTGTACCACAGCCACCAAAGAGACATTTCTTGCAGAGGTTTTGGTAGAAATTCCTTTGTAGATGGAGTCAGGAGAATTTATGCAGATAAAGAAATGTAATTACTGACAGAGACCCTGAAGTCCACATAAATTAAACAACGTGTTTTTAAGAAGTGTTTTGGGACAGCTCTAAGAAATTTTGAATGGTCAGTTTCTCCAAAAGCCCGAATTAAAAAAAAAAAAAAGGTGCTCTAAATGCAAAATGGTTAGTAACATATTTGACCTGATATAAAGACAGCATCCAATATGAACAGACAAAACTCACCACAACAGGAAGCATCCCATGTGTTTATATGCCACTTATGAGAGTGCATATGAGTAGTGATTATGAAAACAACTAATCTCTCAAAAACACCTATCTCTTGCAATTTATGTGGTCAAGCAAACCAAAAACCAAATTGGCTTCCTGTTAAGTGTCCTCCACAGAAGAGAAGGAACCCTGAATTATGAACAGAAACTATAACTGGATATCCAAAATTTTAAATGCTGAGATTTATGAGAATTTCTTGACCATTCAGTCTTGTGGATACTGTAATAAAATGGATATAAAATTCCAATTTTATTTTACATCTGCTCACATCATACCACCTACAGGCAAAATTGATCATGACTCCCTGCATATACATACAGGCATATATTTCCTCTTCATTCAAGGATAGTAAAATTTATTTAATGAAGGTAAACAGAATCTGGCACTTGGAAGCAAGATAAATAATAAGGAGCATTATTGTTCAAACTCATAGTGTTATACTGTTTTCCCTGAAGGTTTTTTTGCACAAGTGTCTTGTCCTGATGTCTGTATCAGCTGTTTGCCAAGGAGTAGCATAAATCTGATATTCTGAAGGCTGGTTTCTACATGGGCAGGAAAGCAGTGGCATGAAATGTCTGTGTATTTCAAGTATAAATTACTTAATTAATATCTCTTGAAAGAAGTCCCTCAAAAATATCTAAGGTATTTTCTTTAGAAAGCTCAGTCTCAAAGGAGTGATAGACCCCCAATGAGAGATTCTTCATTAAGCTGTGTATAAAAACAATGCACAGCAGTAGCTGAAAGTTGAATATTTGGCCTCAGTGAAGAAAAAATGGTGTGTAAAGATATGTGCAGTAGCACTTCACTGTGACACCAGTGGTACAAATGTGTATTGTAGACAGAAACATGTACAAAGTGTGATTTGGAATGAACTTTGGGCTTTGAGAAGGGACTAACCCCTGCACAGTTCTCACTGTCTGGGACAAACCTGTGAGGAAAAGCAGCAACTAAAAACTGCATTTCTAACTCCTGCTTAAGGTGACTTTCTGCCCTGGCACTTTTAAGGCAGAAATATGACCCTCATTGTTGTCACATGGAACCCAATCCATGGCACAAATTCTGAGTTTTGCAGAGCATTCCAGAGTGCCTGAGAGGTTTTGAGGAAACTGCTGTGGATGAACCAGTTATAGGAACCTGTGTCCCCAGCCTCACACACTGGGCTGTGAGTCAGCTCAGGGCTTATCTCAACCCTGGGTTTTGGTATCTGTCATGCTGTCTTTACACTTTGCACCCTGCTCCTCTATTTCCTTGCACAGGTTGCCTAATAAAAGGATGTAGGATTTCCTACAGTGAGGAATTTCCGAGTTATTTCTGTAGGTTACTAAATTAAGTCTTTTTATGTAACTGCTACTGCCTCTTTTCAGTGAGGTTAAAATACAAGTTTCTCATTAGATGATTTTTTTTTTTTGCTTAGGCTTTGTACATAGTGTGATGTTAATATTTGTACCACAGTGTAGACTAGGTGCAGAGGAATTATCATTCTTCTTGTTCCTTGCTTCCATGGTTTGTAAATAAGCATCAGTAGAAAATTAAGTAAATAAATAAACAGATATATAGATATATATCTGTCTCTATCTCAAAATACTTGACAGCAGTGGTTGCTTCATTATGCTTTGGCTTCTCCCACCAGAGTTACATTTGCAAGTCTGTTGATCTGTACTTGCTGTAATAAGGATTTCCTCTGTGTGACCACTCTGTTTCAGTAGAGACATACATAACCAGAAATAAACTCCATATGGATGTTTTCTGTTTTTCTTGGAAGCTCAGCTTGAAAACACTAATACATGAAGAAAGATTATGTTGGCAGTACCACACTGATTTGTTGATAAAATATGTAGCCCCAGAACCAAAATCAAAATGTTATATAAGCAGAATTCTTAGTGAAATAACATTCTCTTTTACTTGTATTCATATACCATTCAAAAATTACTAAGAACTACTTAAAAATTTAAAACTATACAAAATTACTCTTTATTCTTTATTAATTGAAAGTTAAAATTGCACTTTAAATAAGCCCATTCTTATTTAGGAATTTGGGTCTAGGCCTTTCACTACAAAACGGGTGACTAAATTTTTAATCATAATTCATATTGTGCTATAATTGAAAAGTAAGATTAGTGAAGACAATTTAAAATTCATTAACAGTCATTGAAAAAATTCAGTATAATCACAAGCAAAATGCTCTTTCATTTGTTTTGTGGAGTTGTGTAAAATTACCTTTTGGAAAAACACTTTGCTGGCTAATATGGGAGAAGATCATAAATCTTTGCACACCCTCTTATGGCAATGTTGATGAATCAGTGTTAGCATTAATTACTATGCTTGAATACTTTTAATCCCTGAGAGTAAAAATTTTATCTAAATCATCTTTTGCATAAAACCAAATTGCTTTCACTCTGGGTGGACTTTGTGTTTGTGTCATTGTCCTGGTGTTAACAATCAGTGCACATCGTGTTTACCTCTAGATAGTTACATTTGAAAAAGATTAGAAAGTTCAATTCTAAAGTGTAGTACTTGTGGTTTTTATTGCAGTTCTTGAGATTTCATAAGACAATCTATTTCATAATTTGCTATTTAAGTCTCTATGCAATGGTTTGAGTTGACAATGAAACATATAAAACTCCTATTATGTCCTCTGTCCTAGAAAAAACTCTCTTCAGATAGCCCAAAATTTATCAGGATTTTATTAGTTTAGTGTTAGCAAGTTAGAAAGTTATCAGAAGCTAAGAGATTAAATACTAGTAAGTTTTCTGACTATTCCATTTTGATAGAAAAAACCAACCAAAACCATAGGGGTGAATGCATGTGCTAAGACCTCTCCAGGGTCTATGTGAAAAGGACTTTTTTTGGGGAAAGTGATGCTAAGCAAAAAGACCAGACATTGTTATTCTTGGATAATGCTAGTTGGATAATGCTAGATAAGATTTAACATGTCTCTCAGAACTACAAAACGTCTTCCTTTACTCTCTTTTTATGATTAACTCTGATATTTTAGGCTTGCTAGTGGCTACTCTTCCATAAGTTCATGTTCTCTTTTGCTTTGAACTTTTTAACATCTTTTTCCCTAACAGAGTGAGCAGCTCCCTCAAAGTTCTTTAGCAGTCAGAACTATTTGACCTTTTAACCTAAGATGAGCTAGAGAAACCAGTGCTAAAAGGAACCAGCACAAAGCAGTGAGCTGACATGGTAACTTATGCTTTATCTCAGATTTTGATTGACTGTGTTAATTCAAGGTCAATGCAGACTATTAATGCTTTCAAGTCAATAAAATTTGACCCGCTCCACATATACATAAATGATTTTCCATTATACTGAGAATTCAAAGTGTCTGTATGAATCAGTGGTTTGTTGCAGCTTTTAAGCAGAAGATGATACCAATTCAACCCACACTGATAATGATCTAACTATGAAAATTAGTTGGAGTGGAATTTTTAAAGTCTCAGGGAGCATGAAATTTGCATGCCTAAACTGAGTGTTTATTGTTACTTTGAAGATATTCAATCAACATACCATATTCCAAACATACTTAAAGCCCTCCTGAGATTTAGTACCTCTATAAGATGTTTCATATGTTAACTTGTGCATTGTTCTATGTGTAATTCTAGTGAAAAGTGGTAAAGGACTGCTCAGTTTACAGATTCTAATACCTTCTCATGGGAAGCAGAGTCAGTGCAGTATATTACAGGTGTATCTATATGAGGACCCCATCATATGATACTAGATCTGTGATACCAGTTTAATACAAAAATTGAAAGCTCTAACCTCTGGTGCTCATGTACATCTTCCTTTAATTTGTTCTTTTGTCATTTCTCTTCTGTACTGTGAGAAGATTCTCTCTCCCACTCTGGATAATCCCCTAGTCTCTGTAGCTGTGCTCTTCATCTGGGTTGTCATTACTTGCTAGAATTTGGATGCAGCAAGTCCACTTAGATTAAGGCAGTACTCTGTGAGCACAAGGGTAACCACTATCTTTGAAGGAATGGATGATCCACTTAATATAAGGGTCAAGACAACACAGAGCAATTAAAAGGACATATTCATTATATGAGTCATTGAGAATGTAATGAACTGCAAAGTCATGGTGCCTTGGAAGACAAATTTCTCAAATTCATGTCTGGTAATTAGAGGACAAGTCCCTTCTTCTATTTTTATTACCAGGCGGCATTTCTGATTCCACAAGATCTTTTCATAGTGCTTAAATTCCCTGAGTAATACTCAAAACTCACACCAGATTAGCATTCTGTGTTTTGTTCTTCATTACATTTGTCTCAGCAGGGTAACGAATGACTGAAATAATTAGTGAATCCTTTTGCCTTTGCAGGAAAAGCAGCACGATCTCTACCCCGTGTACAAAGAACATCCATCAAAATGAGCGCAATGGCCTTGACAGGAAGAGAGGCCAGCTGCAGCCTGGCATGTCCAGCCTTCCTGCTCATGTCAGCTGCATACCAAAGTGAGTATTTCTGGAAATGATCCACAGGAGAGAGAATTGTGGCTCCCCAGCCTTCAAGTGCAAGATTAGGCCTTGTTTAAGGAGTGTCTGGGCTCCCCAGGGTGGCACAGTAGATGCTGGTCACTGGGTGGGACAGGTAGCCCCATAAACACATCTGCAGAAGAAGGATCTGTCTCTGAAGCATTTGCAGATGAAAAATCGTATGGGCCTAAGTATATTAGATGGTGATGTGTGAGGAGTAATTCCTATGTTAAAGCAGTATTTAAAGAAGACACAGGGGAAAATGAAACCCCAAGCCTGAGGCTGTTTTAATAGATTTTTTTTCTCAAGAACCTCCATTCTGGAGCAGACCACTCAGAAAATCTAACTGATACAAATGAAGTACAAGATAAAGCACCATTAGGCTGTAGTCTCTGATAAGATTAATACTTCATAGGAGGCATGTTAGGATTAATGCTTAGAAATTGGCAGAGCTGCCTGGCTCATTTGGCAAATTTAGAATGCCTCATTTTGTGGAAGTGTATGACAAGAAAAATTTAAAGAGAGTTCAAGTGACAGGTTGCTTTATTCTCAATATGGCATTCTTTATTTTGTAGAAATATCTGCCTGTGTAGTATTTAAGCTAGTATTTATGCATTTTGGAACAAATCTAAAGATAGGCAATTAACTGATGGTTTGATTAATTAGCAGTTAGTGCTAGGGGTGAGAAGTTCTTGGCATGGTAAGAGACTTTCAAGTTTTTCTAGTTTCATAAGTAAATGTATTCTTGCATGAACTAGCACCTTCTCAGAAAGAGTCGAATACTCTGTGTGCACCTGGACATGTTTTGTTGTATGTATTATTAATCATGGAATATCAAATTACTTGAAAAGCTGTAAAACTTGCTCTGGAAAGACCTGTTTTCTCCCTATAGTTTGGTTTGGTCTTTTTTTAGGGACTATTCTTGCAATGCATACATCCCCTCAAGGTCATCCTCTCAGGAATCTGTGTACCAGAAAATAAAAGCCTTCATGGAAGGTTGCTGAGAAGAGAAATAGAGGCAGGTGTTTTGCAACATGAGATCTGGGAAACAAATACAGGTGAACAGGCAAGCCATATTATGTCCCGTGAAGATGTCTCCTTAATGGAGAGCTGTTTTCCTGGGATATGATGCATAGATTAATTCAGTAGCCAATGAAAATATTTCCCTCTTGAACTGCCAGATTAGTGGACCACTGCCTCTGACACTTTGCTCTAAAGCATTTCTGATCTGAAAAGATATAGTTGTGTTTCTCAGGTGGAAAAAGATTCTCCATCACTGCTGCCAATGTACTCATGCATTATTTCATTCACTACTGCTCCTCCCTATTTCATTCACTGTGGTTCCTGCCACATAGTCCTTCTGTCCATGAATTCTTGCCTGATCACTCAGGGATGGGCTGGCAACCAAACATCTGTGCATGTGTCTCTCACAAGCCTTTGGCTCTGGTGTTGCAGAAATCATATTATTATGCACAATGAGTATCACTACAGTTTGTACAGTCCTGAAAGAAAATCTCACAGACAAAATAGCATCCTGGAGAAAGTGCAAAGCTGAGGACAAAGGACAAAGCTGCGTGGCTCAAGTATTGTCAGTATCAATGATCACAGATCTGTGTAATATCTCTTACTGCAATGTTACACATTACAGTGTGTAATGGGGACAGTTAAACAGGAATTTACCTGTTTGAAAGGAGTCTGAAAGACAGTGGTGGCTAAAATCAAGTGAACATATCATTATGTATAGACGGTGCTTCTGAGCTATTCCTTGTGCTGAGGTGGGTAGGATGGGAGGTTCCTTATACCTTTTTCATAAACTTGAGATTTTTTTTTGTAATGGCATTCTTGTCCTGAAGCTGGGAAGGAAGAGCGTGGAGTATGCAGCAGTGGGAGGTGATGGATGAAGAGCTGTAAAGGCTGGTGGCTCCAGCCCTCTGACTCAGGTCTCTGTGGGACTGGTGGCTGAAGAGGGGGCAGTCCATCACCCACTTCTTTTAGCCACCATCATAAATGTATAAAGAAGTCTTTAGTCAAGCATCAGGTAATAGAATTTTTGAGAAAAAATCATGACTTCTGATAGGAGACACATGTGTTCATCTGAATAAATAAATGGCAGATTCCAGAGAAGTGAGCTTAGAGTATTGCAGAGCACAACAGGACTATAACCAGATTTCCTGAAAATGTATGGAGAAATGAATGGGAGTCACCAATTCTGCAGCAGGGAGTTTGTTTCTGTTTAGAATGAAAATACTGTTAACACTACTGTTTAATAATAACATTAATAAATTTAATATTTATAATATTGTTTAATAACATTTACTGACAGTTCCTTTAATAATGATTTGTATGCCCTTTGTGGTATATTTTTATGTTTATATTTTTAAACTGATGAATCTATTTTTTTTTGGTGATTCTGTCTGACTACAAATGTATTGTATAAGATATTTATTTCAGACTGGTAAAAAGCAAGGCTGGCAGTGAGTAAAAGGTGCAAAAATTTGCTTAGGAGTATCATGTAATGTGAGAAAGAGTCACCAGTAGGAAAAATAATACCTATGAAACATATGTTTGTGCTTGATAAGTAAAAAAGAATTGTTTTTTCAGTGAGTCACTCTTCTTCACAAGCTTGTGTGTGACAGAAGTTTCATGGTTATGATGTAAAATCCAGAAGCTTTCAAACTATTTGCTACAAAAGAGGAAATTCTGCAATTCCTTTTTTTTTTTTTTCCAGCATAATTATCAGCAGCACACAGTTCAATGATCATGGGCAGTATATAAAACAATTACTTTCTTGGAATTATTTGAGCACAAATGTAATAACTGCTCTGGAAAGAAATTACAAATTCTCAGGATTGAATCATTCAATTTTGTGAATGAGAAGCAACTTGTGAAGTAAAAACACCTCTGAAAGAGCTGATCTCAGATCTATTCATATGGCTCTGTCCAACCCCTAGAGAAGTCAGTGAGAAATTTCTGGTTGAGACTCTCAGAGAACTAAACACAACAATGTGCATCTCTACTAAGTGTTTCTTCAAAAAAGGGGTTATTTGTGAGAAGAAAAAGGGTACTATAGAAGGAAGACAATGAGTTGAAAAAGAGCATAATTTATTAAGAAAAGGAAACACCAAAACACTTCCAGCATTTCAGACCGATGGAGCAGGACACGGCACTGTCTATTCCCTTCAGGCTGCTTGGTCTTAGTTAGTCACCTGTTCCATTTAACTTGGTGGCACATGGCATTAGTTCTCTTGTAGTTTGGTCACTTTGTCTGTTTCACAGTATCCAAGCAATTTTTCCTAAGATGGGATATTCTGGAGGTGACTGCCCATCCTTAGAGCGGGTATGGATACTCTCTCACACACTGCATAATTCCTAGGGGACATTGTAGACATTCCATGTTGTAGATGGAAAGGAAATTTGGTCTCAGACACAGCCTAAAGGATGTATTAATCATGGGGTACAACAATGTCATGTAAATTCTATGTTGGCAAAGTGGTTGGAGTAACTTGTGTGTTGCCCACCTTACTTGTAAGAGTTGGCCACACACCTCAGGCCAGTCCTGTCTTCTTTGAACAGCAGCTTCTATTCAGGCATCACAGTGATTCTATTTCCTGATGTTCCTAGGAAAGATGATTAACTCACATCCCTGAGTGGGAATCTTTGGACAGTTCAGACCATGTGTTTGCTTTCCTAATTGTTGATCTTGCTGAGTGACAAGCAGTAAAAAGGTTTAAACTGTCCTGCCCTTATTTCTTACACTTTAGCAAACCTGAAAATTGAGACATTTTCTATTTTCAGCTTCAATGATCAAACTGTTCAATAACTCGAAGTTTTGCCATCTCTTTCTGATTTATTGTCCCTTAGTTTCCTTGAAGGTAATCAGTGCTTATTGTAGAAACTGCAGACTTAGTGTGATTGACATTGTGAAATTGCTTAGGAAAATTACTGAAGTCAATGGGCTCTATTTCTGTTGTCCTTTACACAGGCAAGTGCTGTTGGCTCACTAACCTGGCCATGGTCAGGAAAGGGAAAGCTTCCTAACCTTCCTGAATGCATGTCCTGTGCAGTCATTTAATGGAGACTTTTATCTGCTTTCCTGATGGTTACATATAAAAGCTATTGCTTTATCATTTTCTTGCTGGCACAAAGTATATCTTTAATTAGGATTTAAAGATACAATGCTAAACATTTTAGGTTAGTAAAAAAAAAGTTCTGGGTCATGTTGGTGAACTAGAAAATTGAGATAAATGGCATCATCTTTAACAAATGCATTCCAAAATGTAAAGGATTCTAAACTGTAAAGGACAGATACACAGTTGATGCAATCAAGCTTTTCCAATGTAATAGTATTTTTAACAAGATTTGAGGCCTAAAATTGACATAGCTGTAGTTAAAGTTCTGCATGCTCATCTACCATGGCATGCACACATCTGTTATTAAGTCTGCTTTACCAAAAAGCTGAAGAAATACACTCTGAAATACATTTCTTTCTAAAGTCAAATATATTTATTCGAAGTAGGGAATATCAGACAGCTCCTGCAAGGAATATGACTGGAATTGGCAAATTAAACAATGTACCTAAAACTTTTATTTTATTTGTTAGCTACAGGTCATCATTCACCTGTATGTTTTTTTTTTTTCTGTTGCATTTATAAAACTGTTATTAATATGACAGTAAGTCCTATACTGCTTATGATATCTGAAAGAAAATAGTTTGAATGTATTTCTGTATTCAATCTTTCTGTAACTTTGTACTCTCTTACTTCATTGACTAGTTTTCAGAAATGTTCTGTCCCTTTCCATTTCACATTTTCTTTGCTATATCTTCTTTCTTATTCAGCATAAATAACCATTATGTTCTGCAGTCATCTAACTTCATTTCTATTAGGAATTAATACAATATACCTCCAGGCTGACTCCTCACTAGCCAGAACAAAAAAGGAGCCTGGCTTCAGATCCCAATGAATCATTCCTTTTTGGGGGAAATACAAAGTGCAGTTCACTGAAATTCCATTAAAAGCTTAGATATCCATTAAAAGTGGAAGTGCAAGTGTAATACATTTAAATGCAGAATGGCAGACAGACTGGGCATATGAAAAATGAATGAGCACTTACAGAAATCATTGTGCTCATTTTAAAACCTCTGAAGGTTACTCTGGAAGAACTCCAAATGTTGTGACCACAACCACCTCTCAGTTTTCAATAGTGTGCCCTGTCACAATCATGAACTGGAAATGGGGAAACTCACTTTTAGAATGGCCCTGTTGTAGCCTGAATATTGCATCACCCCAGGTCCTTCTACATGGTCATTTTTGCTCTGGGTTGGTTTTACTGTTACCTCTAACTCCTTCTTTGTACTGGAGATGCTATCTTAATATAGTTTTAAAATTTCATTATTATTTTTTGCTAAAAAAAATCTGAAATATAATATTTCTATTTTCTTCCCTATCTGTGAGCATCAGACCAGTTATATTTGTCTGCATTCATTTCTGGTTCCCCTCCTTTATAAAGGTGCTACAATTCTGTAAGTGCTCCAGTAGAAACTCTCTAGGATATACCAGTAAGATTTCAGCTTACCTTTCCATATGGTTGATAAATTTATTTTTACAACTGGAATTTTAGTCTTTTGTTCAAAGTGGAGCTTTGAGTATTCTAAGGTGCTAATTCAAACAATAATAGACTCTTCTATGGTCTCTCCTATTTCCTTACACCTGCTCAGGAAATTTTTGATGACTATGAGGCAGGGAAAGTGAAGAGATAGAATGCTGATCATTTAGAGGAAAAGATTTTGCTAATTTGAAGCATCTTGCTGAGTTTTGAAGCATTTAGACCAAAACAGATTTCTTTCTCTCTGTCCTGTCAATGGCAAGTGTATGGAAGTGACTGGAGGTTGGCAGTAATTATGTCTATAGAAGTTTCTAATATACACACACACACACACACACACACACACACACACACACACACACACATATATATGCAATATGTTATTCAACATTCATTTCATATAATTTTAAGTTGCAAGATTGACTCTTATTTGTCAAAATGAAAACTCTTTTTTAGTGCTAAGAAAAAGAAAACCAGTGTTTTAGGCCTGGATTTATCCCATCCTGACATGGAGATCTAAAATAGTTCAGATGAATCATGGCAACTAGTGCACAGAGCACATGAATCCCTCATGGTATCTTCCAGTAGCAGATTGCATACAACTAAATTTAGATGTCTAAATGTAGGAAAGCAATTCAAATGCCTTGCCATGTCTTCAGCCTATCTCTCCTTTGCTGCAGAGAGGCAGCAATTTGCTGCTGCACCATGGAGATGGTGTTTGCTCTGCCCACTGCCCAGGACTGAGGGATTGGCCTGAAGCTGTGTCAGGGGAGGTTTATGTTGGGTATCAGCAAAAGGCTCTTCACCAGGGGGTGGCTGGGCACTGGACAGGCTCCCCTGGTCACAGCACCAGGCTGGCACAGCTGAAGAGGGCTTTGGACAAGGCTCTTGGACACAGGAGTCTTGGTTGACTCTTGGGGATGGTGCTGTGCAGGGCCAGCAGCTGGACTTGATGATCATTGTGGGTCCCTTCCAACTCCGCTTATTCTGTGATTCTGTGAATATCAGCTGAATGGTGTGAGATGAAAAGAAGCAACACACAGCAGCTCCTCCCCAGTTCAAAGTTACTTCAAAGAAATGGTCACCTATAACTAACACACTAAAAGAAGAAAGTAATGAAATAAGCCTGTCCTTATTCTTTGTTCTGGAGACAAGCTTTGGTTGTAATATTGAAATAATGCTTTATTTAATACAGGACCTTGTTATTTTATGTGACATTTTAATCAAACAAGCTAAGATGGAAATGGAAAGATTTTAAATAATTATGTTTAATTACTTAATCATCATTTAATCAAAATCGTCTTCAATGGTAATGATTATCATTGTCAGTCCTTTTCTTACACATATATATCATATCAGTATGAACCTTGATTACTATGCTAATTTTCTCTATTAAATCAGCACTATGCCCTAAGTAAGTGAAGAAGCATCTCAAATCCTTTACATTTTCTGGTTATATCTTCAACTAATGTTATGAACAATCACAAACCCTCTAGCTTTTTAAATCAATTCTGTGTATTAACCTGTTGTTGATGATCCAATGGCCAGTCATGCATCAATACATTCATGTATATACATTAATCTCTAGCATGTACTGTCTTTTCAGTTAGAAGTATTTAAACCCAACAAAAGACTTCAAAGGTTTTGAGTCCCCTTTTAGATGTTGGCTGAGTCACCACTCTCAGGTTGTGTCTGTTGCAGCTGCTGGAGCAATGCTGTCTGAGCAGCTGGAAATGGCCACTGGAAGCCAGCGAGCTGCTGGATCCTGGTGGTTTGTTTGGTTAAGAGAAGCTGCTCAGTGAGAAATTGGTCCCTGTGAAGTTCCTGCTGTCTCAGTTTGACTGCTCCAGGAACCTGAGCTAGGTCAGTTTAAGTTATCTTGGCTGGCAGGGGGCAGCAATAATTTATCTCACTAATTCCAAGTCTGGAATTATTCCTCAAGAATCACCAGAGCTTTTTAGGTAAAAAGACAAAATAAACAAAGACAGTGATGAACCCCTTCAATTTTGCTCACTTTCTTAGGGGTGATTGTTGAAAAATCTTTTGGGCAGCACAGCTGAAGTTCAGTTTCAAAGCAGAAGCAATGTTTGGGTCATGGCACTTTCTACATTTCCTGCTTTGACCCCATTCTGAGCCCTACAGCTGGAGTCACTCTGAGACCTTCAAAAAGGGCCCCAGTGTCCCTTGGTTGCACAGACACAAAATTGAATTCTCATTTCCATAATACTGATACGAATCATTATTAAGATGGCACAAAGACACAAGTTATCATGATTAAAAGTTTTGCCTACTGACAAACAAAACTTGATTTTATACTTTTCCAACATGGAAAAAAATCTTAGTGCAAGCATGGACTAGGTGGCATAATCGGGGTGACATACAGTGTGTGTCACTAAATAAAAGTGTTAGTCACTTTTTAATTTTATTCTGGAGTGGACATACAAGATACACTGCAATGTTGACATCCATTTTTGAAACTTAAGTCTCATACTTAAGGTCAGAAGAAAACTGCATAGCTGTGGCTTTATCCCTTTAAGTGAGAATGCCTAAAACCAATAATCACTGGCATTGATCACCTCATAATGGTGAAAGAGGATTTGAGGATTGATCTAGATGACTTCAAGAGGGTCCTGTGCAACCAAACTGATCTTGTGGTGAATGAGATGGTTGAGGACTTTAGGGTCTATGATTTTCTTACTAAATGTGTAGGTAGTGATGTGAGCTACCCCAGTGACCACGGCAGCTACACAGAGCTGTCAGTCTTTGTTCTTCTCTACCCCTGCCATCCCTGCAGCAGCCTCTCAGGCTGTACTCAGAGAGGTCTGAGTGAAAACAGAAGGGCAGGAAGAGGAAGGCAGAGTGATAGGGAAGCAGCAATGGTCATTTGCTGGAATTGTCAGTGATTGCATAACTGGGAAAAGCTCTTCTGGAAAAAAACTGTCATATGGAAAAAGCTCTACTGAGGTTGCTGAAGCTGAAATTCTTACACTTCTTCAGCTTTGGGGAACAGAAAATCTCGGATGGCACCAGGATGCCTCAGGAGCAAGATTCACTGACTTGGAGATCCAGAGAGAAGCAGATGTCTTCTGCTTTGGTGTACAACAGGTTGGTTGTGTTAGAGGTTCCCAAGCCCCACCATCTCCCTTCCTCCTCACTATTCCATGCTTACTCAACACTTGAACCAGTAATCAATACTAGGGTGGAGGAACAGGGTATGTCTATACTGTTTCCTAGTAGCTTTGCCAGGTTGGTACTTGATTTCAGAACATTCTCTTAAAAACATCACCATACAAGGTTGTAGTCATTCAACAGGGAAAGAAAAATATACATTCATTTCCTTGGAGCAGCTTTTTATATTAGAGCTGTCAGGATCCATTGGCATTAATGGAATTCTGGAGGCTGAGGCCTCCACTAGAAGAGAATAATATCAGCAGCAGAACAAGTTATAGCTTTCTTTGCCTTTTTGTGTATTTTTAAGAAAAGGGAAGAGAAATAAAATAATGCAAGAATCCTGAAATGGTCCATACTTGGATGCTTTTCACGTCTTTCCAGCCTGTATTTATGATCAACAAATCCACAATAACATTGGTTCAGAGAAAACAAATACATGATGTAATTTCCCTATCAATTCCTTGACTATATTTTCTATTTTATTTTCCTGTGTAGAGTTTATGCTGTTTGTATTCTAGAGATTTCCAGTTGATAGAAAGAATGAAATGGAAAGATTAAAAAAAAAAAAAGAAAAAAAAAGAAAATCACACCCAAGAGATTCATTCCTGTACCAAAAATCCTTGACCATTCCAGTCACATTGGGTCCCTTTTAGAGCTTCAAGGCCTGTCACTCATTGTCACTCATTCTGTGCTGTACCCTGTCATTTAAAAGCTTCCAGCTTCCCTCTTGACATCTCCCACTCTGTTTAACTTGTTCAGATGTATTTCCTTCACAATAATGTATGGCCCTGAGGAACTCGTTCCTTTTATACCTGTATTTAACTTAAACCTTTTAAGCTCTGGTTTTCTGTGAAATTTGCTGCATTTTTCTCTCTGTGATCAAACATTTTTTAATTAATGCTAAAGGTCTTAAAATATGTTAGTAAAATTCAGTGGGATTCTCTCAATTTTCCCTACAATGCCATATTAAATGGGAAGAGGTTTTATTATACAACCTTATTTAAAATATGCTAATGAAGATGTCTTCTCAACTAAAATATGCATTTTCCAAATTATCAGACAGAAGCATTCTGTATGAAGTAGTTTGTTTTCTTTCACATTTTAAATTAAAATGTAATTGGAGCTTGGTCAAAATTGGCTGAAATTGAAGACTCTCTGCCCAACAATAACTTAATTGAAAACAAATTAAGGGTGGGAGAATATGTAAGATGCAGAAATGGAAGATGTTTCATCCTTCAGGAAAAGAAAACCAGTCAGGTAAATGAAGAAGGAGAGGAAAAGAAAATACAGTGGGTGCTGCTGTTTGAATATATTTCTTTCTCTGATTTTTGATACAAGGTTTGACTTGCTTTTAAAAACCCTTTGCATTTCTGTTGGTGGCCTCTTTTCCTCATCCTTTGGAGGTTAAGTACTTTTGGGTTGTAGTTTAGACAAGTGTCGGCACAGGATGGACAAGGGCACCTCAAAGCAGCAGCTACAGTGGACTCCAGCCAAGGAGGGCAGCAGGAGGGCATAAAAATGGTGTGAGCTGAGCAAATCAGGACAAAAAGGGAAGCAGTGAACTGTGCTGAGTTCTCAGGGCAAAAACTGCTCTGATGCCTCTTGCCTCCCAAGAAAGGAAAGGTTAGAATGGGTGACAAGGAACCTGACAAGGCATCATGGGCAGTCAATTAGAAAAATTAGAGGCAGAGCTGCCTACACATCTCTGGTATTCCATGAATACAGATGCTTTTTCAGAGGACAACTCACAGCAGGAACTTTTTTCTCTCATTGTCTCATATATAAGGATCCATAAAGACTCAGAGCCTGTGGTTGGGTAGGTAGGATGAGAGATCCTGTAATCTCAGCATAGCTGTTGGTGCTTTGCTTTTCTGACCATCTCTATGAATTTTGGTGCTGTTATATTCTTGTGAGCACAGGGAATCATCACATTGGTAAACATAGATTGCCGTTATCAAGAAGCACAGGGTTTTTTTGAGCTTACCATAATTTAATAAATTCACATGATATAAGTGAATTACTAGTCAGGCAATTAGGAAGTAAATTATTCTAGGTAGTTCACAGTAGAATTGTGCTCTATAGATGCAGAGCCTACAGTAAGCCTTATGAACAAGATTTATATTTGAGTGTGAAGTCAAATAAAGTAATATGAAGCTATTGGACCACTCAAAAGATCAGCACAGATAGCTTCTGTATATATTTATGCAGCCTGTTACCCTTTCCATTTGAACAAAGAGGATTTTAAGTTCCTATTTTGATCACTTAAGGAGAAGTGGTTTCCCAGGAGGTCTCATTAAACTGGATTGTTTCAGCATTAGTCACATATTTCTTTAGAAGGTCTTTTGCTGGTTGTAGAAATCTCAGTGATTATAGACAGAGCAAACCAGAGATTTCAGCAATACTTTGGCTTCTTAATTAATCTTGGTGGTATGCTGGAGATGCATAGCTGCAAGGGTAATAACCAAAATAAGCAGGAAGTTTTTGTGTAGAAAATGCCCATCCGGAAATATCTCAGGATATCTGATGCAATATAATTAGACTCTGAAAATGTTATAAATAACATGGTAATTGAGCTGCTATGAAAATGAACAGGAAGAAAATGAAACCAAAAGATTATGATTTTGTGCCAGCAAATGCAACATTTTGATACAAAATAGAACCCTGCTTTATAAAGTTCTGTTTCCAAGGAAAACACCAGAGCCTGCAAAGATGCAGATGTGTGTGACAGCTTAAAGTCCTTGTATGGCACCCATACCTCGAATGCCCAATTGAGACAGAAGCTGTGCTCTGCCAGGCACTGCATGAACAAAACTTAACAAATTATCTGTTTCCTTACAAAAGATGATGACCTCAGTTCTTTGAAATTTTCATCAAGAATTTATATTATTATGTAAAAGCAGCAGTCCTGTAGCAGTTCAAAAGCAAATAATTGAAGAAGGAGGATATAAAGGCACACTTCTTTCCCACAAGCAATAGAGTGTAAATCTCACTCATTCATAAATGCTGTCTCTGAACAAGATTTTTGCCTTTCTGTAATTGAGGTAGTGTTACTTTTACTCACAGCTGGTAAGCTACCAAAAGCAATTTGAATCAATTAGTCTGCCTTTCTGTATGAGATATTTAAATTTCATGTGCTAGCTTCTGAACCATAGCCAATCTATAATTTATTTGAACTAAATCACTGTTCCCTCAACTTCCTTTGTAGGCCCTTGAATAGTTTCCAGAGTAGCTGCTGACTCTTAGGTAGAAATTTAGGCTATGTCAATAAGATTATTCTAGTTTAGAATGAACTTGTTTCTGTACCTCCACTAGGAGGGCTGTGAAGGCCTATGGATGAAAAGTGGTTTTGTTTGGGTTTTTTTTTTTTTTGCTTGTTTGTTTGTTTGTTGTTTTGTCAAGAATAGAATGAATTTTGCTGGTAGTACTCAAGATGTTTTGGGAGAATATCTCCATTTTGCTCCTATGATGATTCTGGCAAAACATTCCTTTGTTTTGAGACAGACCTTCAGGTTATATTTGCACTGTAAACTGCTGGGAATATTTGTCAGAATATCTGACAGAAGCTGGTCAGTGTTGCTGAGGTAAAGGCAAAAAGAGTTTAGGGAATGGTAGGTGAGTAAACTGAAGACTGAGTAAGGGTTTTCATCTGAGAGTTAATATTAGGTGAGGATCTTGTGTTATGAAAGACTAGAAAATATAGCACTCAAAGCAAGAAAAGATGACACTTGAATTCAGTCAGGTGAATTTAAACATCATCTGATCTGGAAGTTTAAGAACATAAACCTAGAGAGTGATGGAGCCTTTGTGGAAAAGCAGGAAATCTGAAGGCACATGGCTGGAAGAAAAGTCTAATTATGCTTCATCTAGCACTGAACCAGCTGCAATAATGAGAGAGTCAACTCACTGAAGAATCCTGTAGGATACACGTCTGTCTTCTTTAATATGGGCATATATTATATATATTTAAAAGATACAGTATATAGTATGAAAGATATATATCTTGTATCTGTGAATACCCTCACCTTTGCAGGTTACAAACTATCCTGCAAGTATGGCTGCTAATACAATGTTTCTCTTTGTAAAATACATACAACCCTTTCTAAGAACAGGAATTATGACCTGGAGCACAAACTTTCTTTTGCCTGAAGATAAAGGTATTATTAGCAATAAATCAAAACTATATTACCTTTTTATTTGCACAGAATCATAAAATATTATTTATCTGACTCTGCGTATGGTAGGGAACAACACATGGGCCAAGTCATGAAATTCAGATATAAAATGTTATCTATTGACATATTTAATAGCACAATTTTATGTCTTATTTGCCAGATACTTGTTTGCCTAAGAAAGAGTTCTATCAGGCTCCATTCTGGTGTTAATTTGGAGGAGAAGAACACCCTCAGAAATGTCAAGTAGATTCTAGTAAACAGGCATTGTTAATAGCTAAACAAGTTTGAAAATAACCAAGTGAAAGAGGTCCTCAAAGGGTTTTTCTAAGAATGGTACTATGTTCTGGTTCAAAATGGGGGCACAAATATGCTTTTTGTTCCTCTGGTATGGGTGGTTTGAGAGGGAACTGGAATGATAGTTGTGACTAACACGGCAAAATGTTTGATTTTGTGTCCATGTCTTTGCATGAACATGATTTTAATCTGTCAATATCAAAAGATATCAGCAGGGTGTCCTTACAAAAGTTTTGGCAGTAGCAGTCAGAATCTTCAGTAATGAAGTCCAAAAACTTCTAATGCTGCTCATTCTTCCAACCTGGCAGTGAGCTGTTCTAAGATTTTATTCCTATTTGCTACCACTGAAGGGTTTGTGTCTAATATAAAAAGGGAAATGAATAATTTCTCACCTCATGCTCCAAAGCATTTCTTGTCAATGGTTCCAACTGTCATTATTTTGCTGATGTTAGGTTATCAGTTTTCTCCAGTGTGTTTGTCTCAGTGTTCTTCTGAGAAGAATAAAATACTCTTAAGGATAAGCCAACTAAGAAATGCCACTACATCTATAGTTTAGAGAAATGCTCTCAAAATAGCTGAGGAATGAGAAATTAAAAATATAATGCCGTTTTTAAAGTTATTATGAGAAACTTGAGGTTTTAACAAGAAGTAGTGGACAGAAGTGTGCAGTTTTCCCTTTTTTCAGCCAGGCAGTTCAATTCCACAAGGACTCAGTGAGTGCCAGATGCCAGATGGTGCTACTGTGATTTTATAATATCTGAGGAACTTGTCCTATTGGTTTACAGTCAGTCAGTCATTGTTTCAGTGGCAATTCTCAGCCTGAAATCTTCCCTCACTTCATATACTCATTAATTAAGAAAGGTTTTGGGAGTGCCTTCTTCATTGTGACAGCTCAGCTAGTCATGGAAGGGCTCTCTCTTCAGACACATCTCCCTTCTTCAGAAAGATGGGATGAAAACAAGTTTAGATTAAAAGTTATTTTGTTTTCTTTCTCTTCCTTTAGAACCCAGAGTGACAACCAGCTCTGATTAATGGGTAGGACTGGTTACATAGCGAGCCCTGGAGCAGGTTGCTGGAACACGCGTGTGTTGCTGGGTGCCTTTGTCAAACTATTGAACTCTTTTTAATCTCAGCCTGTCCTCCTCTAAAACAGCAGGGTAAGGATCAGGTATTTATCCTTCTTCATTAGGTTTATCATTAAATTACCATAAGTGTTCATAATGAGCATATGTGTGTCCTGAGTCATTCAAGAAGGTTTTTTAGGTTTGAACTTCTTTTTTTTATTTTTTTTTAAATTTTTTTTTATTTTCTGCTGTGTTGGAAAAAAATCATATGCATAGAAAATGGCTCAAAGACAATGTTGAGGAGAGAGCCTGGGGATGTCTTGGGAGGAATCCCCATCCAGTAGGAAAAGGTGCTGAACAGCAGCTCTCAAGAAACAGGCTGAAAATTAAACAGGCAAATAGCATCACAGCCATGGACCCAGGGCAGAGAAAGGGTCAGACCTCAAATGGTATTGAAATTCAATAGGGACGTAAAACATGCATCATTTTTCCTGCTCTATCTACCAAGACTGCTTTCCTACTCATTTGCATTTAATGGGTACAGCCTTAGAAATATTGCAGCATAAAAAACCAAGACACCTTCAGTCCCCTGGCAATTAAATGTTCATTAACAAATCTGTATCTTCGCCTAATTCACTGTTGCCATGCACGAGCAGCAGGTGAATGTATCATCTGGCTTGTTATGATAGTGTTTAAAAGAAATGTCACATCTACTTTTCAACTAATTTTTCTCAATAGGTTTTGAAAAAAACACAAAGCATTAAGCTTGGCTGCAGCACTTTGTGGGGCTGAGCAGTGGAAGAAATCAAGTGAATGTTCAAGCCAGTTTAAGTTTCCTACAGGTTCTAAAGGTAAAGACAATAGGGAAATTAATAAAAACTCAATTATTTTGTTAAGTTCCTCAGTCTAGCTGGTGAAGATCACTAAGCCCACTCAGTCTTCAAACAACATCTGTATGAAATTGCATAGTGGGGATGAATACTGGAAACAGCTGTGGAAAATCCAAGCACTTAATTGTGTCTGTTTAAGGAATCACAAACTACTGCAGAAAAAGTGAATGGGAATATAAATTTAAATTTGTAGCTATAATTCAGCATTGTTGCATTTTGTGGCTGTAGATGTTCTGTTGGCCTAGAATGTAGAAAATACAACGCCTGACACCTTTGATCCAAAAGATAGTGTGTGATATAAAATAAGACATCACCAGAGAAATGAAACCATCTTAAAGTATCAGATTGAGTGGAGGACAAGAGGAAAAACTACTATAGGTTTTTAGATACAGATCATTGCCAGTCAGGTACATCAGTCACAGCTTGCCAGCTGTGTTTAAAATGAACTCCTTTAACTTAACAGTCCATATGCTGCAGCTGCTGAGAAATGGTACATGAAGTAGAGAAATCTGCAATCCTTCTCTTTCAAGTGAAAACTAATATTTTAATATAAATTTTTACTATGCTTATGTTATTGTTACTGGTATGAATGAACAAAAGAACAAATCCTAATTGGTTAAAATCACATTAGTCTGACAGCCTTGATCATTGGAGAGCTGCAAATTAATGATTTACAAGCAATTAATTTATTCCTTCTGGGAAGATGTGAAAACTATTTTTTTCTAGATTGCAATCTATTAGAATTTTTCTAAATTAACATCTAAAATAGATGGTTTTGCTGTAGAGATGAATTAGTATTTTGTGTGATTATATATACACTTAAAAATTAAAGGAGAGGTGACATTGCAAGGTAATAATATACTAATTCTTCTTCCAGAAAGGGAATAGTATAGAGGTCTGTAACAATGAGGGCTTCTCCTGCAGGGACAGAAAGCCACAGTGGCAGTGGCACAGAGAGCATGGCTGCTGTGGAGAGAAATTCCCATGGCATTTTTCCTGGGGGTAAAATTCACGTAGATGAGATGGAGTACTTGCACTTGGGGGTCTCAGTCACTGAAATCTTTAAATGCAGCTTTAATTATTGGATGTTGTTGCTGATTTGTCTGGGAAGGTTAAACTGCAGGGAACAGTGGGAGCTTCCTGCTGCTACAATGCCAGGGGAAGTCTCAGCCCCTCTTAAAATTATGGGGGGTAACTCTTCTGAGGATGGGCTAGATGCAAGGAAAGGCCTTGATAGGACAGTTATTTAACTCAAATTATGTTATAATGGACCAGTTCAAGAAATTTATTCTGGACAAAGGATAAACAGCTGCAAGTATCTGCAAGAATTTTTTTTTTTTACAAAAAGGTAAAAAAAATCAAACCATAACTGAAAGAGCTGGAGTACAAGCTTTATAACTCACACCCTTGTCCCTTTGTTTCATTGCTATCTCTCCTGAGTGGTAACAGCTTTGTTAAATCATCAAAAATTCAAGAATCCCAAAATAAGGAAATAAAACCTTAGAGAAGGAAATTTTTCTATGCTCTTTGTGCTCAACTTCAGCAGACATCCATATAAAATCCCCAAGGCCCTTAAAGGACATTAGACACACTAAGCATGGACCTTGCCCTTATCTCCTTGTGCTGCTAAAAGCGTTGCTGATCATTGCTTCAACTTTTCTGCTTGTATTCACATATCTGGCATAATTAAATTCTTGAGTGTCTGTTTTTGTCATGGAGCCATGGCAATTGCCTTTAGGGTTTTTTGTCTTATGACTACATATAAAGGAAGTAATGGAGGATAAGGTAGCAGAGAGATTCCAATATCACTATCATAAAACATGAATGGCGCCAAGGTGGTTTATATTCCTCAGTTTGCAAGATGGCTCAATGCTTGAAAGAAATAAATATATTGTGTAAGTACAGGAATGAATAGGAAAAAAAGATTCTGAAAATGAGGTAAACATGGAATGATGGTGCAGTATAAGATTCTTTTAAATCAATGTTAATCTATTTAAATTGGTGTGGCAAAAACCCCACTGGAGAAAAAAAAAAAAGAAAACCACAAAGAGCAGCAGATCAAAACCAAATCCCAAATGTTCCTTGCTCTGCATAAATTATTATTTGAAACTTCTGAGCAGACATTGGCATATATCAAATTAATTTCTGAGAATATTGACTTGGCTTAATTTACTTGTGTTATATCTGTAATTGAAATGAGGAGGAAGAGCTTGTCATACTGATTCCCCACAGGGCCCATAACAAATGCAATTACTCAGATTCAAAGTTGTGTGTTGATATAACATTGTTATATCAATGTTATACCCACATATATATCATGTTATATCATGTTGATGTATGATTTTAGCCCTGTTTTTAGATGTCATTGGTTGTTAATTAGTTGTCTGGTATCATATAGGTGTAAAGTATAACTCCAGTCAAAATGATCAGTATTTTTCCATTCATGTTTTTATAATTTCCTAGATAGAATATTTTAACAGGAGCATCTGAAACTTTAAAATACACTTAAAAATACTTTTCTGAGATCCTAGATTTACCCTGAATTTTTGGAACCATATGACACATACTTAGGATCCTGAGGCTTGGAACAGAAAAAAATCTTTAGACTTTTGATTTAATTATTACATGTGCGAAGAAGTCATTTTACAAATTGTTTCATTTTATTTTATTTGTTTCAAGTGGAAAGTATGGACTTCTGCAGTTTTTTATATGGTATATATTGCTTGATTTGCAAACAGGTATTGTTGCTAAGATACCAAGCAATGAGCAGTCTCTGTTAATGTACTGATAGATTTTTAGAATTTTTACAGTGTTTACTCTGTGTTACCACTTAGAATAATAGCTAATCCTAAAAACAAGTTCTAGTTGGTTTTCTCTTTGTGGCTCTTTTATGAAAAAAATACTTAATGGAAGTGTATCAGAAGTAAATGTGAAAATGCAGAATAATCTGAAGTCAGTTCCAAGCGCTAGGGCATGGAGGCAACCCTTGCTGTCTGAGCACCTGCCTTCACAAACTCAAATTAATCTCATCTCTGTGCATGTCAGAAATAGTACACATCTTGCTTCCTTGTCAGCAGGGAGCAGCTCCTGGCAGGTATTCCCTTGTTGCCCAGCTCCTGCTGGTGCCCCAGGACTGCTGGGAGGCTGGGCCGAGGCGCCGTGGGGTGAGGAGGGCAGCGTGATGCCCATGGGGCCCTGGCAGGAGCAGGTGCCACCAGCACTGCCTTGCTGCTCTGGCCCAGCAGAGAGGGAACAAGGAAACCAGAAATTGTTATTTGTGTGCTATAAGGCTGTATCTAAAGAGACTCCTTCTGCATTTGTGGGATCATACCTCCTGCAGCACTTAGCAATTCACTCCTGTCACCTGTCACCACAATGACGCGGTGATCCAGGTGTTTTGTCCAGGGACTCAGAGCTACCAAGCTGAGTACTGGAAGGACGTAGAAATCATTCTTTAAATACTCTGAGGTGCTGTCATTTTGTCAACTTGTTTGTCACAAGTTTATGTGCAGTCAGCACCTACGGAGAAGATGGAAATTGAACTCTGCCATACAATTTAACACGTTGTGTCTGAAAGCAGTGTGCCTTCCCAAAGCCCTGAACAAGCAAACTTGCCTCATCTTTTACTTCTGTCCTAGTGGTGGAGCTAGTTCTCAGTGAATATTTAAACAGAGGTTTTAAGGAATTTCCAAGTGATGATAATGTGAACATTTTATAGTGAAGCTTCTTTCTCTACTGAAGCATTTTTGTATGAGTCTTTTTTTTTTAACAGGTGAATTTCTGTGGAATAGTTCCAATTCAGTGGAATACTCTATTTCAATAGAGAATATGATCATATTCTCATAAACGACATAATAACTTTACTTTATGGGTTTCTGTAAAGTTCCTGTAAACTAGGCACCTAGTAAAGCTTGTACTTCCAGGTCTTGTGAGATCCAGATTTTCGTTGAGGAGCTATTTATATATCTGTATATAACCCACGATGTGTTTATATTCTCTTATGGCTGAAATCCTGTAGGAGATCATGGCAATTGTACTGTAACTAGTGTGTCCAATCTCTAAGGTGAGAGAGGACTAACGATACCAAAATTAAATTCCCACTGATCCATAGCCTGTAAATTTCATTTTAGGGAAAAAAAAAACAACCAAACAAAAAACCCAAACAAACCAAAAACAACAACAACAACAACAAACAACAACCCAAAAAAAAAAAGTGGATTTGACTGATTTCTAGAGATTTTGGGAGCAGGAGAAGAAAATGCATCTGTCTTTGTTCCATTTCCATGTGTAATGGAAAGATCCTTCTGAACATATTATAAACACAGTATTTTATGACCTTGTCTGAAAAAGTTTTTGTCTGAATGTCTTACAAGTACAAAACCAAGGCTCTTCTCCCTGATGTTCAGAACATCATTTACTGTCATTTTCTGCTGGGTGTGTTCTGCTGTAGAGCTGACAACCAACATTGACAGAACAGGGGCAGTGCACATATACCATACCAAGAGTTTGCTCTTCACTTTTCATCAACCCAATTACATCCACATTTGCTCTGAAACACAGCAAATTACTGGGGACTTAAGTTTCCAGTTCTGTCCAGTCTCTGCTTTCTATGTTGGCTGTCAAAATAAATAACAGTATCAGATCTCATGAAGATTTCTGTGGTTAAATCTCCCTCAAAAATATTTCTTCTTCTAAGATGAGGATAAGATAGGAACATATCAACCCATTTTTAGGTTATTTGTGATGTGTTAAATCAGAGTAATTCATTTGGTTTGTTTCAAGGGTGTTTGCTTTTTTTACTAGTACAGCATTAGTTGTTATCTTTAAATACTTCTCATAATCACTTCTTGCCTAATAATCCCTGATTGCACTTGACTTTAAAGTTTACCCTTCCTGATTAGAAAGGCAGCTTCATCAAGCCAAAAACAGGAGTCAGGAACAAAATTATCATAATGTTAATTGATTTAGGGGAAGGAAGAAAGGTGTGGGGCAGCGATGTGTGGAAGAGAGGAGAACCTGAGACAGACTTTAATGATGCTTGCAACAAGACCTCCATTTTACTGGTGCCTGATACTTCTCAGGAACAGGCAGAAGGGAGGAAAATTTATCTGCCTTGGACTCTCTGAGCTTGTGCATGAAAAATGAAAATCTACTTTTCTAGTCCTTTTTATATTAGATTTCCTTCAGATGTACATGTAACTGCTTGAAAGAATTTAAGAAAATAATTGAAATTGATTCAATGCATTTTCAAGAGGTAGATATTAGGGGAAAGTCTGCCAACTGTGACAAGTCTTTAAAAAAGCATTAAAAACCCCAACTCATCCTTTATTTTTTCCTTGAACTTTCAAAAGCTGCTTTTTAACATCTCCTTTAGCAGTTGTTCTAATATTCAGATGAAACTTGTTCATATTAAGTGAATAGAGTTACTCAAGTAAAATATATTTACTGTCCATTTGCCATTCTCCAGCAATTGTCTAAAATAAATATACCTGCTTTCCACCCTTCACTAAACATCTTCGTCTCTTACTGGAGAGGGACTTATTGAAACAGAATAAATTAGTTCAGGGGGAAGAAGGAGAACCCAGCTGTATTTATTATGGCACCTAAAAGTCAGTAGTGCATACTATTTTTTATGAAAGTTAATGAAACTTATAATTAGAATTCTCCTTCTGAAGTATTTTGGGGTTTTAAGTATGAAGTATATGCACTGGACAAGCAGAAAAGTTAAGCAGAATTGCTCAGATTCAGAGCCATTAGTATGCTAAGAAGCACACATACTTTTAGGTCACTTCTGTTTCAAAGTGCTTGGATCCAAAGCTGTCTTCTTTGAAGATAAACAGTGCTTTTGTTTAAAATTATGTAAACTTCAGCATGGTATTTTCAGTTTCCTGTATTTCTTATTCTCCTCTTGCAAAAGAGAGGAGAAACCAGAATGTTTCATAAGTGGACTGAACATAATTTGTCCTGCTTCTTCCTGTGCCTAAAAATTTAATTTTTGAAAGTAAAATATATAAAACTTCTCTCTAATGGAATTATGATAAGGATATTGATGATAATGAACATGTTAAGGTAGTGCAGACTTTGAAAGAAAGAAGAAATAAATCCTACTCTGCAGAATCTCCTTAAAAGTATGTCAGATAAGTGAAAAGACAGCAAAAATGTCCACAGAGATCTTCATATGTGGTAGCAGTATAATGATTCCCAAAGATCGCTCAAAACTGTCTCTATTAAAATCCAGTATTTTGGAAAGCAGAATCATTTCACACACAAAAAAAAAGGACATTTAAAAGCACTTAAATTGTAGTTATTACATCTGCTTTGTTGAGGTTTTGTGAGTGGTATGAGTTCACATACCCCTTGAGCATCCCTTGATCAGGATAATTTAGGGATCAGTTCAAGAGAGATTGAAGGCAGTAATCTGTCGCCTATTGCTTCTTTTTGCCTGTTCATCCTGTTATGCCTCTTAATTTATAAACAAGAGGGCTAGATGGCAATCTCCTGTCATTGTTGCTCATTTGTTGTCCACATTGAGTTTCAGCTTCTTATACAAACTGAAAACTTGACAAGGATTTTGTTTTTGTTCTCAGAACTGTTCTCTTTAATTTTAAAATGCAGTTTGTACCAGTCTATTTGATTGGAAGTTGTATGACTTCTGGCTGTAATATAATATTTCAGGTTGCATTAAACTTGCTGGCATGAAGGCATTGAAGCTAGCAGATGTTTTTGGACATGATGCCCTTTTCAGTGTTTATAGCAGCAGAGCTTAAGCCAAACTATGGAAAAGAGGAATCTGGAAGGGTTCCTTCACAGTCTTTGATAGAGTCCCCACGCCCCATTTCTCTTTCAGAAATACTATCAACACTGAGAATGTGTGTGGCTGGGCTTGATTAACCCTAAGGAACTCTTGAATTTGTTTAAATTTCAGATAAATATATGTGTTTGTCAGCTGGTGCTTTTCCCCAAGTAAGCCACAATCCTTTATGTTCTGCCATGAAAAGAAGCATAATTGGATGAAGTGCTCCTTACCATGTAATGTGCTGGGTTATTAAAAGCTTATTAAAAGGTCATCATTATATGAATTCTCCATATGCACTCTCCACTTGTAGATTATTGGGATTTTACACAAGTGTTGAATTAAAACCTCCTATATCAGCCTCATATAAGGAGCAAGTTTAGCCCTGGGCAGGAACAGAAGAGAGGATGCCTCAAAGTGCTCAACGCCCCCTCCCTGGGCTCCTCTTAGAAAGGAGGGGCTGCTTGAGGGTGGGTTTGCTCCTCAGTGAGCTCTTGCTAGGAAATTTTAGCTACTTGGTTATGAGCAGGTTAAGAGTGTGTTTGGATTTGTCAAGATGGGTCTCTGAACTAAGAAAGTCACTTGGATATCTGATGAATACCCATATTCATCAGCCCTCAATATATTCTGGGCTCTGATGTCAATTTTAACTACACCATAATCACTATTCTGTGAGACAAGAGAATTTCATGGGAATTATGTTGTTTGACTTATCCTAGAGGATAGGAGCTTCAGAAATCATCCAGCTAAAAACAACACACAGTCATAACCCATTACAGAAATTTCTTTGAAGAAATAATCCAAATTCATTATGTAATATATTGGCATCTTTAGTATCTCAAATGGCAGTATTTTTCTTCTTTTTCTTGGTGCAGAAAATGTGGCATATTTAGCAGCTTCTGATATAGTTTTTTTTTTTTTAATTGCTATCTATTACAGGTTATCATAGAGATGTTGAAAGGACTATTGAGCATTTGACAGAAAGTTCAGGATTTAGGATATTTTTGAGGAGGTTTATGTTGCAGAGACTGAGTGTTAGGACATAACTCAGTAAAGATTACTTGCCAGCTGGGACAAAGAAGCCTCTCCAAAATGGTGACCTGCAAGTCAGCCTGTAAATAAACAGAAAAGCTTCATTTCCCAAGAAAGCAAATATTTGGTCAGAAATCCTCAGGGATGCTTTAGATTTTTATTGCTAAAATTATGCTTTTTGCGATTATATTCGTATGATGCAAATTAGCCCATTACATGTTACCTTCTAGAGCAGTAAATTCAACTTCTAATCAACAAATCAACACTTTATCAAGAATTTTAGTTTCTTATCTCAGTTCTAATCTAGAGACCAGGCAGTAAATAGGGGCAAAAATCAGTCTTGTGATACTCATTGCCTTTGTCTGTGTAAGAGATTCTAATTTCTGCAGTTAATGTTTTCTAAATGATCTCAGCACTAGAAAAAGATTTTACTGGGTTAGCAGTGAGGCTGTGTTCCTTGAAATGTCACTTTGCATTAGAATTACCATTTCTCACAACTCTAATGAAAAACAAAGCAAACCCTCCAATCATTAATGCATTTCCAATCATGGATTTTGTTCTTACTTTTGCTTTTTCCCCTGTTAAAGTATTCTATCATTCTTAATATTTTATCCATACCTTTGAATAGAGTCATAAACCATCTAAAAATTGCATATGTCTTCTGATTTTTTTGTTTTATTTGTCAGTTTTTTTGGCTAGTTTTTTTTTTTTCATACAGAAAAAGAGTACTAGCCTACATCGCTCCCCAGTAAGTCAATTACTGTGAAAAGTTAGCTTCTAACTGGATATTTACCAAAATCTCTGTCCTTCAACTGCTGTTTCAAATGCCTCAGCTAATTTTGTAGCCATCTACACTGAATGCCAACAAACACTCAGTAATTTTCAATGGCTAAGTCCCTCCTAATCCTTCCTGTGTCATCTTAAATTATTTGAATTGCTGCTTAGCATTGTGTTGTCAGCAGTTTTGTAACTCTTTTCCTTGATTCTATCAGCTAAATTGTTCCTATAAAGAGCATCAGGACATAAAATGGACTAGAAATACAAACCAGCTTAAGAGTGCTGTCTAAACACTCATCCCTGAAGAGTTTCATACAGGTTTCAAAATGCCTTTGGCATAGGCTAACTGCAGATCTTTATTGTGTTTCCCAGTAAATGTTTGAAGGACAGAAGCAACTCAGAAATGTGTCATTATGCTATAGCAGTAATTAGGCAATAGTCACTGTTGCAGTCTGGCTGCAGTATGCAGCAAGGTCATTCCTGTAAGGTCTAGGTTAATACATCTGAGCAACTGTCCAGTGTGAACAATATTCAGTGTTACATTACGATTTTTCTGTTCAAAAGTTCTTTGGGAAATTATGTTAAATTTCCCAATGTTTCATACCCAATACAGTATGAAGCACAATTGGTTGTTTTTAAGTGTATGTTTTATATAGAAGAAGACTCATAGCAATACTTAAAAAAAGCTGAAGTCCCCTCTCTCCCAAAATGAAAATAGTCATAATCAACAGGTTTTTCAGAGCACGGATATTTTCAAAATATTCCCTTAAGAATTCTTAAGAAACTCATTGCAAGCTCTTGGTGTGCTAGGGGATGCAGCAACAACTGTGCTGGACTTCCATAGAGTTGGGACCCATGACAAACTCCTTGTGGCAACCTGCCACAGAGAAAATCCCACAGATGTTACAGGATTGTTTCCAAACACTGTTTTTCAGTATTGAGCCATCTCAAAAAGAAGACAGGGTCAGACATTTGGCAACAGGAACTTGTATATTTCTTTTAAAAATGGCTATATTGCAGATGAAGTTGAGGTATAAAAATAGTCCAAAGGCATAGCCATACGATCAGTTAATCTGTAACAGATTTTAGCTATTATATTTCAGTTACTTTTTCTTTTTTTCCCCTCACAGGTGTTCACTGTTGTAGGGATTTGGACATCCTTCCAATCAGATGTGTGTGATCAGATGCATTTTGACTTTAAACAATTTACACCACCTCCACTTTTAATGTCTCTAGCTCTAATTTCTAGTCAGAGCAATAAGAATTTACCAAATGGAGTAAGAAGTTTGAACTCCAGTGAACATTTTTTCCAAGAGTACGATCTACTGATAATATAATACTTATAATACCAACTTAATTAAGGAATGAACTGATGTAGTAAGACATTTCAGATAGTTTAAAATAATTTTTAGGGTTTTAATATGATACAAAAGATGTCTGCAGCCTTTAAACTTATTGGATGTGTCGAACAGTATGGTGAAATGAAAATAAGTCAGTATTTCTGAGAGAAAAATATTGGAAATCAGTGATGTTATTTTCTATATTCTCTCTTCACCTAAATTAATTTCTGGTGGTTATTGACAAGTAAAGCTTAAAATAGTGTTAATTTCTGAGTTATTATAATCAGAGTAATTAACAACAAACAAAAGGCAAAATTAAAATATTTTCCCTTGCTACCTTAGAGCAACTTAGCCATTTCCCTTTCACATATTGTTGACCTTTTGACTCCAACAGACTAATACAGGACTATATGTTTGAAGTATATGAGTTTCAAAGAGACACTGCAGTTAAGTGTTCCTTTGTTCATTTATCCTTTGGGTTGAAATAGTCAATAAGTGGGCAAATTACTGCCAATAATATCTGGTTGTTTTCCACAATGAAAAAATCTCTTTCATATTTCAGTTTTCTCTCAGTGCAGTTTATTGACCTTCTCAAGTAAACACCATTTAATATAGACCAAGGAAAATATCTTTTAGCTATAAATCTGTCATACTAGTGTTAAGAATTAATTGCCCAGTTCCTAAACTTAGAAACAGAATGAAGGAAAAGCCTAGCTCAGATACATGTGTTTAACCTCTTGAGATATTACATGTAGTTACATTGTCCCATTGTTTCAGACTGAGAGTTTATTTTTTAGTATTACAATTTACAATATTTTTTTTTCGTTGCATTTCTGCTTGTATTCTTTCTACTAAGCTCAGACTAAACTCAGGTTGAGGCTTTGATTGTTCTTTTTCCTACTGTTTCAACAGATGCCTCACTTTGTTCTGCTGCATCCAAATCTGATTCTTTTGTGTTGGGTAGATTCTTCAGACACAAATATAGACGTGTGGGCTGTGGTTAACATCTCAGGGAGCATGGTTTGATAGTGGTGGTGAGCACCCATGTGGCATCGTGAGGGTTTGGGGATCTTCTCTTGACCTGATTCTCCTCTAAGCCATGAACTGCATGTGTGCTAGCAAGTGTTTGAGTTCCTCAAGGCTTCCCTCCAATTTAGTTTTCTTCCAAAGAAATCTGGTTTGTACTAGCTGAGAGCACTCTGCAATGCACACCAAAGCATGCTGGGTTGCAGCAAACAGGAGTTTTTGTTTTAGAAGTGCATTCCTGGGTCAAACTAAAAATGTAGCATAGATGCAGCTATGGATTTTGTGTATATGTGGTGGTGTTTGTGCTCTAAATTTGTTCTTTGTTTTGCTCCACTAAGGTTAACCTTTCTGCTAACATTTCTGCTATGTTCTTTTTGTTGCTTACATAACAATACAGCTTTATCTGAGAAGATAATGCTTCATGCTCTTGGTTCTAAAGGTCTTTGCTCAAATTCTCCTGTGTCTCATTTAGTTTGACAAAATTCAGTTCATAGCCTACAGTCCAAAGTGTCATCAGTCACAGGATGGTAACCCAACCAGATGGGAGATGCTACATGCTTAAGGCAGTCTTCCTTATTTTCTGCTGTGCTCTTTGAATGTTATTATCCCATGCTGGATGAACTCTCAAGTACATACTTAAAAAGATGTTCCTTTGATTAGATCACTTAGTTTTGACAGAGTTCATTAAAGTCAGTGAAAGCTTTTCATTGATTTTTGGTGGGATTTGGTCAGAAACTGACTCCTTTACTTCTAGATTTCACCCATAGCTTGTCTGTTTCTGAGAAAATTTCTGTATTCAGCATCTGCAACCCTATCTGTGTTCTGATAACCTTGCTATGAATGCTCTCTTACCCATTAATGGTGTCTCATTCAGTCTAGTTAAACTAAATTATCAGTTAACATGACTTGAGATAGCAAAATGACCTGATGACAGTTGGTTGCTTTTCTTGTGTAGTATCTTTTTCTTGTTCTTTTGTCTTTTTGTAGTATTTTATAGTTCCATCTCCAGATAGTTGTCTGAAAAGTAACTGTTTTGAATTTATTTTCATTTCAAAACCCACAGCTTCATGCAGCTCACAAAATAGCCCTTCAGTCTGTAAATGCTTTGATATGGAATGAGACAGTTTTTATTCTTAGATAATGATCTGTCACACAGAATCCCAGAACAGATTTTGTTGTGTGCTCCTGTCCAATTCACCTTTTTTTTTGTCCGAGCGTTGCCATTGAGTCACTGTCAGTTTCTGGTTGTCTTGTCTCCATTTTTTATTCATGAAATCATTTGACAGTCTATTAGTTCACTTCCTTAAATTTACTTGCTATGTTATCATCTTTAGAGGAGCAGTTAATAAAAAATGTTTTCTTCCTTGCTGCACTATAGCTTGGTTTAGAATACCAAAAGCACATAGAGAAATGTTGACATTTCAGCAATTTTTGCATTTCATAAAAAAATCTTACAGATCTAATATCGACTAGAATAAACATAATTTGTTCTACCTTAATACATGTTAAAAACGACTTTGGTGTTCAAAAAATCTAATTGGCCCCAGCTGAGTCAGCCAATGGAGAAATAGACTGGAAAAGTGAAGAATTTGAATTTTGTAATACTAGTTGGGGTTTTTTTTGATGAGGGGAGAGTCAGTGAGTTATTAACATGAATATCTTTGCTTAATTGAAGTAGCTGCTTCACAAGCACTTAGTAGTCAAACTGCATGTCTTATCCTGGTTCATTATGTTAACTTTCTATGCATTGTAAACTTACCTTCCTCAAAATATGTTTAGACTGAAAGCTGTGAGTTTTTGATTCACTGGTTTTATTTCAGGAGGGCACTTTACAAAGTAAGAGGGATTTGACACCTGTTTTGTTCACATTTCTGAGGCTACTCTCCAGTTTAAATATCAGCTCTGGCTGAAGAGGCATCTATGCATACTCTGGCTGATTACCCCCAGCCTATTCTGCCACAGAAATTTTGGAGGAGTGTTGGCTTCTGCTGTCTGCTGCATAGATGTGCACTTGTGTTACAGTGAGAGGCAGAAAATACATAATTTTCATGCTGGTGGAGAAGCTGGATGAGAGAAGAGACCTTTAGATCTTGTTGCAGCTCAAACAAGAGCTCTTGTTTGAGTGGCTCAAACAACTAAGCCTGTTTCCCTCTGAGGACACAGCAGACAATCAGAGGGAGCAAGAAGAGCTCAGTTACCAAGTGCTGTCAGCTCCATCTAAGGGACCCCAGCAGCCTAACCGTGCCTGACAGAAGTAGCTTACTTTACTGCCTTGTTCCAAGAGATGTCATGCCATCCTATATTTATCCTATAGGCTGGCAGTTCTGTACAGCTTTAGCAAAGAAAGTGTTTTCTGGATCTTATTTTTCTACAGTACCTTGTACAGAAGCATCCTATTCCATTCCTGGGACCCTAAGAATTATCTTAGAACAAGAATGTAATAATGCATCTATTAGAATATAACAATACACCTGTTTTCCATGCTTGCTGAGATGGCTTTATTACCAAACCCATCTGCCTTGCATGAGGAGGAAGTGTGTGTTAGCCTCTTTCAACACTGAGGAATAATTGCTTTTTGTTGTTGTGGAAAGTAACTTCTCTCTATGATCATATAAAAAAAGATAACTGTTGGAATGGCTTAGAAGTTTTTCTGCCTTGTAGAACTGATAATATGCTTTATAATACAAACTGAATATAAGAATAATACCCCTGTAGTATTAAACTAGTGGAGAATTATTCATTTCTTAGTGTTTTTCCTATCTGCAGCTGCTGTCTCTGTAGGGGCTCCTCTGTCTGTATCTGTAACTCTAGAAAATATGACACTAAATATATGTCCAGTAGACAGGAAGATTTGCCAGTGCCATATTGTGTTCATGTCTCAGCTTCCTGGCTCATGTTTACTTCTTTTGACCATGACTTGGTGTGGTTTGGTTCCCTCTCCCACAGAAGGTTCCCTGCTCCAGGAGACTGTCCCTGTATGATAACACAGTATGTTCCCCTCCCTGGCAGGGCTTGTGAGGAAGCAGATTGAGCACTTTTTGAATGTGTGGAACTGTTTTAAGGAACACTATCTTTTTAGGAACCATGACAGTAATTCATACTGTTAATGATTCAATACAGGGAAATAAGTTTCCCAGATTGTAGTTGGAAGGCAAGAGGAAATTGTCTCCTCAAGATCTTTTAATAGCCCTGTTATCAGATTAGCAATCTGTTAGCAGCCCGGACTGTCATGGGCTGAAACCTACGCACAATATGAGCTGTCATTTATTCTTAGAAACAGAAAGAAAATGAAGAAAAAAATGAAAATTTTTTGTCTCAAATAGTATTAAAGTTACCTTGTAATACTAGAACTATGCTCCATCATCACCAGGATCCAGGAGGGACATAGATAATTGCACTGCAAGAGGAAAGCTGAAATAAAAGAAGGCTAAATAGAATCCAAACCAAATAGCCTAACAAAAGAAAGGAATCCTTTGTCATATCATCGAGCTCCTGTAGAGAAAACAAAATAAGTAATATGTACTGTGCTTTCAGAGATTTAGGGTCCCCAATACTATCAGAGTGAACACACCAGAGAAGTAGCATGGAATTTGTTTAATTTTATTTGCCTGAGAGCACCTGAAACGCAAGAATCTTGCTACTAGCACAATTCTGGTTTTTAGGACTCTATCTTACTTTCTACGGGTTTTTGTTTTTTTCATTTTTTTTCATTGTTGTTGTGTTTTGTTGTGGGTCATTAATGGTGCCAGAACCCCTGACATGTTGATTTTATGTCACATCATAGTGTGACTTAAGTAGAATGTGGGGTTACTGCTTAACTCTGGGGGAAATAATTCAAACTATGCCTTCAGCAGGTGAGCCCTGCTGGAATATTGCCAAATATCTGAAATGCTTGGTACAGCAGCTGAAAAGTGGTTGGAATTGGAGACTGTCAGTAGAGTCCCTTGTGTTGTTCATTTATTTCTATCTCAAAATTTTCTCTGTAAAATGAACAGAGGTTCAGTAACTTCTGCCTCTGTCAAAAGTTGGCATTGATTCCTGTTTCTAGAAACTCCATCTCACAAGCGCTCTTGTGTTTTATTTAAGCTTGTCAGTCTTGGCTACTCCCTGCAGGTCAAAAAAATAAGATGAATTTATAGAATACTTATTTTTCTATTCCTACATATTCATTGTGAACTATCAGTTTATTAAACACTTGCAGAGGTAATATGAGAATCTTTTACAGAGTTCACAGTTTGAAATAAGACACTTTGAGAGTGAGTCTTTGATCTGCTGGAAAATCTGTATTAGGTCTATGTTTCTGATAGCTACCAGCATTATTCCATAGGCTGTGTAATTGATCTTTCTTCCCAATTCTTTAGATGATAGCTGAGATTGTTTTATTTCAGAATTGCTTTGCGGTAAAATAAAATCAGTGAGAACAGTAAAAGCTGTAAGAACCTTTAAAGAACTTTTACAAAAAAATGTTCTTTATCAAAATCTATTTGTCTGTATGCTGTCACTCCATGTGGCTGTCACAGCAGAAGGAATTTTCCTAAAATATGATGGTGTTGCTTTTTGGCTGTGGTGAGATTAGGTGTGCACTGACACAGGTGATCATACAGAGCTCTGTGTGCTAGTGAGCAGTGCCTAGAAAGCCAATTTGCTCTGCTAGTTTACAGCTGAATGGTTTTCCTGTATCTCTGGAAACAACTGATATTGCAGAATGGGACTGAAATGAAGGAGTGTATATTAATTCTTAAATCTTCTTCATTTCTTTAGCCTCCCACGAGAGGTTTCATATTAGCTCTGTGGTTTTCTAAGCTGTATTTTCACAACTCTCCATACTGCAAACAACTGCATGAGATGGATTGCTGTGAACTGGGAATGATCTGGACACCTCACTGTCCTTTTACAAACAAATGTGACTAAGATAGGTAACTGAAAATCAAGGCAGATGAAAAATTTAAGGATTCTTTTATTTCCTGAGAACCAGAGCTCATATAAATTTTTTTATTAACTTACATTTAAGGTGAATACTACAAGACAATGTTCATGGGTTGAAAACTACATGATTCTTCTTTAATTTTTGTTATCTATTGAGCATATTTAAGCTTTCAATATAAATTTGCATGAGCGAATATTTTTAAATGGATGGAGTAGTTTGGATTATGGAAAAGCATTGAAATGGTCTGCTCTAAGTGGCCATGCCTGTGGTGCCTCTAGCAGGGAAACAAGAGCAAACACCTGACACCCTGGGATGTGGTGATGCAGAATGGTTTGAGTTGGTGCCCAGTGTATTCACCCCTCTCAAGTACTCCATAACATTTTGTTTTCTAGTGCAAAAAGCAAAATTAATCTCCCTTGGATGCTTCATGCTGGAAGTTTTTTGATTAGTCTGTTCATTTCTTGTGTAGCTGTTAGATAACTAAGAAAATTCTCATGGTAGTTATTTTCCAAACTTCTGTGGTATTACAATTCAGTCACCCAGTGACTTAAAAATTCTGGCAGAAGACTCATTTCATTACTGTAGGCTTAGAAGAAATTAAATGAAAGATGTCAGGCTTTCATTGAGACATGTAAAATATGCATGAGCCTACTGAATTTAGTAAGTATGGAAATATACCCAAGTCAAAGTGAAATAGCCTGTTTTGATGTTTGTTTCATGGTCTTTAAGTCCATTCATGTATGGCACTGCATTCCTGATAGCCAGACTGTCATACACACTGTTAAACATAGAGGTCGGGATTATTTGCTTGTAAAAAGTGACTCAGTAAAATTTCCTCTCTTAATGCATTTTTGGTTTGGCATTGTAAAATTCTATTAAATTTCAGGAAAACTGCTTTGTTCTCCTGGTTGATACTATCATGATGCCTAATTTTATTTATCTGTAAGCATTTCTCATTTTTCCAGGAGGTATCTGGCAAAATTTCAGCCCTTCTTTACTGCATTTTAAATGTCAGTGAGGCAGAGACTGAGGTAAGAGACTGAGTTTGGCAATGTGACTGTGTGAGGATCTGTCTCCATCCAGATTGCAAACTGTTGTTTATGTTCAGTGACTCTGAAAAAGGATGCAGAAACTGCAGTCAGTGGGGAAAACAGAAAAATAAAACCCCAGCAAACTACCCAGAAGCCATTATATGCATTATTGTTAAAAATTGCATTTCTTTAAGAAAGGGTCTTTGGTCTAGAACACTAAGAGGAGAAGGACTGTCAGGAAAAGCCTGCTGCTGTCTCCTGCTCAATAGCAATGAATGATAAGTAGTTTCACCCAGTGTATAGTTTGCAGTAACCAGCTATGACCAATGTTTGGTTTACCAGTTTACCCAGAGCATCTCCTAGGGGCAGCATTTGAACAAAGTCAGCAGTGTCCCACTCTGAGGCAGCTGAACTGAGTGTTACATAGCTCGGAATGTAAACCATATTGTATTTATGAGCTCACGGTGTAGATGACAAAGTAGGTGTTGTCAGAAGGTCATTCAGCTGCAAACCAGACAAATAATAAGTGATCAGACCAGACAATTTTACCAGACAACTGCAATTTTATCTACTGATTTGATGTTCATTTAAATATTTTAAAGTGTTTTTTCTCCAAGTGGATGAGCAAGAAAATAAATGAAGAGTGAAATACAGATGTTCAAATATATATGGCTTATTAATTAGGGATATTGCAACAGCTTTCAGTGGGTCTCAAATGTGCCAATAACAACTTAAAATGAGGATTGTATTTTAAAACAAAATTTCCTGTTCTTTAAACATGACAGTTTTGTTCTACATCATTTAATTCAGTAATCAAAAATCTACATTTTAAAAATCATTGCTCTTCTCACTTCCCATGAGCAGAATGCAAGATTTTCTTTTCCCATTTAAATTATTTAATAAGCTTTACTGCAAAATGTAACACTGCTCTTTGATTCTGAATTAATGGATCCCTATATTATCTCAACTTTTAATGAGAAGGTACTCTGTGATTTTGACAAGAAAATTTCAGTATGCATGTGAGCTTGAAGAAGAAGGAAAAAAGATTAAATGGGGAGGTTGGAGGAATCTCAATAAGTTTCTCCTTAAATCTTGAATAGTGAAACACTGACTAGGTTCCAGCTGCCTGTTTGGCCATAGATGTACACAGCTGTACCAGGGTGTCAAAATGTCCTTTCAAGGCTGGAGGAGGCTGCAGGTTCTGAGCATGGGCAGGGGATGAGTTATGTGTGAGGTACCTTCCACTTCTCTCCAGAAGGAGTAGGAAGAAAAACAGGAGCTCACGACACTCGACTTGCATAGGGCTGGTGTCTGACCACTGACACTGAGAGAATTTAATAATGTCACTATCAGCAGTATTCATGATTCTCCAGTCACTTATTCCCAGAAACAGCACAGGCTTTGCAACACCTCTGTCACCTTGGATGTGTCTCTGTATGAGTGTACACATTTGTTTATTGTATGAAAAGCCCATATTATAAAAGTTATTGTATTACAGCAGATAAACATAGCATTTATTATTAGAAATAATGAGGGAGAAAGGCTTTAGAGGAACCTGTGTTTGCTGTCAAAATGCACACTGTATAGAAATTAGCTTTTGCCTGTTGTTGAAGCTTCAACCATAGTTAAAAAGTTATGAATAACCCCAACCATATTAAGACTAAAATGGTAAAAAACCCACTCATATTAAAAAGCAGAATAGAAAAAAAAGGTGTAGGTATTAAAAAAAAAAAGTAAAAAGCCCACCCTATATCAAAACAGCAAATTGTAATAAACCAATCATTTAAAAAACTAAATTTGTTTAATAAAAAAGCTGTTGAAAAATAAACCAGATTTAAAAGCACAGAAGAAAACACCAATTGTCTAAGAAGAAAAAAGGCTTAAAAGGGAGAGATTAACCTTATTAAAAGCAGCCATCTAAAACTCCAGTTGCAATAGAAACAATCATAGAAATTAATAGAAGTGTGGCACTATTGGATGTTAGGATTTTTCCCTCTTTTTTTCTTTCTCTTAGGGAATTTTCTCCCATTTGTTGCTAGGAGATGATGACTACTGATATTTAGAGACAGAAGAAATGGTCCTGGTGGGGGAAGGATGAAGCTGGCTGCTGTCTTACCTGAGGGCCTTGTTCTTGGGAAGGGCAGCCATACCAGGAGATTTAGGGAGTGAGGGGCTGAGCTTTCTCTCGCTCTCGGCATCAGAGGAGGATGCTCGAGCTGTTGCTTACCATGGACCACAAAGCCCTGCTCTGTACTGCTTCTTCCTTACTATGGGTGAGCCTTTGCTCATAGTGATACCTTGTGAAGGCTGATCTAGAACAGACTAAACAGAGCTAAAGAATAAAGTAGGGATTTATTAAAAGGCCTCAAATAGATCCACCTTGGGCAGCACAACCCAAAAATAGCCACAAAACGGAGAACAAGTCACGGAGCCTCACACTTTGATAAGTTCTGGTCCATTTGCATTTTGGAGTTAATTGTCCAATTATAGCTTTAGCCCATGAAGTCCCATCCTTCTTGTTTTCTCTCTTCAGTCTATGTTGTTTATGCTTTTGGGCTTGAGATCTGGATTGGCTGTCCTTGGTTCCCAGCCAGAAAAGGCTTTTCTTTCCATACTCTGTGAACAGAGTTTACCATCCCTTAATATGAAGCCTAGCCTTACACAGTAGAGCAGAACAGAATCTGAAAAATATAAAAGCTAAAACCCGACCTGACTGAAAGGACACTCACCCCTCCTGGGGTGTCCCTGGGGAATCCCGCGAGGAATCGCTGCCCCGCCCGCACGGCCGTGAGCCAGCGGCGCCCCCGCCGGCCGTGCCCGGAACTGCAGCGCAGGGACAGGCTGAGCCCCGAGCGCCGCTCTCGGCTCCGCGCTCTCCGCGCTCTCGGCTCTGTGTTCTTGGCTCCGCGCTCTTGGCTCTGAGCTCTCGGCTCCGCGCTCTCGGCTCCGCGTTCTCGGCTCCGCGCTCTCGGCTCCGCGTTCTCGGCTCCGCGTTCTTGGCTCTGCGTTCTTGGCTCTCCGCTCTCGGCTCCGCGCTCTCGGCTCCGCGTTCTCTGCTCCGCGTTCTCTGCTCCGCGCTCTCGGCTCCGCGCTCTCGACTCTGCGCTCTCGGCCGCTGCTGCTGCCACTGCTGTGCTTTGTTTGCCTTCTCACACACTCTTGTAAAGAACTGCTATGGCTTTCCCATGTCTTTGCCTGAAAGCCCCTTAACTACAAAGTTATAATAATTATGGCGAAGGATGTGTCCCAGACCCAAGCTGCCCCCACCTCAAACTTGTGCTGTTCTGACAGTCCCAGACAAACCCTACAAACTAACATCAGGAAGCTGGACTGGTGAGTTTTCTTTCCCAGGGAAAAAGGCCATTATTTGTGTTCAAAGCCCTGTGGCCCTAGCGGGGTGACCGACTGCAAAAATTTAGAACGGCGAAGGATGTGTCCCAGACCCAAGCTGCTCTGACCCCAAACTTGTGCTGCCCTGACAGTCCCAAGGGAACCCGACAAACTGACATTAAGAACCTGGGCTGGTGAGTTTTCTTTCCCAGGGAAAAGGGCCACTGTTTGTGCTGAGGGGCCTGTGGCCTGTGGTCCCCAAGTCATCCCAAACTGCCAAAATTATCCCTTTAAGCACCAGTTCTTTCAAAGAGATGACCTAGCAATTCCCTTCTCCAAATGAAACCTGGCCAAGGTGGGACTTGGAAGTGAGATGAGCTGCTGACCAAAATGTGGCTGAGCCCGTCCTGCTGAGATTGGCCACAAATACCCACCTGCCCTCCCAGCACTGTGCCTGTGGGCAGCAGGCTCGAGGTGCAAGAGGCCATGGCACTGGTGTGCCAGCTTGGGATGGCCACTGGGACATGGCACTGGTGTGCCAGCTTGGGATGGCCACTGGGACACGGCACTGGTGTGCCAGCTTGGGATGGCCACTTGGACACGGCACTGGTGTGCCAAAATGGGATGGCAGTCATATTTTCTTTTCCAAGCGGGGTTCCCACCTTCCTTGGCAGACATCTGTCTTTCAAACTAAACCAGAACTATATATAAAATACATACATATACATATATATATATATACATATAAATAAATTGTAGAAAAAGCAAAAATAGAAAGAGAAAATAAACTCCCTACTGAATAAGCAACCAACCAAATAAAATTTAACTGCACTAAAGCAACCTCACGGCACTTAAAAACCAACTCTATTGAAAACAGTAAAAAATTCAACTGTAATGTAAATCAGAGTTTAAAATAGAATTTATATAAAAAATAACCAGGTAAAAAGTCCATTCTGTAAAGTCCAGTCATATAAAAATGCAACCATATAAAAGCAAATGGTACGAAAATCCAACAATATAAAAACCCAAATGTAATATAAAAACTAACCATACCAAATAGCACCCATATTATGAAAAACATCCATGTAAAAAAAAAAAACACTGTAAAAGAACCTATTAAAAATAACTGGTTTAGAAACAACTGTATAAAAGCCAAACATATTTTAATCAAGTGTGCAAAAGCCAATAATGAGGGGGGGAAAAAAAGGGCAAAAAACTGGGGGCAAAAAAATAATCTAAATCCATCCAAGTAGAAATCCAGCTATACCAATCCCAACTGTATTAAACCAGCCTTTTAAAAAAGCTTGTAAAAACCAACTTTCTTAAAACCAAGTGTGCAAAAACCAGCTGGGTAGAAAACCAACTGTAGTAAAAACAGCTGTGTTAAAAACAATTGTGTAAACCCCAAATATAAAAACCTGACAATACAGAAGCCCAACCATATGAAAAAGCAGCTGTATGAAAAACTAACAGTATAAAAGTGAAGTGTATTACAAAATGAAAGTATAAATAACCAAACACATTAAACAGCCAAAGCATAATGAACCATCTGTATAAAGAAGGCCAACCAAAAATCAATTGCATAAACCCCAAAAGTATAGAACACACTAGTGGTAGAAATACAACTGGATGCCTAAACCCAATTATATTACAGCCTGACTGCCTCAAAAGCCAACCAAACCAACTTCTGACTGTATGAAAGCAATCAGCTGCAATAAACAACCAAGGTAGAAATGCCCAACTGTATTTGAAAGCCAAAATGTAGTAAACAAAGTATTTAAAACCCCAACCCTGTTCAAAAGATAAACTGCCATAACAACCACTGTAAAAAAAACCAAAATTTTTAAAAACTTGCCCTTATATAGTACCCCTACTAAATTAAAACCAACTAAGTGTAGGAAAAAGACTATTTAACTTTATAACAACTTATTTAACTTTAAAACAAAATTTTTAAAATAAGCCACATAAAAAATACAAAAGTCTAACAATATTCAACCATAGGAAGAATTAAAAAATATAAAAAACAACTGTATAAAAAGTATAAAAGAAAATATTAAACCAGTACAAAATAGTAACTCCAGAAAAATCCAACGTTTATAAAAAACGATCTCATGAAGAATATAATGTATAAACACCTAACTTTTGGTATAAAACAGTATTTGAAAAAATATATATAACTGATTGTCTCTAAATTGAATCATTAAAATCTCAAATGTATAGAAACCAAAATTAAATTAACTTTACCTTTTACCTAAATTAAATAAACCTTATCAACTACCACAAAAGTATAAAACCCCACCAACAACACAGAAAATATGATGTTCTCTGGTGTTCTCCTCCTCTTTCTGATTTTCCCAGGTCAGAAATGAAATTAAAGGTGTGTTAATTTGACATTCACCTCATGGTTCTCAGTATGCTTAAAAATCCATCCACAGCCCATTGAATTCTTTTAATACTGTCTGTCCTGTCAAGCCTCCCTCTGCTGTTTGATTATTTTTTAATCAATTACAAACTTTTCTCCTGTGTGCAACAAAAAATGCAAAAGCTTGTGTAGAAGAGCAGTAGTATATATCAATTAATCTATAGCCCAGACTTCATTTAGTTATGGGTCTTGACAAGGTCAAATATTTATTTAGAGTATTAACATGGTAATGTATATATGATAGAATGTCAAAACTGACGTGGAGGTTGTGAGGGATTTTTGACTAACTGCTTTATTGATTTAACACTCTTTTAACGCTTTCAATCCAGCTGAGTTTCATTGATTTACAGAGATCAGAGTGAAATCTGAAGAAGACATTATTAATAAACACAATTCCAAAATTAAAATTGCGTGCAGCTGTATCTTCTAAGAGGATTGTACTGTCAGGCTTTGATCCTTTTCTGAGTCATGGCAGAGAGGCAACTGGCAGAGCTACAATTTTACTGCTGAAAATACTGATGCAATTAATCTGTGGGATCATAACAGAATCTGAGTGTATTCCTGCTATTGGTAAATGGATACTCATATACTCATGAGCTGAAGTGGTGAATGATTTTAATCTCTAAAAATATTCTAACGTTTAATAAAATATTTCCATATGCACATTCAAACCTCTGAATGTAGGTTTCACATGGATGATGTATCTGGCTTGGGGATTACCAACAGAAATGGGCATTAGGTAGCAGAGTTTGAAAACCCTTTTCTCTAAAAAGCAACTTTCTCAAATTGCCTCCAGCTTCCTCACTGACCAAAGAGGAGTAGTCTGTGGAGTTGTGAATTAAAGCAGAAGTCTTTACTGAAACATGCAGTGAGGTTGCTTGGTTGATGAAGGAAGATTCACAGCTTCACTAGGCTGTTTTTACAAATAGGTTTCTAAATTGCTGTTAAATTGCTTCTGTTCAGGCCCAGATATTTCAGCTGTGCACCTGCAGCAAGGGCTTGCCTGGCCGAGCTGTGGAAGGGTGGTGAGGGGTGAGGGTTTGGCAGATCTGCCTGAGTCTTAGCATTCATGAAAAAATTTCTGGATGTCAGTTAAAATGAAGGTGGAAATTGAGGGAAAAAATTATCTGTAACTTGAGAAATATGATACAAGTCAGTCATCACAATGTTATGTGGCAACCTGATACCAGTTTTATAAAGTAACTTCTCAGCAGAGCCATACTTTACAAAATAAGTTGCTTTTTAAGACAGAAGCAGGACATGTCATTTCAGCTGATGTAATGCACTATAACATTTAATTTAACATTTAATACCCATGCAGTATCATTGCCTCATGTCAGGACACTAACCCTTCGTCTTAATAGACTTGGCAAAGAGAAGTAAAGGTGTCTCCACCAGAAGTACTGATTGTGTGAGGAATAAATTCTGTAGTGACCTGTCATGTAACTCAGTAGTGTCAAATATATAATTTTCCTTAGCAGACTGTGTCAGTGATTTAGGAGCTAGTAGAGTATCAGAAATAAACAGAGACACCTGTCCCTACCTTAGCCCTGCTTTCAGAGCACTGACATAATGGGAATGATTGCACTTGTGTGGGGATTATGTGTTGGGACATAGGCAAAGGTTCACAATACACATTTTATGTTATGTCATGTCACTTTCTGTAGAAACAGTCATGTTTATTTCATTGCTGCATAATTACATTCAGTGAGAGAAACATCCAACTTCCTTCTCAATGCAGAAATATTTGGTTTTTTTCAAGTCTCAGGCAGACTGTTCCCTGATTACATAAATAGATAAAATGTCTCTTGGGAGAGAAAAGTCACTTTGTCAAACAATAATCTGATGGTGTGTATGTACTCTCCCTCTATAATTTCCATATTACATTTTCTCTCTTTACTAATCACAATAAGTTCAGTTAGTCATCTTCATGCTATAATACCCTCTTAGTTCCTATAATTCTCCCTAATTCATGTAACTGAGGTCCCTGGCAGCTCTGACCGGTTTTGAATGGGTTTGCCCTTGAGAGGTTAGAGAGTCTCAATCCATGGAGATATTGAAACCCAGCTGGAACCCCTCTGTGGCGCTGTTCCTGTTTGAGAAGGGGGTATAGGGCACCTCCAGAGATCACACCAACCTCAACCATCTTGTGATTCTGTTTTTACATCATGATTTTATCATCTTGGGTTCCTCTTAAAGCCTCATGAACTGAACCTGAGATCAAATCTGGTATCCAACTGTAGTTCTGAGACCTTGTTGAAATCTTTTACATGTTTCCTTCTTTTCCAATAGGAGCTGTATTTTCCTCAGGAGTAAAATTTTAGTTCTGAGAAAGAGCTTCTGTGATCCTTTTCTGTATGGGAAAAAAAAATCTACAAAAATTTGGTCAGGAGCAGATTTAGATACTAGGAATACTTGTTGGGGGAGGCAGGGGTTGAACACTGATAGTCCATGTTCAGGGGGCTTCTGACTGTGTGGCAGTCTCCTTTTTTTTCACAAAATGGTTCTCCCCAGTATTTTCCAGTGTTAGAAGTTAGTTTGGAATAATTCCAGACTTTGAAACCATTATTTTAGTTTCCCAGATAATTATTTCCTTTTGTCATACTCTTCAACCCTTCAGACATTTTCTAAGCCCTGATGCTTCACCTGAAGCATAGGAAGGTGCTTGCTCACCTTGCCCCCCAAGCAGTGGAATACCTTGCCCACATATGCTCATTGTATTTCTATTTGACTCAGGAAGATTACTGACATTTTTATCATGGTATAAGCCACTCAACTGTAACTATTTTCCAAATAAATTCTTTCTTCTAAAACCATTTTAATGAGCTGAAAAAATAGGGAGTGGGTCTGCTTAGGAGTTAAGACTTTGTAATTACTGAAGGAAGTTAAAGCATTGAGCAGGTTTATCACATTTCCCCAAAGAAGAGGTTCTAGTTCAGAACAATGTGTGTTTCTTTCTATTTTGCACCTGACTAAAGTGGGCATATATTTGTGGTGTATCATAATGAGAGACAATTTAATTTCTTTTTCCCATTTACTTGTAGTAATGTTATGAGTCTAATGTGTCTCCTTCTATCCTCCAAAAAGCAGTAATTGAGGCACAGAGAGCTGACACACTTTTTCTCACCTGAGGGTGGTAGCAGAGCAAATCAGGAGGAGAGCTCTGCAGCACATACAAGACTGTAGTGATTGTCCAGGTTAGAAAAATACTATCACTTCCTGTATATGAAAATAAATCTTTATTTCCTGTGGAAGGCATATGATACCTTTTATCTGTATGTGGCTAATGGTTTGCTTTGTATAAAAATGACAATTATTATAATGTGGAATATGAAATTTTGCTAAAGTAACATTTTGCTGTGCACTTTGAATGTAGTATTTTAAGCAAGCCCAATGCTTTTGGATGCAGTCAGTCTGAGGTACAGTATAGGAGTTCTACTCTGCAGAAGACATGCTTTAGAAAGATGTGGGCAATGTTTGCTTCCAAAGAGATTGCTCCAGAATTAAATTAAATATGATAAAAACTCAATTTACCATGATACAATTTGTCAGTGACTCAGTGATAAGGGCAGCAGCTGCAAGAAGGTAGGAGATGAGCTTACAGGGAGTGCTGTGTGGGTGTGTGAGGCTGTGTTAGGGGAATGGCTTTATGCACTGAAGCTGCAAAATTAAACAGAATGGTGGTTCTTTGCATAGAAAATGCTGATAATGAAGTGCTGTAAAAAAATATTTAAAAGTTTATTTATTAGAGACTCTTCAGGTTTATCTAGAGCATATTTTTTTCTGGATTATAAAAAGAAAATCTACAGTGTATTGTTGAGGAAGCAAAGAAAAAACATTTTGGAAAATTCGTTGAGAATGTTGGGATTTTTTAAATTCAATTTATGTGAAAGACTTCATACTGTTTGTTTTTTACTTTAGATAAATTTGATGAGGGCTTCGAGTAGTTTGTGTTGATTTGTCATGGCCTGATTTTTTGGTAGTAGAGGCGGTCCACAGAGGTGGCTTCTGTGAGGACTGCACCCCGTGGACAAGTGACCCATGCCACAACAGTTTTGGGAACAGTTGTTTGTCCATGGGAGGGACTCACAGCATAGCAGAGAACAGACTCCTCTCCCTGAGCAAACAGAAAATCTTGGTGATGAACAGGCTAAAACTTCCATGCCCTGTCTCGCTGTCCTGTTGGTGAGAAGGAGGGAGGGGCTTGGAAGAAAAATGGTGTTTTAAAGGATTATTTTACTTCTCGTTATCCTCCTCTGATTTTGTTAATAATAAATTTACATTATACCTTTAAATTTAAACCTGTTTTGCCTTAGTCCTTATAAAACTCCTTATCTTAGCTCATGAACCCTTTGGTAATTCTTTTTTCCCCTCTCCTCTGCCCAACTCTAGCAGAAGAGGGTAAGCGAATGATTCTTGTGAGTGCCTAGCCTTTGACCAGTATCAAACCACAATATATTTCCAGTATAACACCATCACAAGATGTGATTAATTTAATAATTAAATAGTAATAAAAAATAATAAAGAGTATACTCTAGAAGGACTATAAATAGATTTTGCATTTGGAACTGTTTCTTTAAGGAGATCAAGGAGAAATTTCAGCAAGAGCCACTTGAATCATATGCTTAAACCTGACTGCATTAAGGAGAGAGAAGGATAGCTTTCAAATTAGACATATGCTGAAGTGCTACTCTGATTCTTTAAATAAAGATTCTTTTCAAAATCAGGCCTAAAGCTGACCATACAACAGTAATTGTCACAAAATTGTACAGGCAAATAATTCAGATTGTGATTACAATCTGTCATCTCCTGACTGGCATTTAGAGGAAAAAGCAAAAGCACTTATTTCAGCTCTCACTTGGGTAAATTTGATAACTGAATCAGGGAATCAGAAGAAATGTGTATCTCCAGTGACGTGTTCACAAAGTCTCTTTTGGAGTAAAGTAAGCCTTTTTGAAAGCTTGAATGTCATTTTTCCTCGGTATAAGTATACACTGAGCTACTTGAAGACATTCAAAGAGAGGGATATAATAATACTCAAAAATTCATTCATTGCAGTGAATATGGAGCTGTCATGTCTTGTTCTCATTCACTGTGAGTCCAAGTCAGGGTTGCCTGGGCTTTCTCAGAAATCTGATACCTCTGATGCACTTTCTAGTGCATAAGTGAATTAATCTAATTTCAGTGGACAAATAACCATCACAGAAATTATCTGTTATAAGGGTAGTTGATAGTCATGGGACAGATTTTCTGCACAGGGTAAAAAACCCGAAGTATCAGAAATAGAGACTGAAATGTCTTTCACCTGGGAAGAGGTTAGGTACAGGTTATCCTCCAGGTATGCTGAAACCAGTCCCGGCATAAATACTTTGCAAAGTTGTTCACAGGGACTGTGAATTCACTGTGCTGGATGAGCTACATGAGAGGAAGGGGGACAGTGCACAGCAAACAGCACCACGTACAGCCTGGGCTGATGGCAGATGAGGTTCATACTTTCCTTGAGAAACTGTCTTTGGAAGGAGGGAGAAATATCATATAAAACAGTGAAACTCATTTCTGGACTGAATTCAGATTTTTTTTCTCTCCCTTTAGGAATAAGGTAAAAAAAAGTTATAGGTGGGTAAGGTCTCCTGTGGGTATTTGAATCTTAGGCAAAGAAGTAAAAGCCTGCATGGAATAGAAACCAGTAACAGTATTTGGACTATTTTCTAACTTGCAATAAAAAATACTAACTCAAAAAATAAAATTAGTTTTATATTAGATTAGAATAAGTTATAAAGTGATTTATTGTTCTCTAGATGGTATCGTTGTACTTCTATTGAGAATGTCTGTAAATGTTCTTTCTCCTGCCATGTCTTTAGTCATCCAATAGCCCAAGTAATGGGACTGAGGACTGGAGACAGGAATGATGGAAGGTGCTGCACAGGTACCACAAGTGTTCTAAACTCCAGTAATTGTGACAGAACCTACTGTGAACCAGGCAGTTCCAGAATATTTTCCCAACAGCACTGAGGGCAGCAAGAACTGAAGTCCTTGTACATAATCAGGCTGTTACAGGCAGAAATATTGTCACACCTAGAAGCAGAGTGTAGCTCAGTCTGCTGTGGGGCCTTGGCCAGGATGCCTTGCAGCAGTGCTGCTGAGCATCAGTGCTCTCCCTCTCTCTTTCTGCTTCCCAGGCACTGTTAATCAAAATAATCTTCTGGTTCAATCTGTGCCAAGCTTTGCAGCCCAAAGGCACTGGAGTAGCTTTTAAACCCCACTTAGCTCTTTGGGGAATCTCCTAATTGCACACATGGTCCTTCTTAAAAATGGCATTTATTTACAGGTCATACGGTTTTCTTCTGAATGCTCACAAACCATATGTTGCAGAACGAGTATAAGGAAATGTTTTAGGAGTTCAGGATTTCCCATGGGAATATGTCTGAAACTAGATCACACAAAAGTGCATTTCTCCACTTTCCCTTTGTGCTAAACTCCTAGATTTGCAAACGTACCTGGCAGATAATTGCTTACTAACCTGTAGGTCTTCTTCACTGCTGGAATTTCACACTGTGAATTCATCTTTTTGGTCAATGTAAATCCTTGTAATTTCTTGAGGGAGTGGTAACTTTTAAGAAAAAGGGAAAAAGAAATTTATAGTAAGAACAGTTCTCATTGTCACAATATTGTTCTTATTAACACTATTGGTGCAGTTTTGTGCCAGTTTGTTTTGCTGGTTCTAAAATTCTCTTCATCTGGGCATGTATATAGAGTATAAGGGAGATTTTATGAAGAAGAATAAGACACTCAATTTTTGTCTAGTACTACAGCTACTGTCTTAATAAATAATACCAAAAATTGGTCTATTAGAATCCCCTGTAAAATTCTAATTAAATTTTCCTTCTGAAGTACCAAGGGTGGTCCTGGAAAAAGACTATGATTTATATCAAAAGAGTATAATTTGCATTTTCAACTGTAATGTAAAATTAATTTAATTCCACTTCATTTCTTGATATAATTTTTTGTGACATATAAACTTGCTCTTAATTACAAAGGAAAAATATCTAGTAAAAACACACAAGGCAGTTAATCTCATGCTATCATATGGCTGTTTGTCAAAGTTTTCATTAGCTTAATCAATATTTGATGATGCAAAATTATTTTCCTCTGGTTGGTTGGATTTGCTGCCTTGTGATTTTGCAGAAATAGCCATAGTAGTTTTACAAGATTAATTTCTTGGCACAGGAAATTAATTTCTTTACCAAATTAATGAGTAAATGGAGATTTTTTTCCTTAAGGATAAGAGGCAGTAGGGAGATTAGTATGTTTCCCTCATGTGAAAAATAAGGGAAAGTGTAACAAATCACTTACAAAAATGCTAGAAAAAGGTCAAATATATTTAAAAGCCTGTGACTTAGTTTTGCTTTCAAGAACTTGTAAAGTGAAAAGGTCCTTCCTCAAAGTCTTTATTTAGAATGGGTTAAGATGGGTAAAACCATGTATTTTTAGGGCACTGAGCATGTCACTCATTCTGGCCCTTGCTGGATAAGCCTCAGCCTCTCCTATTGAAGTGAGAGGGCAGTTGTTACCTACCAGGGATAGCTGTCACCTTTAGGGTAAAACTTTTTTTGGTGATAGCAGATATAAGCTCAGATTTTGTTAAATTGTGAACAAAATGGTTTCCTCCTGCCAATTGTGTGTTGTAGTCAGCTGAAGTGACAGCTCAATGCACAAAGCTCTTGCAGCAACACGTGAAGGCAAAGGACACACCAGTTCAAATACTGCAGCTCTGGAAAATGTGTAGAAGGAAGTTTTTTCTCCCTGATATTTAGACTCAGTCGTTAATGTGACTCCATAATGTCCTTCAATCTGTTTTGTAGATCTGGAGCTAATACTGTAGAATCCATGAAAAACAAGTGCAGCTCTAAGTTAATTGCCAATGAGTCTGTTCAAGCACCATCATGTGGATTTTGTAAAGTGCTTTTATGTATTTAGCTTAACCTATGCTGAACACATCCAAATGGCCTTGAGAAGACATGAAAACTGCCCTCAATGCCTTTTCCCGATGTTCCCATTTGTGGTTTCATAATAATACTTTCCAAGCAATACATACATTACAGCCCAGAGGGTTTGCCTGAGTCAGGGCAGGCAGTATATTAAGCATCATACAAACATGGGCTTGCAAGACTCTGATATTGAAGAGATTCCAATTTCAGTCTGGGAAAAAGGAGATATCATTGTGGTTAATTTATTTTTGTCACAGTATTTAGGAAATCTCTAAGAGACAGGATCTGAGTTCAGTTGTGCTTTACTGTCATGATCTGAAGCCTCAGTGCTGGTGTATGTTTGCACATATTGAATATGGGTTGCAGGAGGATCCCGTGTGCAAAGTGAAATTCTGCGTAAATAAAAGCCTACACTTTGTGAGATTCAATATTGCAACTGATTACACCCCCATGTTGTATCTGCTTTGTGGACTCTTAATCCTTATAAAAATTGCACAAATAATGTTCACTTTGAGAAAAAGCAGTTTTCTCCATTTCAAACCTCCTACCCTATGTCAGAGAACACAGTGTAGTCTTATAAAAGTAAATACACATTACATACCAACAGGGATTAATTGTCTTGGTTTTGTTAGTATTTTCCCATCCTTTTTTATTTCTATTTTTTTTCTTTATTTGGCAAAACACCAAAATGTGAGGATTTTTCACAATGAGGCAGAAATAGAATGAGACAGATGCACTGACCATGTGAGTGCAAAGGGGAGATTTTGTTAATGAAAGATAATGTACTTGGGAAAAAAGAATATTTGATTAATGGGAATAGCAAACGTTTTGGCATTGTTCCCTTGCAAGCCTACCTGTGTCTGTTCAGAGATTACTTCCCAGGAAGCAACATTACCAGCTGGCCAAGACAGTTATGAAAATAGCATTTAAGATCCTGGGCAACTGGCACATGGAGCCACGTGGTACGTGGGTTTATGCATTAATCTATCCCCAGTGTTGTAGGAAAAGCTAATAAGATTTTGGTTTCTCCAAATCTTGAAAGCTATTTAATCCTGACTCCACTGAACCTTTTAGATTCAGCACAACTCAACTGGAAAACTCATGCATAGTTTAGAACAGTTTTGGGAGAGAAAATATCATTAACTTCTAATGATTTTCTGACTGTAGGTTTTGAACCTCTGCTGGTCCAAATTGTAGATGTGAACCTTGTAAGTTTATTACCACCTGACCAATCCAGTTAGGAGTTCACTATCAGTTAGGAATTAGCAAAGTCTAGATTTGCTTTGAAGCAGCTAATAACATCAATATCAGCAAGATTATTAATCTCTTTTAATAGAGATAGCAAATTGTTTCAGATGTATTAGAATTTGTACTAATAGAAGCAGTTTTATATCTTGATGTATAAAAAAAGTGCGATATTTCCTAGAAAGTCTAACAACTGAGAACTTGCCATTCACTTGAAAGTCATATCACTCCTTTATTTGTTTATTTGTGGTGGTCATTTTTGTGTAAAGGAATGAGAGATAAATAATTATTATTCCGACAGGCTAAAATTTTTCAATTATTTATTAATCTGCTAAATATATTTGTATAGAAGGGATTTATCATACCCTTCCTAAGAAAGCAAGCACTCTTCTATCTTACATATACTTACAGGGTGCTGAGCACTGGGAGGCAGCAGGGGAAACTCAGCCCCTCCTTCCCCTTCTAGTGGTAGAACAGCTTTGGTAGCTGTTTTTTGTTGTGGTTTTTTTTGTTTGTTTTTTGTTTTTTGTTTTTTTTAACATGAGATGATGACTTACTGATTTTGTCTCTCATATGCATGTATACATTTCTTTGCTTGCCTGCATTCCCATTGAAATATATACGTCTGTGTATGCTATTATCAACACTTGTGAATTGCTTTCAAATTGTACATGTGAGCAACATCCAAGAATGTCTCCAGGTATAAGCATATAAACCATTTACAAATTTACATGATGGACACACTTATTCTAATATAATGGGACAGGGATATGGAAAAGGGACATAAGATATTTTCAATAAAAGGCAGTAGGACAGATTAATGAGCTTAAAGCTGGAGAAAGAATCAATAAATACCTGGCAAGACCATTCTTAGGTCAGAGATGGAACCTCTTATGAATGTATTTTCTTCCTGCATTTTCTAGAGCATACTATGATTTTACAGTGCTAAGGCGAAGGTAATAAGCTTATTGACACTGGGTGCAGTGTAGTCCACACAAAAACATGGACAGAGAATGAGAATTTAAAACAGAAAAAAACCCAAACGTGCAAACTTTCAAGGGATCTCTCACACCCAGCTTTTTTTGCTTTTCATTTAAAGACAAAGTGTGCAGCAATTCCAAATGTTACATTTTCACTCTTTCCCTCTCTACCTTTTGTACCCTCTTTCTCAAAGCATGCAGTTCCCCCTGTAGAATATGACCCTCATGGAGTCACTGAGCAAAGCAATGGTCATGAAAAGCCTATTAAACCTTGGAATCCTCCTGTTGCAAAGAGAATTTGAAGAAACTTGGCCAGAACAGTGGGGATTTGGAACAGTTTGCACAGTTATAAATATCAGCAAAATCAAACAGAAAAGACTGTACAAGTGACAGGAGTAAAACAGATGATAAAAATCGAATCTTGTTCACAAGTATTGAAATCACTCCTTGTTGAGGATTGGCAATAAAATATGGCACCATCTTGTGACTTTCTGTGCCAGTGCTATGGTGAAGGCTTCAGTGAAGACAGCTATCTGGATTAATGCATCACTGCCATATTTCACTGTTTGTCAAGCATGTTTCCAGTAATGTTTTAGAGACTTAGAATCAGCTGGTACCTAGATGCAATTAAGAGTTCCTTCTCCTATAGGTGCTACAAGCCTCTTCTTTTTCTAGTCATCAAAATATTTCCCTTTCCATTAACAAAAGTCAGTCCAAGTGTTCTTTTTAATTCAATGCTCAAAGGAACCTTATAGTTTAGTGTAATTGTTGAATTGCCTGTCCTGTTGTTTGTGCTGTTCTAACAACAAATTAATTGTTTTTGTCAGACTTGTGAGGTTTTCATTAGATCAGCTCAAGCTTCTTAGCACGCAAACCTTTCTAGTATTTCTGTCATTCTCATTTTTGTTATCATCTGTGGAGAGGAAGGGAAAATGGGGCCACATTCCAGAATGTCATTTGTGTTAAAACAGAGGTTTCTAAATACAAACAGGATCCAGCTCCCTACAGACAAGCTTGGGGTCTGGATAAATAACACCCTTCTTGAAGCATGATGTATAAATCTGTCTTTTCTGTCCTTTCGCTGTAATACTTCCAGATAGTGAAACACCTTTTCTCTTTCTAAAGTAGGCCTTGTCTCTCTTTTTTCTGCCCTGTGGAGTTATTCTCCTGTCATTATACCTGACAAGCTGCTCCCAGCTCCCTTGGTTCAAGGCACATCTCTTCCACAGTGTGTTAGCAGGAGCAGCAGAGCGTCTGTTTGAAGGTGCAGCTCGTGCTGAGCTATCCCCTTCACCCCACATCCCACCCTGTGCTCACTGCCCTGTGTGTGCAGGGGCAGGATTTCCCCAGGGCACACCAAAGGGCACCTCACACAACCCAGAGTTTGCTGTCAGCCCAGTTTGACAATATCAGCATCTCCCACACATGCAGAGTGGTTTTGATGAATAGTGCACTCACACAATTATAAGTTGCTGTTGGAACTTATGATTTGACTCTGAGAATTCTTGTAAAATATTAGATTTACTGGAAGTTGTTGGGTTACCTTAATCCATTTTAAAATATCAACATTCTTATAAGAGGCCTTTATTCCTGTGTCACAAACTTACTGGAAAATATGTCAAGTTTGTTCTTAAAAAAGATCACAGAAAAGAAAATGTTAAGATTTTATTTATAGTGTGTATTTAGATATTTTTACAGCATTTTTGCTTATGTATCAGTCTAAACCATAAATAGAAAAATAAAACTTGTTGATTTAAAAGTTTAATGTCAACACTAGTAAAGTCTGTCAAATGAATAACCACATATTGCTTTCTTCTTTCTCAAGTAACTTTTTGAAGTCAAGGAAATTTTTCACCTGACAGAAACTAAGAAAAATAGTCAGTTGCAAATATGTTTGAAATTTCAGGATAAAGTATACTGGAATATTCTGTCAGCTTCAGTACTATAAAAGAGCAATTTCTACCTCAAAAAAGACACTTGAAATTTTTCTGCCTATTCCTAAATAACGTATTTTGTAAACATGAACCTTAGCCAAGTGCTCAGATGGCTGCAGAAACTGTGTTCAGTCTCATAAACAAGAGGATGGAGCTTTCAGTTTCCTCTTCCCTTCATTTCTTCCCATGATTCTGCCTGTGTTGCTCTACAGAAGAGCTTCCTGTTCACATACTTCCTATAGAAAATGAGAGACTAAAATAAGTGAAAAATAATCAGTCCCTTCATCTCAGTTCCGCATTGCAGAGTAAAAGGAGCCCTGCTAATGAGACAACACCCCTGGGTGGCTCCTGCTGCAGCAGCCCAACCCTTGGCACGTGTTCTGAGGGAAAAGTTGTGAACAGCTGGAAACTACAAATTCTCCTGTCTTCAAATTAACTGGACTTGAATGAATTTTCAGATAGACAAAAAGGGCCACCAAGGTCAAAAGGGCACATTGAAACATTGCTCTTTGACCTAGGAAGTGGCATACTGGAATCCTTGTCACTATCAATATGAGAGTGAATCAATAAGAAAATTACAGGGATGATGTTATCTTGAAATGTAGATTTCCAAAGGTATTATACTATAGATTTTATTACAGAATACTGGACATTTAGGTGTTTCAGTTATTCCAGTAATTTCCTGGTTTACTTATTCTTGCACAAGAAACAATTAAAATAATTGCTGTTTCTAATCCTTCTAATCTAATTTAATTTTTAATGCAGATAATCAGAGGTGCTCTACATGCCCCTCTCTGGACTCTCAGGCATTAGTATTCTTTTCTAAACTCTTTCTTTCTCAAAATGAGTTGCATTTCAGAAGGCGGTTAAAAAAAATGCAGCCTGAGATGCTAAAAATGACACAATGTTCAGCACTGATGTTTTTGCAAAGCAGAGAGCAGAGCTGAGGCTGCTCCCTTTTGTAGGATTGTCATTTCCAGTCTGTCTACTGCCCTAAAATGACACATTTAAAACTGAAGAAGTTGTCAAAAGTTTGTTGAGATTTTTTGAAGATTGCTTAAAAATTGAATCTGTCTCAGTAGAAAATCTGCAGCCTGTCCCCATCACTGAAGGATGTGAAAATGTACAGAAGTTATTCACTGAAAACAGGATGGAATGCTGCAAACACAAAGATACCTCGAGTTGGTCCTGGAGGTATCTGTTATTCTTGTATTTATTTTTAATTACAATGATGATTGAACTACTACTGCTTTTAATCTTTGTAAAGTATTAGATCTTTATTGATATCAGTTCCTGGTGCTGTTAATTTTCACATTCTCTGCAGCTGTGGTGCTTCATTGCTGCCTTGTTTCCATGCTGAAGTGAGTTCTTGCTGAGGCTTGACTCACTGGAATGATGCAACAAGCTCTGATTGACTTCAGCGAATTGTACAGGTTGATTGAATGATACAGTTCCTTGGGGAAGACACACACTGTGTTTCAATCTCATTTAAGGAAAATCTTTTGGTTTTCACATCCTTTTTAAAAAACAAGCTGTTCTGCAAAATGAAACTTGTTTTTCAATGCCTCTGTTACCTTGTCTCTGTATCTTACATGACTCTCTGATGTCTAATAAAATAAAAGCTTCTGTTTAAATTTTTCACTGTATCAGGCACTCCTCTTGTTTGATGTCAGTGCAGATACTTTTGTGCTTGGGAAGGAATTTTCTTGTATTTCAGCCTTTAGAAGGGATGAGCATTTTCTCTCCTCTACTAGGCTACCTATTTTAGTAAATCATGAGGAAGTTATTAGCTTTAGGACTTATTTGCTATTTGAAAACACCTAACAGGATCATAAGAAGGCAACTAATATACACACACAAAGGCATTATGTACATAATGTAGGTACATAAAGTAGGTAGAAAATGCTTTTCAGAGGGAGGAAAATCTGTAATGCCTGGTGTCTCAGACATCAACAGAGAATTTATCCATACAATGCTGTTAATACCAGCCGAAGGAGGAAAACCAAGAATTATTTTAAAATACGGAGTTGAGGAGTGACAGCAAATCAATAAATATGATTTTACATATTGAAGTTCTCTGGAGCTCTGTCCACTGTGTGGGTGGACTCTGTGGGAAAATCTGTGAGCAGGAATTGTAGAGATCAAGCTTTTTTCGAGTCTCCCAGTGCAATGATTTTTACAGGCGAGTACTTCTGAAAGTGCTTTGTAGGAAAAAGGAGTTGCATTAAAGAGACAAAAGTATATGAGCTATATATAAATGTTTGTGCACAGAAAAAGAAAGGGTGTACCTAGAGAGTTTGGAGACTTTTGGGTGTGAAAGGATCTGGATGCTGTTTTAAATGTCTAACAGCCTTTGGAGAGGCTTTGCTTTCCATTGTGTGGTTAACAGAAGGAGGAAAAAGATGAAAAAAGTGAAGGAATTATGGACAGAAGTTGAGCTCTAAAACGTTAGACTTTTCTTCCATGTCTTCCTTTCAGGTAGTTTTCTCAGGAGGAATAAGTATAGTTATTTGCATTTCAAAGGCAAAAAACCAGACTTACAGGGTAAATCAACAGCAGAGCTGGGGATAACACAGAGATCTGTTTTGTCTAATGTCCTATCCATTAGCTAACACTGTGCACATAGTACCTCACCACCACATGTATTAAATGTAAGAAAAAAAGATGTTTGTAAGAAGCACGTTAGGAACTGCTAATAGGATTTTGCTGAAATTTGAAAACTTCTAGAAAGGATAGCTGAAATCAAAGATAGATTGACTGTAAGAGAATCCAAACTTTTTTCTCCTTTTTCCCCCCAGTTAATTCCTAAATGTTCTGTGTGAAAATACTATCATGCTTCTCCAGAACAGCTGCTTTCTATAACCATCACGTTCCTTTTCTATCCTACAAACCAGCTCTATCACATACTGTGTCCTTTTATTAGGAATGCAGATCCTGATAATACAACCATTATAGATGTTTTAGACATTGAATATTTATTATTTTGCTTCTTATATATTTTCTGATTGTCCCAATTACTGTCTCAAATTTATGCTACTAAAATGATATTTAAATTTTTCTTGAATATGTAATACTGAGTTTCAGAAGTAGCTTTTAAGAACATTAAAAATACCCAAGTAATGAAAATGGTCATAATGTCCTAGAGAACAAGAAAAAGACAAGTTATTAGAGCAAGAACAAGCAAAGGAAAAAATATTAACAAGGACTTTTTAGAGAGAATAACAACAAAACAATTATTGTATGAGCATGAAGCCAGGAGACAGCCATCAGCTTCCATGCCATCAGCTCTGAACTAGATTGTCACAGATATGGAGTATGTTCTGGTCATTCAGTTCAGAAAGTTTGTGAAGACATCAACTAAGTAGTTATCCTGTGTTTGCTGGGTTTGTGAGTTTTTTAATAAGTCTAAATAATCCTTTGCTAATACCTCTGAGGCTCTAGAACAATTCCAAATTTACTTGGTTTTTAAGTATTTTGGGTTTAATTTAGCTGGGCATTCAAGAGAGACTTTTCAATCCTTTAAATATTTCATGAATAGTTATAAAATGTTAATTGATCCAGTTGAAAGCAGAAGAGGAAATATTCAAAATTACTTAGTAGATAACTCAATTCTAGGAGTACTGTTTTCCTGGAAAAAAAAAAAAAAAGAACAGGAATGACAGGTTACTGAAGTTGTAGCTCCAATACCCCTTGCAATGTCTCTGAGTTCATGCTGGGTACATTCCAGACCCATAAGAAAACCACTCTATGTTCACACAGCTGTTATCAAACTCAATAACCACTATTCTGCTTCAAATTGTTTTGGAGAAAAGGGAAGGTAGCATTCATGAAGAGCAGATAAAATACAATGAATTGTGGCACTGTTCAGAGCAGCCCTAGCAAACACAGGCTGCACTGTCAGGCCACATTTGCCTTGTAATGTCAGCTCTTCACAGCTCTCGTCTATAAAGATTTAACTGCTGCCTACTGGAGGTGGAGGAAACTCTTTGCATAGGATGGAAAAGATGCCGAATCCAAAAATTCCTTTACAACCAGGCATTGCATCCTCCTAATTCAGAGTGAACCTGCAGCAAGTTCTCAGATTTTATCTCCAACCTTTGTTAATCCAGAGATTTCTTAATTTAGTTGTCCATAGAAAACCTTTTGCAGGCACCAAGGCAGAATTTACTAAACTGAAGTAGGCAGTAAAATGGAAGGCAGTGTGAACCCAGCATGTTTTAAGAATAAAATACTTTGAATTGCTGGTGTGGACAGTGAAAACAACAGTGCTTTCCAATGATGTTTGAAGTGGCATTTTTCCTAAAAATAATGAAAGTAAAAGTGAAGAATATATTGTGTTGCATTAGGGGCTGCCTTACATTATTTAGATACCTCAGAAGCCCTGGGAAAGTCCACTGCAAAAAGGCCAAACACAAAGATGAGGGCTCAGAGAGAAGGACACGGGAAGATGTAAAACATGATGCAAAATGGGCATTCCTCAGATGAGCTGCTGGGCTCCTTATGACTGATAGGAATTGTAGTTTAAGTACAGCAGCACCAATCTTGTAATAATGGTTACTACTCATAGAGCCTCCTGTTGAACCCAAGAAGAAAAGCTCCTCCCTGCCTGGTTTGATGGCTGCCCTTCATGGCCCCTGGCATATATGTAGAGCACAACTGAATATTCACAAGAAAGAATAATTTAATGGGCTTTCCTCCTTTCCTTTCAAATGTAGCCGAATGACTGTATTTTTCACAAAATCCCTCCAAGGATCTCTGGCAGAGATTGTAACCTTTTCTAGCCAGCACCTCCACTGCTGGTTGTCTTTGTCTCCAATAATGCTAGCTAAGAACACTGGCAGTGGCTGGTAGACACCACTGCAGCCAACTGAAATAACTCTTCCCATTTGGCCAGCAGGCACGTTTTAGTTGTGTTTCTCTTAGGCTGTTATTTTGCAGTTTGGTGACATATTGCAGGGGTCAGCATGAGAAAAAAACAGACATAAATCTGTCACATTTAGCCTTATGAAGTGCTCGGTTTTCAGCAACTTCTTCTCAAGAAAACTATGCCACTTGGCAGCTTTGGTTGGTTTTCTCCCTGTTATGAATGGAAATAGCCACAGCATCACACCTGCTTTGAAATTCCCTAGAGTGCTTATTGTTTTTTGTTGCAGGGCTTGCAGAGTTAGGTGTAATCACAATACTAAATGCTACAGGGTGACAATTTGCCCCTCAAATCTTTTTCTCTGGGAGCAGGAAGCTCTTGAACAGCCAAATGCCGTGGTTGTACTGAGTTGCAAGTGTGGGAGGATGATGGCAGTTTCTGCTCTAGCAGACCTCCAGTATCATATGGCATTTAGCACTACAGTGTTTGCTAAGCCTTTCACTAGTTGCTTTATGCATATTTGCATAAGCACTTCAAAATTGCAAAACAGAACTGTTTTCCTTGTTTTTATCCACATGATTCTCCTATATCTGTTTCTCCTATATGTCCTGTATCTCCTACATCCTCTTTTTATCATTGTTTTGACCTTCAGTATTTTTGATTTTTCATGTCTAAGTTAATCAAAATCACTGAAAACCATTCAAGAGCAGTGGTCGATTTTCAGGTCAATTATCATTGTTAATTTGAGATGAAGTTACATACTCCTGAGCAACTTCCATTTTTTCAGGAGACAGTCCAGGGGGCCAGTGCAGCCTTCATCTCTCGGCAGCTTTACACTGCTCTCCATCCCACTAATTTCCATTCTCTTCCACACAGTAACGAACTCATTACTCTGTCTGACCTCTCTCTGCCCCCTCAGAGGCATTAATTGCAGGCAGTGGGTCAGTGTCCTGTGCTGTTATCAGTCAGTAACAGGTGAAAGGGAACTGCTTGATAAGGATCCTGCATTACTGAGAGTGAGGAACACCTACGTGATCTACATGGAAGTACAACATCCTGCCTTTGGACCTCTAGGTTCTGTGGAAATCGATCCTTGCAAAACAAATGAAGCCAACCCTTTTCCTCCTGTGGTTGATTTGCAACAGTTTTGTGCCATACAAACTTGCTGGTCTCAAATATTTTTTGTAGAAGATAAAGGAGGTTGCTGATAATTTCCTATTATGAAGTCAGAGTGGATCTCCTTCTCATACAGGAATGGTTTTATGGTTCTAGCTTTTAGGGAAGGGCAGTGCAATCTAACTTTAACGCTGAAGTACTTCAAAGAACATAGTACTAAATTAAAAGCTTCCTCATAGTTTATGGAATGTTGGGGATAATGCAAAATACAGCCCATTGAACTGAAAATGAGAAACAAATTCATAGCTATTCCTCTATTTTAATTTTCTTCACTTATTTTAGCTAATCTTCTCAGACTTCAGTTCAATTTCCAGCAATAATGCTTTTTGTATGTGCTTGTACTTACTAATATTGTGTTGTTTTTTTTTTTACGTCAGAATGCCAGTCTGCCATATCTTGATCTATGTGTTGAGATTATTTATATTCTTTTGCTGTACCATTTTGGGTCTGACTAGGTTGGCTTGATTTTACTATTATATATATTTTGAAATGTGGAAGTAATTTAGTCATTTGATAATTCTGCAAATTATTTTAGTAGTGCAGTTCTTACTTGAGAACAGCATGTATAGAAATAGACTGGAATAAAAAAATACACATTTTATGATCCAAACTGTACAATGAATACAAGTCATCTGCTTTTAATATTGGAAATCAATGCTTGGCACTTACTCTTGAAAAGGATTCATGTCTTTTACTGAAAAAAGATCTGGAGACTTTCTAACACATTGTGAAAATTTAATAATGCTTGTTCTTATTGTTGGTTTTCAGGTATTATAACATTAATTTTTAAGCCATAGAACAACTCTATTTTTATTTTACACCTCTTCAAATGTCTGGCCAATGTAAGTGAAAACCTTGGATTTAAACCTTGGTGTGCTCAGAGGCAGATGTGGCTTCTTTGTCCATTGAACATTAGTGTTAAGAAACCAAAGCTTACAGTAATCTTGTTATGGGGCTAAAAAGGCGTTTCTGAGGATTGGCAGTCTGGGTATGCTTTTAAGAATCCATCAGTTAGATTTTTTGGACATCCTGCCCCTCGTTCATGAAAGTGATTCTGTGCAGGCACATAAAGAGACAGCAGCAGGGGTCACCCAAACTTTTAGATATAGTTTTGAAAGAAGCTTTAAACTATAGAAAGAAAGGGACGAGAGAGAGAAAGCACTTCTTGGGAAAAAATTGGCAAAAAAAGAAGTTGTATAGAAAAAGGCAGCCTCATCCTTGAGGTCTTCTGTAGACCATGTTGTAGTTTTCTGTAGATATTGCTCTTTTCCTTAAATTGGATAGTGGCAGTTCTGGTTTTTGCACTTTCTCTCCCTCTCAGAAACAGCAAAATTTTATACTGAGTTCTTATAGCCTTTTTTTACTAATATCCTTATTATATTTATTAGACTGTGCTTATTTTCACATGAATATATGAAACACCAAACTTCTCCTTTTTTCAGTAGACCAGTGACCCCAGACAAAATTAAATCTATTTCATATAGTTTATCCTTGTCAAATTCATGTCAGCTGCATTTTTTATTCCTTGATTGTTTCTCTTTGTCTCAAAAGTTATTATTATATTTGTTAGCACCTTTCAGATATTGCAGCTGCGATAACTGATGACCAGTGTCCAGGAGCCTGCTATTTTTCTCTTCAGGATAAACATTATATCTGACATTTTTTGGCCTTCTGAGCCATCCCACATTCCATATGTATCATCTTGGAAGGTGCAGAGATTGTTTTGATAGTCTCTTATGTACTCTATACTGACATTCATGTCATGCTGATCAGGTGAATATTTATACATTTTGTAAATATTCTTTAGCTGTTTTTTTCCCTGTACTACTCTAATGTCTTAAAATTCAAGTTAGCTGGGTCTCTTCAATAAGGAGTTATGTATGTAAATTAAGTGAAATTAAGCAAATTCATGTTACAAATTAGTGGGCTGGTAGAAAAACATCACATTGTTCTTTTATTTTTTTTTAATATATGAAATGCTTTATGTCTGTATATAAAAAAAAAACATACTCTGTTGCAAAATGGGTTAACACCTTTTAGCATGGTCCTTGTCTCCACCAACCAAAATTTGGTGGACAAGACTTTGGTCCATAAATGCTCAGACCTACTCAGACTGCCAGAAATTGTATTAGAAGAAGTAATAACAGGAGATTCCTCCATGGTGACGAATGAGAGCACTGTCACCTCACTGAGATCAGGGAGGACTGCTTAGGTGCACTTCAGGTGCTGCGTGCCACTGACAGGTAATGATTCAGGAATTAAAACATTTTATTATTACTGAGTAGTCTGTGATACTTAGTTGAGACTAAGTTCCTAGACCCAGCCTCTGATTTACAGATCCTTTCTACTTAACATTTTGGTTTAGTTAAACATTTGGCATACTGTAAATGTGTGTTATTTACTGAGCAGCAGTTGTTGCGTCTTGGCATGGTGACATCTCCATGCATATGTTTTGCTTCTCCTGCCCTGTTTGTGTGCCACTTACAGCAGCCACTTCTGCCACAAACTATTATTGGTGAACAACTCCAAAAGGCAGAGGGAAGAGATTATACTGATGATGTGCAATTAAAAGGAAAAAGTACCATTTCTACATCTCCCACAATTAGGGGTTTTTGTGCTATCTACAGCAGCTGCATAGTGAGTGGTCTCGAAGCATTTTGCATATATTTTCTGACTGCTTATGCATTTTCCAAGACATAAAAATCACTGAACATTGACTCCTTAGCATAACAGACATTTAGCAGACTTTTTTTCTACAGATTTGTTTTCTGCAGTGCAGTGTATTTTGGAGTTGATGTATGAAGTGTTTAGGAAGACAGATTATTTCTTATGAATTATCCTGTCTCGACAATGCCAAAAAGAGAAGAAAATGAGCCTTTTATTCCACAAATAAGCTGAACACATATGTCATCGATGCCATAAAGAGAATAAGTAAACTCAGAACAACATACATCTTTATTTTGTTTACTTAAAATACTAATTTATAACTTCTAAGTTAAAGAGGTTTTCTTATAACTGTTTTCCAGTCTAACGTTTTAAGATTTTGCGTGTGTAGGTTTTTTAAATTTCTTTTTTAATTCTGGTTTTCACATATTTTTAGTTACCACAAACTGTATTATCACCTAAAGGTTCTCCTTTTTTGTTTTGTTTGTTTGTTGTTGTTATGTTTTTGTTTGTATATCAAGGCTCTAAAAGTACTTTGATCAAATTTCCCCAGCTATTTTTGAGTTCAAAGAAGGTTAATACATTTTCTTTCTTTAGAAGATTATTTTCCACTTTTTACTCTGAGATGACTCCTGAATGCTTCAATTTCCATGGAATGTGTGATCCAGCCGTTGACACGATAAAGCTGAGAGTATTTGGAGCTGGCTCTACACATGCTGTGGATGCTGCCAAGAAAGCCAATTTGCTTCTGAGAACATCTAATGCCTTTGAAATCCAAGTTTGCTAGGACTCTACTTTCTTTTTTCATGGGCAGATATTGAGTGTACATTTTTTCCATGCAGGTATTGTGATCAAGAGTATGTTGTAAGAACAATATGAGGAATTTCTACCATCCCCTTTGGGCTCTTGGGTCATGCAGGAGATGGGGGGCAGATCTTGGATGGGAAATTTAGGCTAATCAGTTCCACATGAATATAATAATTTTCTGTTATAAATTAGATCTGAGATGCACATGGGTTTTCCCACAAGGTACCATTGTGGATGTGCACACCCAGCTGTGTGCTGGGTTTTTCTCACAGCTGGTACACCTGGCTGAGAAAAAGTGATGGCATTTGTGAGTTTACAAGCAGATTCAGGTCTGCTGGAAAAAATGAATGTTGTTGGTAGATTTTCCTTTACCAGTACAGTGTTAGGATTTCTTTATTCTTTGTGCTGCTGCCATTGTTCAGTTTGGTTGGAGTTTTTTGCCCCTGTGCTTTCAAGGATTCTCTTACAGCTGCTGCAGTATCTGCTGCAAGGAGGCTGAAGTGCTTAGGCTGCAGTAAAGCCCAGATTTGCGTCTCTCTCACTTTTGAGCAAGCAAGTTCCAGAAAAGTAGGTGGAATAATACATGAAAATAGTTACAGAAAGCAGAATCAGCACTAATCAGCTGAGGCGTATTAAGAGATTATGGGTCAGTACTCCAAGGGTGGATCAGTGGCATTTCATTAAAGATAATGAATCTACTGTGAGTTGGGCTGGCTGAAGTTTTGGCTCTAGGTCACACAAAAATTTGATATATAGGTATTCTGCCTGAAGAATTTACACTGCTTTGAAGCTTTATACTGTGAAGGATTTTAGGTGGTTTATCAGTAAGTACTTTTTAACCATAAATATCTGCAGTGGTATGAAAGTCCACGACTCTTCAAGTATCTAAAGTTGCTTTAATATGCTCCACATTTCAGAAAATTCATTTTACTTGGTTTTTTAGAAAGTGTTCTTTTTTGAAAGCAGAAGAATGTGAGTGAGTGAAAACTTGTCAAGATTATGACAATCTTGACATGTCTTAAACCCATTCAGGAAGTTAACAAGTCAAGGTTTCTATAGTGGTGGTAGTTTGGCAATATTGCACAATATTCTTGTCTATTCCTGCTTTCCTTGTCAGTTCTGACACTAACATGAAAGATACTATGCAAGTTATGCTATGCAAACTTAAATAGCATCTAATAGCATAATTTGGTTAATAATGCATTTATTCAGAAAAAAAAGAAAAATGAGAATTCTGTGAAACCTCATAATTGATTGATTTCAAAGCTATAGCAGAATTGTAAATACCACCAGACTGATCCCTGTATGTTTGTTTTAGGAAAGCATAGATTCACCAGATCATTTAAGTGTATAATTTGCTATAATTAGACAAAGTATTTGATGATAATATTTCAAAATAGAATTTAAAACACTTTATAAGTGGCCAGTCTGGACAGCGTTGTGTTTTGATGGTTGTCTCCAAAAATGATAGAAATGAGTGGGGTCAGTGCAAGGCTTTGAAAAATTGTGGGATCTGTTTAACATTGACAGCCTTTACTATAGGCTGTATTTATATTATTTTCATTTACAGCTTGATCTACTAGTCTGCTAAACCTCTGTGGAAAGTGTGAGCAGAAGAGAGGGGCAAAGCAGGATGGGCTCCCTTCATCTTAGTCAGAAAACATCATTTGCTAAACAAGCTTTGACAGCCATCAAATCTTCTGAGATGGAGAAGGTACAGACAAATGGTGGTTTGAATATTATGTAAGGAATGATTCCTCCTTCTATCCCTAGTCTTTGTCAGTATATTTTCTGGAGTACTGTCTAGTGAAACTCCAATACACCCAGTGCAGCACAAGGGGAGGGCTTGACTCTGTCCAGCAGACTGAGAGGAACATGCATGGAACATGTGCTGCATGAAGGGCAGCTGGTGGCAGCCCCGCTTCCCTGGGCCAGGGAGCCTCAGGAGTCTCCAGGGCTCTGTCAGTCAGATCAGCCATGAGATGTTGTCACTGGGGGGAACACAGACCACCTTGCTTTGTGTCTTTCTGCTCTCCAGATGGTGAAGTTTCTGACTACAACTTCTGTTGTTATGGCAGCAGAGGTTCCTGAGTCACTCCTACAGATTAATTCCAGAGATGTTCGGCTTGGGAGCAAAGACTGAATATTGACACCAAACTCAGTTTCTGCTTGCTCCTGCCTTGCTTAAATTAGGCAACATTTACTCCAGGGGACTGGCTAGCACAGAGCAGTCTATAAAGCAGAGCACTTTATGGAGGGCCACTGATAATAGCTGCTCATATTTCCTTTTCATCTTGTATAAAACCATTTTCTTGAGCTAGAATTTAGGCTGGATTTTAAATCTCTTAACTGAAGAGCTACTAGTTTCAGTTTTACAACATTACTCTATAATGCAGTCTGCATCAAAATGCTACTTGCAATGAAATATATGAAGCTGTGTTTCACAGAGAGTATCATGGAACAGTTGCTCCATTGTGCAGAGAGAAGAGATCTCTGCATTCTTGTTTGCTAACCATTTCTAATTATATTAATTTCAGTGAAATTAATATTAATGGTTCTAGTGTATTTAATAAAGTTTGTTCTTGATTTCTTTTCCCCTTTCAAATTAATTTCTCTTTTCAAGTTATTAATTTAAAGAGATTTTACTTCATGTAAGTTAATTACATTTTTTCCTTTTAGAGGGAAAATATTTCAGATTATAAGTACTATTATTTTAATGAGTATAATGAGGGCATACAGCATCCTGAAGATGAGTTTCTCTGTCCTTTTCTGTAAGTGTTGTGGGTAAGCCTCATTTATATTGTAATATTCTAAATCTTCTATCAGCCAAGGTATGAGTTATTAACATATCTGATAAATTTGCATATGCTGATCTGCCATGCACAGCTAATACAGTAATGTCTGCATTAGAGACAGATACAACTTCTTTTTTGGGCTAAGGTTTTTTCAATTTTTAAGATAAATGTAAAAATATCAGTAAATACTAAGATCAATACAATCACTTTGAATGTCATGGGTGTAAGCAGTAAAAAATTTCTTCCATAATATATTTTTTCATATGTAGGATATATCTAAAAATTTCATAAATATATTTCAGCAACAATTTATAATTCCCCAGAGGTCAAACTGACATTTATAGCAGTTTCAACTACTGATACAGAAATAATAAATTCACATGAATGGAGTGAATGTCTTCTTGAAAGACACTTCTGTTTATCACAGGAATACTATGGACATATGGAACAACAATATATTAATACAAATGACATGAGTATATACTAAGAAAATGTCTAGAAATCATCCTTAAAAGTTCTGCCCAAGAAAAAAACTGCTGCTGTGGAAAACAATATTTTCCATTTCTATATTACATGATTGCTGACATATTTTCAAAGTATTTGCTCTTCCTTCACATATTTATTTTACCAAGAAGGAAAAAAAATCTATAGCTTGAACCTGGCAAAATTCAGAATTGTGAAAATCTTAGAACTGATTGTTCACCAATGCAAATCTACTGTTACTGAGGCTGAACTTAGTTTTATATAACTTCAGAATTGATTAACTACAGGAAGATGATGGAGTTTTTTTGCTGCTTAGTAAGGAGAAACCTTATGCAGTTATTTTACCTGCATACAGCTGTTGGAAAACACAGAGTTATGACAAAGATGGGGAGAGGAAAGGAACTATTAAAAGGTGGCTCTATCAAGGTAAATTCAAGTGTAGAGAGGGAGGATTTGAGTGTGTTCCAATAGGACTGACCTTAGCTGAGAGTGAGGGTAAGTTCCCCAAATGTGAATAATGGCATTTATTATTTATTTCAAAGATTAGAATGTTGTGAGCAATCAAAGTATCCCTCAAAACAAATAAAAGGCAGAACACAGAAGCTGGTTGGTGGTTTTCTTTTTGGTTTGGGTTTTTTTTTTTAAGAAAACAGAATGATCTAGATGATCCCAAAGGCATCTTTCCTTTTCCTATGGAATGGAGACCTGTTCTGACACAAACATTTTCTCCTTTGAGAGGTTGAGTCTTCCTGAAATTTATAACAGATTTAATTATATTATTGTTGCTGTTACTTTTCTCCCCTTTTTCCAAAAGCTGTAGAAAATGATACTTTTTTTCATTAAATATCTGCTTTGTAGCTGCACACCGCAAAAGGATTTTTTTTATTAAAAGAACTACAAAGTAGTTGAAGTAAATAGTCTTTCTTCTTCTAGTTTCACTCTGCTGATGGTTCTATTCATGCTATAAAAAATTATATCTAGGTAGCTGCTGTTTACAATTACCCATTAACTTGGAACCCCAAATCTCCTTTTTTTTAGCAGAAAACAGCTTTCCTCTTTATTTACACTGATTAGTTTATTTGTTAAACACAAAGCAAAGACTGCAATAATGGCAGTTATTTAAGATTTTGCCTTGTTCATAAATCAAGGGGATTGGTCATTCCTAAATTCCCAGATTCTTGTGGAATTTTTGAAGGGACCTTTTGCAGTTCATATTTTCCCTCCAGTCGCAACACTTTTTGTTGGTTTGTTTTCTTTTTAAAATGTTCTTTTAAAAGTTATTCTATTTTCCTACACAGTCTGTTCACATATTTAGATCGATCAGTAATCAGATAAATTGCATGCTAAGATGTGTAAGAAGTAAAGGCAAGATAAATTACCCACACAAACAGGGCCACTGGCTCACAGGAGAGCTGTGTTAGAAGAGAAAGTGAGGCCCAGCCTGCAAAGGGCTCCTGGCACTGGGCTGAGCTCTGTGGTGGGGCTGAATCCCGGCCGTGCTGGGCACATTCCTGCTTCCAACACGCAGGGTGGGAAATGCCACATGTGCCCCTGACTGCTCAACCCCACACTGTGACTGGGGCAGTGCCTAAAATCAGCATGGAGAGCAGTTTAACGTGTTTAAGGAGCTTGTTACAAGCAGGAGGTGTTGTTAACTCCCCACAAGGCTCTGGCTCCCTGATTCCATCCCAGCCAGCTGCAGGGAAAGGCTGAGTTCAAAGGTACAGCTCAAATCCAGCCTTCACCCTGTCATGCACTTTACTCTGAGCTGCAGGGAAAAGTGATTTTTTTGTTTTGGCTGCTCTGTTATTCTGATCTTTTGAGGCTGGTGAGTGTACCTGGGGAGGGGCTGTGAATGACCTTGGAAATGACAGGTGTTGCAATCCTCTTTCAATTAACTTCAACCTTTATCAAAATAAAACAAAATCCACTGTTGACTTTTAAGGCTTGAAAAAGGAGTTTTGCAGAGATGCTCCTTCTCCCTATAGCATTTATCAGGAGGAAATACTGGTATTCACATCTATTATCTATATAGAATACAGACTCACATCTTCCCTTCCAGGAATAGCCTATATCCAGGATGCTGCTGTTATCATTAATTTACTTCAGACATAATAAGTTGTAGAGAATATAGTGACATACAGGTTAAGAAGAGCCCAGAGCTGCTGGATTCAGGCACCTACTTTTTTGCAGGTATTATGACAGAATAAATTGCTTTCATGCCACAAATTTCCAGTACATTCCATGAGCTTATTTTCTTCTTACAGTACTTCCATACTCCTAGGATAGCTGTACACTGCAGGGCTGGCCTTAAAAGCGTGGCAGCAAATCTCTCAAATCAGAGCCCATACACCAGCTCCTGTCACACACTCAGCAGTGCTTTCTCACATCCATGGAGCTGTACCATAACTGCTTCCTGCTCCAGATCCAGCACTGCAGAGCAAGTGGCCAGGATGGCCTGTGAATGAGGCTGCACAAGTGATAACAGGCTGCAGCTGCTGACTTGGCACTTAACAGACATAGTTCTGGCTAAAGGAACATCATCTTACATTCTTCCCACACATCTGATCCAAGGTTTCTTTCAGACAAAGGAGCTCTGCACATCCCAGGAGCTCATGCCCCACAGAGCTGGGTAGGTGAGACAAGGAGCCATTTCTATCCCAGCCTGTAAGGATTTATCTCTCCCAGTTCCAGGAGTGCTCACAGGTGGGTCTTGGTCCTCACACAAAGCTGGGTGACAGGTTACAGGGTCAGGACACCTCCGGAATTTCTGGGTGGGGAGGGAGGGGATGAGATATGTGATCAAGGCAGAAGTAAGATAGGTTGGTGTAGAAAAACCTCAAATTATTTCAGTTGCAGAACTGCAGAGGGCAGAGACCAAACATGCATATTACACAGAGGCAGAGATGTGAAAACATTTGAGAGCTACCACTGCCTCTGTTCCTTATTCCTGAGTCACCTGGGAGTGCTCAGGTTGTCAGTATGGCTCAAAGCTGGTCCTGGGCTTTTGCCTAAAAACTCGGGCAGCATCCAGTGTCACAGGTGAACAGCACAATTATGTTCAGATTATAGGTCTCAGGTAAGAACACCTGATGTCAGAGTGTCAAGACCTAAATAAGAAGCTGGGTTATCTTTGACTTCACAATATGCATATACACAGAGAAAGACTCTTTGTTTGCTCTGCAAATTAATGCTTCAATTGCTAGGAGCATGAAGAGTCAGAGGGCTGAGAAATCTCATGAAAGGTTTAGTGCCATTGATCCCATGAGGTTTTATCTGCTGATCTCACGTAGGAGATTTTTGGAAGAGGGGGACGGAAGCAACAATTCAAAGAATAAATATATGGGAGAGAAAAACAAGAGCAGAGGAAATCAGTGATAAGATTTTGTGAGCAGATGTGTTGTTATTTAATGTGATTTCGTATCACTGAGGAATGATCAAGAAAGTCATCAAATTCACTGCAAAGAAAATTGTCATGAGCAGCTCCAGCACTGACAGAGGTCAATATGGGTAGTACATGATCAATGTGGGTTTTAACATCTTGCTGTTCTTGTCTGCAGTTGATAAACAATGCTGGACTGGGCAATAGTGCTAGCAACACCAGCTTTTAGTTAAAAAGTGGTCTATAAATTTTGCTAACCACTATCTTGAAGGTTTAGACTGGTGATAATGCAGACCTTCAAAGATTAAATAAAATTTTTTGAGAAATCCTCCATACAGGTATAACTATGGGTTTTGCAGGGGAAGAGGAGAGAGTAGAGGAGAGAATGAAAAATGTAATTTCACTTCTCTATGATTTTTATTATGTTTCAGGCATTCCAGTGATTTATAGAAACAGAAACAGTCATCACAAATTGGCAAGAGTACAGGGAGAATAAGCCAATGAAAGATGAAATTAATAGCAGTCATAGATGCTTAAAGGATCAATGATGTATTGATGCTATTTCTTTTTCAATGTCACATGCTGTGCTAGTGTATTAGGCCAGATGATATCTAAAGACAGTGACCTATAATCTCACTTCCCTCAATGCTTTGCTAATATTTTACTGAAGGTTTTGTGCTGCATCTTAAGCCAGAACTTTTCCAGCTGCAGAAAGCAAAGATGCTTTCTGATGCTTCGTACAGGGAAAAAGAGGCCGCTGGATTTAATCATTACTCATAATCCTCTCTAATCAGTCAAGCTCACAGCAGCAGTAAGAGAAAGTGACAGAGACCTTGTGAAGAATTATAATTGTCATATTCTGGTGTATGGCCCCTTCCCTTCCCATACCTAATAACCTGCACCAGGCAGGTGCAGGGACCACGTGCCATGACACCAGAGGAAGGTGCAACAGGTTCCAGTTATTAACGTGCTTGACATTAACTGCTCAGGCTTGCTCTGCTCCTTAATGACAGCTTTTCCAGATCATTTTTAGTGCAGGAGACTCCACTCGTCTTGTCAAGCCTGATTTATTGCTTCTGTTGGGTTATTGTGCTTCTTGCCAAAGAACTGTTCCTGGCTTTGGATCCTTTTCCTGTCTGATGGGCTGCATTTGCTGACTGATGCCAGCCCCGTTCAGTAAGCTGCTCTTGCTGTCTGATCCTTCTCCCCACTTCTGTTGTTGTCAGGTCCTGTTGTTTGTATAATCAATTGCTATCTTTTCCATTCTGTGTATGATCTGCTTCTTTCTATTTGTATTTCCTGGCCCTGGGGCCCTCAGATCATTTCTTGCTGCCTGGTTTTGGTGTGTATCACACAGCTGCCCCACAGTTATACTTGCTGGGTTCCCAGTCACTCACGAAGCAAACAGCTGCATGGCCGCCTGTTCCTACGTTCCAGCTGTTTGATCAGCTGTTCTTGCAGAGTTATCCTTCCCACAGTGTAATCCTATTGTCAGTAGCTGTAGAATCAGGTTTTTTTGCACAGATCTTCCGGATTTGTAATTATATATTTCATTTATCATCTATTTAATCCTTTGAGACTGTTCCAAATATCCGAATATCTCCCTCTTTCTCCTTTCTTGCTTTGTTCATGTTTAATTTCAGTCTGCCTTGATCACACTCCGCTTATCCAAGATTCCTTTCTTTCTGATTTCTTTTCAGCTGCTCTTTAGCATCTATTTTTACTTTCCCAGCTTCTTCTAGTCAAAGATTCTGATGTGTAAGTTGCTATTCCTGCAGCCCCATGTCTACCACCATCCGTTTAATCATCTCTATTGTGTGCTGCTCCTGCTATTCAATCAGCAGTGTTTTTTTTTCTTTTTCCTTTTGTGCAGGCCTTCAATGATCTGATCAGCTCTGTCTGTCATATGATTGCCCCTGGTTATCATTCCTACTGGGTAATCATCACAAGGAACTCTGTTCTTGCACAGGCTTGGATAATTATCTGCTCATGCCAGTTTTGGTGACTTTCTCAAGCCCTCAGAGTGGAGTTACACAGTTCTTAGGAGCACATGCTGCAGTAATGGCATTGCTGGGCTTTGTGGGGTTGGTATCCTGGAGTTAAATATATAAATGGGTATTCTTAGCTAAAACTTTTACAAATAGATGAATTTAGCTATGAAAAGAAATTAAAAGTTTCTGTCCTCTCCCTTCTGTCTGCCATATTGTTCTCTTTCACATGTTCCTCTGTTTATCTGGTAAATAAGCTCTTAATCAAGAACATGTCCATCAAGGCTATGTTATTTTTTTCAACTCATCTTTCCTTCTCATTACTTATCCAGGCATCACAGCTAGGCTGATCTCTGGTTCACTGCTGTATTATAATATAAAAGAAATGAACAAAATTCAACTGATGTAAATTTTTGTAGTTCACTGACTTCAGTGGACCCTGATAATTAAGACAGCTCAAAGTCTCTGGAGGAGAAGACACATGCTGTGACTAAAGAGCACTGTCTCCTGTTGCTGGATGAGAAAAGCACATTGATTATCTTTGCTTTCCAGAAGAAGATTAGGATTTAGTCTAGAAGAACAAAAGCACATCATAGTTTCACTAAGAGCTCTAAAAGATATCAGATAGGGGGATTGTATTTCACAATGCTGCAGAAATCTGTGGAGTTCTGTACAGGAGCAGCCTATCTTTCCTTCCTTAAGGAATTTTTTCCCCAGACAGGTCTCAGGGGGAATGGCCAAGGTTACATTTGGTGCTTTACCTCTCAAGGTGTGACTGCCTGAGTTACTGCTGATTTATTCTTGGAGTGTTTTAATCAACTGCTAAATTTGACCTCAGTTTTTCACACATAAACCTGTTTTGCCATAACCTCTCTGATCTTGCCACTCCTTAGGGTGAATAAGTCAGAACACTCCCAAATCTGGACAAGTATTTAAAGCTATCCATGTAGGAACAAAATATCTTTTTTTTTTCTTGACAGTTGTGATACTTCAGGGAAGGAAACTAGGATTAAGAAACTTACATATGTTAAAATTAATTCTTCTGTTGAAGAACTTGGAGGGATGCAAAAAATTAGAGTTAGCAAGTTTTGCAGCAGAAGGGTGGATGAGCCAGCTGCTTGAAGTACCTTCCAGTCTCATCTTTTATGATTGCCTTCACACTGAGTAAACTGTGATGTGTGAAGTTTTATAGAAAGTTATTCACTTTTCAGGTAGTCTCCCCCATGCTTGTATATTTTTCCAAATCTTTCAAATCCATAAATTCTGAAAGATTGGAAGAATGTAGAAAAAGGTAGAAATTAAGTTATGCCATAGAGTTCAGAATTTGGAGAAATATTTGAACTTAGGTGTTTGGGTTGGGAATTTTTCCCCCCAAATGCATGTATTGTTAAAATAAAAACTTTAATTTTAGAACTTAGAAAAACATAATTTTTGATTAAAATATTTTACACAAAAATTTTAGATAAAATTATTTTATAATTTATTGTAAATATAAAATAGGATGTTGTGCTATCAGTATCTTTTCATGTTAAACAGTAGAAAAAAATAATTTTCCTAGTATTCATATAGTCCTTCATGGATCCAAGGGTGTTACCCCATGCTTGTCCTATCATTTGACAGCACTGGCTTTTTCTATGATAACTACAGTAAATATTGCATCCACCTACACAGATAGGCTTCAAATCTATGTCTGATTGCAAAGCAGATTACAGCCCAAAACCCCCACTGTCTGCACCCATTTCTCTCGGCTGTCTCAGTAGTTTATAGGCACTTCTTGGGTACTTCTGGGAAGTTTTCTTATCAGCTCAGCTCTATCTCACACAACATCTTGAACCTATGTTTAAGTAATCTGACATTAGGTTATTAAGAATTCATGTAAGGTGTAAGTTGAGGGTTTTTTTCAAGTTTAATACATTGCAAAGGCCTTAAAGATGTTTTACTTTTGCTTATGCTCTCCCTGATTCTAGAGCAAAACCCCACAGAACCAACTGACAGCAAGGAACTCTTTCCTGCACAGTTTGCAGATGTGGAAATAATCTTTTTACTTTACACCCTTGATTTTACAGTTGTGATTTTTGTATCTTTTTTGGCAAAGATATATATATATATATATACATATCTTATGTTAAATTTAATGGAATTTGATCCAGTGACAAATGACTGTTCATCCAGAATCCAGTAAAACAACCCAGGTGTTAAGAGTGTGAGAAAAGATGTAGGTTATGCACTGAACTCTGAAGTCTGTAGTTTCTTGAGGTATCAGAACTAAACGAAGAACCATATTTTCCAGAATTAATCAAATGTTTTAAAAGCATTCAGAATTCCAAAAACAAAAGAATCATATAAGTGTTTGTGATCTGACTGTTCCTGAAGACTCTGGTTCTTTCATTCCCTGCCATGGGTACAATGTGGAGCTCTCTGCCCACACTGCCAACAGCCCAAGCATGGAATGCATCCTGCACTATACTCAATTATTATAGATATGGCATTCTGAACAAATCCACTTTTTCCAGTTTCTTCTTTTTGTTTGCCCTTTTTTTTTTTTTTTGACTTACCTGGATCTATTCATTTTCCATTATGCTAAAAACCAGTGAAACTAATGTAGCAGAGAGACAATATTCAAGCCTTCAGGTTGCTCGATAAGCCTGATCTGAACCTCTAAGCTGATCATTAGAACAGTGGATTTTTCCCTTGACTTCCCTGAAATCTTTGAAAGATTGATGGACACCATAGGGCTGGCAATATCTTTTCTAACAAATGCTTAGATATTAATTAAGCAGAGAAGAGGAGCAATTTTTATCTGCTTTTAAGAATATTTTGAAGAAAGTATTTATTGCAGAAGCAGTTCACTAGTATGAAGAAGAATAACATGCTATTTATATTTAATAATCAATTTGCAATTGAATAAAAGCAATGAGCCAAATACTGATTTCATTTATTCTGTATGAATAGGAGTAGATATAGTTAAGGCAAGATAATAATCATTAAAAAGGTCTTCATTTTGCATTTTGGAGGAAATATTTTTTGAAATTGCCTTTAAATTTGTAAAGCAGTTTCTGATTGGGTTAATATGTCTGTGTTAGACCCAAATCTCTGCTTAATGCTCAGAAAAGTCACAGTGGAAAGTAATGCTGAGGATTTATAGAGCTCATTAACAATTATAAATACTTAGTAGGGTAAGAAGGTGAAGAGAACTCCACAGGTTTCTTTTAAGACTCTTCATGATAAATTCCTTCTTAACAACTGGGAAAAAAAAGAAATAACTAACTTATGTTTTCTTCCTTCTCTCTCTTTCTCAGCTAATTCAAAGTGAAGCTGTTAATTAACAGCCAGAGTACAATCTTTAGTTACTGGATTAATTACAGAAGACTTGCTGTGGGTTTTAAATTCTCTTGGGATATTTTTAAATCTGGTGGGCAGTAATACTGCCATCTGTTTTGTGAACTGATGGTTAGTTCCTACTGAAATCATTAAAATTTTGAAAACTACATTTCTTGATATCAAGGTTCATAAATAAGTGGTGTTTTTTTAAAAATAAAAATCTGCTTGTATTCTACTGTTCACATCTGAAACAACATTCAGTGTTCCTCCCACACATGCCATGGGTAGACATCTAGTCTGGGAAGAAAAAATGCAGATAAAACCCATTTATGCAGATCACATAGAATTTCCAGATAATTAAATGAAAGTTACGGATGTGGATCTTAATGTTACATAAAATTTCCAGCAAATAAAAATCTTTAAATAACACTGTTTTAAAAAAGTCATCAATTTTCACGTGATGCTGGAGAAGTAATTGATCAGAACTGGCTGCTGCTGCTAACTTGGCTTTCTCTTTAGCCTGAGAAGCTCATCTGCATTCAGCTCTGTATATAAATAAAACCTGATTTTGTAGGGAATACTGTTGAGCACATATTCACCACAACTGCCCTACAGGCAAAAAATACCCAAAAGCAGATTAATTGTAAATGACTCAGTCCTCTCTTATTCTGAAATAGATGTCTTTTCATTTGTTTTAAAGCCCTATTGGATGATGTAGTTTTCCATCTGTATTGCTGGCAGGAATCTGACAGACTTGCAGAGGTCCGAATCATTTCCAGGCAGATTTGCATGCAGCATTCAATTTAGGATTTTCAATCAATAGAATTGTCAAGATCTGGCTGATGGTTCCTTTAAGTACAATTAGTTCAAACCATGTGCTTGTTGGCTTGGAATTCTTTATCTTTCATTTCATTTCATGTACTTTTTAATGATCTCAATATTTTCCTATTTTTTTCATCTTAGGACTCATGCCTCAGCTGCTGGCTGTGTCAAACATTTTGGTATATATCATCTTAGGCAATTGTGTACTAATTATATACTATGCCAGGAAGGTATTGTTTCTTCCTGCAAATTAAAATTTACTTTATGGCCCAGGAATAAATTACCTTGTTTTTTTAAGGAACAGAATCTTGTGAGGCTCTGCTAAAGTTGAAAGGTGTTATATTTCACAGCTAAGTCCTTGCTATTGCCTACTGTATTGCTGTCTGACAGTCAGAAAAAGACATTTATATTTTACCCATCAAGAAGCAGAAAAAGCAAAAGGGCAAAAGATAATTCTGTAGTCCTGAGGAGCTATGATCCTTTTTTATGTTAATGAGAAATTGTGAGGAAAACTGCCTGACATCCTATGGACTGACCAAATCCAGAGAACTGATTGAAGGTGTAATGGCATGCAGGAATTACAGGAATTTAATAGTTTTATCCTGGTTCAATATTTTGTGAGATAACAGAAAAAGATTTTAAGGAAAAAGAAATAGGGTAAGAAAAATAGTAAGAGACACTGAGAAAAGCATAATATTTAGTTCTCTAATCATACCAATTTTTAATATATCCGTTACTTAAAATATGAAGTGTTTATTTGCATCACACTTGAGAAAGTATGCCTTATGTACTGTGAAAAAGGAAGAAAATCAATCATGAACTGCTCAGTACTGCAGCAGTTACTAAATGGCTGTTTTAGATCTTCAGCCCAATATGTTGTTTTCAGATTCCACTTGCAGGAAGAACTCAGAATGCAATGTATCTTTTCTGGTGTGCTGTATTTCAATAGCACTGCTGCAGTGTGAACAGACTTTGCCACCCTCACCAGAGAGCGAGCTCTGGAGCTGTGTTACACCAGCTGGTGCCCACTGACATGACAGAGAACTGCTGCTGAAAACAATCTCACTGCATGAAAAGAGAAATGAAAGTGATTTTTTTTTCCCTTATTTTTTTTAATTCTCTCACTGTTTCAAGATAAATTTTGGATCTGACCTTCAAAAGCTTAGATGGCAAAAGCATATGTATTTTAGATTTCAGTTGTGCAGAGTAGGGAAGTTGCTCTCAGTACATTTCCACTCGGGAGGGCATTGCAGTTTCCTTGATATCAAATCCCCAAAGGTATTGATTACCACTGAATTTGATCCTTCTCATCTTCTGGGTAAAAGTCCAACCTTATTTTTTTCTTAGGCAATTTCATTTAGTATATGGACATGTGCCAATAATATCAGCAGATTGTAAGTGCATTTTCATGAGATTACATTGTTGACTATTAGATAAATACAGACCAACTAAATACTTTTTCTTTTTTAAATTTGTAAGGTAAAAGTAATAGAAGTTTAACCTGTGCAGCAAGAGTTAAGATATCCATTTAACACACTTCAGTTTAAATAGAAGACAAAAACTCCTACAGATAATAGTTTATTATACTTGCTTATGGAACTAATATTAGAGGAAGCTTCTCAGGAAAGTAAATTCTCTAACTAAGCTCTTACGCTTGTTGTTCCTGTCCTGAAGACATGGAGTTTGCATCTGCATCCACAGCCTGTCTGTGTGCCTTATAAAACACTGGATGTACCTTACACACTGGTTTTCATGCATTGCTCCCCCCTTTTAGACTCCCATAACGCTTCTTCAAAGTCTGACTCCAAAGAGCCTTAAAAATACTGCTTAATCTTGCCTGAAATCATAAAAAGAACACAAGTACAGCCTTTTACCAGTTTTACAAACTTAGAGGATCTAACATATAACACTTCTCCTTCCAGAAAACTTACCCACCCTTGCTCATGCATACTTCAGTGGTAGTACACTAATTTTACCATTATTTGCAGATTCCAAATGCTCTTATAATAAGTGTTTGTCCATGCTTCCTCAAATCCTGAGAAAGTATTGATAAACCACTGAGTGTCTCAGGCTAGAGAAAAAGAATTCAGATGAGGTAGGAACACCTTTGGCAGGACAGTTCATGCCATTGCTCTCATCCTTCCAGAGCTGCTCAGGTGGGAAGTTCTCCTGGAATCTCCAGGGATTCCAATGTACATCCTTAAGGAGCTTTCACTGCACTCGAATCAAACATCAAACGTTCTCCAAACATCAGTGAACTTGGAGATCCAAGCAATTCCTTAAGATTCCTTTCTTCAAGTTGCTTTATTGCCTTTTTGTTTTTCTTTTTTCTTTTCCTTCTATGTTTTATGCTGTGCATTCAGTGATTTCCATCCATTTGCACCCCTGAAGTATGAATCACTGACAGGTTGAACAGAGTATGAAGAGAAGAACTTGGAAGATGTCTTGACTTCCCAGTATTGTAGTGAAGATGACTGCCAAATCCTAGTTCTTTCCTGAGGAGACATTTGAAAGTTCTTTAATTCCCAAATGGGAGGCTGAAGAAGGTTAGATAACCTCTTCCTTTGAAAACTTTTATTTGCAATCAATACATAACTATGACACAATTTTTCTGTCACCTTATTAAACATCTGCAACTGATTCCATTCATTAAAAAAAATTACAAGTGTTTCTTCTTTCCCTGATGTCTTCTCCCAGCCCATTTGTTGCATTCTTGATTTGTTGATCCTTGCTTTTCAAATCTTTCAGCCCTAATGGTCAGCAACATTACTAAGATTTCCTCAAATTTCAACCTTTCGAGTTATTGCTGCACTGTGCCAAAGTATCCTTAGATTAGATAAAATCACTTTGAGCTTTCTTTTGAGAGGCTGATAGTGTTGGAAGGGAGGCATTTTATGGGATTAAATAGAAAATCAATAGGATAAACAACCCTTTTGATTGCATGTTTATTTTTATTTCCTGATTGTATCTCTCTTCCTGAGAATTGCCTGTAGCAGAAAATAGGAAGCTCAAAGACTAGTGTTGCAGTTGTACTCTACAGGTTTTGCTAGGGCAAATTAAAAAATAGTATGGAAATCACCATCCCATTCCTGGAGTCTCAATGTAACCTCCGTGTTTGGTTCACTCAATTTGTAATTAAATAGTATAAAGTCTAGTCATGAAAAGATACCCAAATAACATCATTTTTTAAAATAATTAGACTGAAATTAGTCTAGTTTTAGGTTTTGAATATAAACCATTCTAGATAAATCTGTGCCTTTGGATTATTTATAATTGGCTGTTTTGATAAGTGGATGCTTTCATTTCACCACAAGTTAGAGTGGGGGGAATTTTCTCTGAGGCTTTTGGGAGTCACCTTGAATAGGAAGAAGTGGTAAATCCTTCATTCTCCTTCCCTGTAGAGATACAAGAGCAAATAGTGTGACATTTTTTTAAGCCCAGGTTTCTATCAAGTGGGTTTTCTTGGCAACAGAAATTTAATCCTCCCTTATCAGTATCTCTAAATCCCTAATTATTTTCCTAAAATCTTATTACAGAACTGTGGGCCTGGTTTGTCCTCCAAGGGAACTATTCAGGAATTTCATAACTGCAGAACAGCTACAGAATAATAATGGCAAGGCCAGTTCCTCCACATAGCCCAGACTGTGTGGACTTTTAAAGACATATGGAAATACCTATTTGGATTGGAGAAAACGTATTAGCATGTGACTGCATTTCAGCTCAGAATTTCTTTAAATGTTTTCTGAAACTTTTGTTGAAGCTCATAAAGATTAGGGTCTGAAGTTTTAAACTTTGTTATTCTCATATGTGGTCCAAAAGTCAGAATAAACCTATGCGAAAATACCAGTAACTCTCATAAATTATAATAAATTATAAAGTTCAAGTACAGATTTTTGTAAAGCTTTCTCTATAATGGTAGATAACATAATGAAAAAATATATAAAAGGGATTGTTGTGGAAAGTAGTTTACATTGAAAAAGGTGCTAAATCTGAGCTATCCACATACCACAGCAATATGCAACTGGTCCAACATTTGGGTTCATTCTTTGGTGTAGATGAGTCATTTCCATGCTGCTGAGAGTGATGGTATTGCAAGAACTACTCTACAGACCCCATCTGTGGAACTGCATTTTATCCACCCATCTTATGTGTGTGTCTCGAAGAACAGAAGGTTGGAAGTCCTGTGAAAAATCTTTTGAAGATCAAAAGCTCAGAATTAATGGGGCAGAAATATAAACCTTGAATATTGAGTCTGAATCTAATATGCTATATAAATACTGTTTTTACTTAGGGACTGCATGGAGACCAAAGACAGCAGAGTGACTTAAAATTTCAGTGTTGAGAAGTCAGAAAGATTTTGGAACCAAAGGTTGACCAGGAATAAATGGGCCAGGAGTGTATTTCCTCTCTGCAGCTTTAACCCAGTACTCTCAAAGGTACAAAACTCATAATGAACTTGACAGTTGCTGCTAATTCTTACCGTGAGTTATAGAACTAAAATACTCTGGTTTAAATCAAGGTTTTTCTTAGAGGCCTTGTCAAGGCTTCTTATGAATGGAAATACAGGGTTGGAATGTTGTCTTAAAACTTTAATTGTTTTATTGTTCGACTTTTTTCCTATCATATGCAGAATATTTTTTTCTTCTGTCTTTCAAGCCATGACTGAGTTCTTTCCTTGCTTCCAATTGTTCAGTGCTGAAGAAGCCAAATAATTCAAAATAAATAATTTAGTAGGCAATGCTTGGCTTACTTTATTTGCCCAGTATATAAAAAGCTATCTCACTCTTTTTATTTCCTCAATGAAAAATTCTGCAAAATCGGGACTGAGCCAGTGGGTTACTCACAAATTCAGCATATTTATTTTGTGTTACTTTATACTCAAGCTGCTGTAATGGGTCACCTGAGTCACATTGTTCCACTTTTATAGTTTCACTTCCATGATTGGATGCCCTAAACTGTATATGTTGCTTTTCCAAAAATGAGTTTTGTTTGGGGACTCATTCTATTACCCACTCAGTGAAATCAGCCGCTCCAAATGCACTGGTGGGGGGCTGTGCCTGTGCCAGGGACTCCATCAGGGGCTCAGGACTGATTAGCTCAGGAGTGCACTGATATCTAATCAGCCTTCAGCCCAGAGCTGGTTCTGATGATTCAGCTGCAGCACCCTGGGGAGATGGCAGGAAGGAACAACTTGAAAGCACTCAGATCCCCAACCAAGTGTCACCCAGGATGTCCCCAGCAGTGCCACTGCCAGGATCACACCAGGCCCCAAGGAGCAGTGGGACTTGGTGAGCACCTTCCATGGCTGCTCTTTGAATTTGGCTATTACAGGTGTTTCTGCATAAAAAGAAAACAATGCCTTGCTTTGGTTTACTTTTTTTTCTGAATTTTGGTGACAAGTTTTTGGTATCCATTGCAAACATCCTATGGGTCAGAAGGAATCCTGAGTTGAACTATGGCTTTTTAAAAGTTATAGAATGCCTTTGGGAAATGTCTGGCTCACTCTATTAACTAAACTAAGATGTCTGGCTCATTCTATTAACTAAACTAAAAAAGTGTTCTCTCTGCAAGAGGAAATAATGTTTCTCTATAAATTCTATCTATTTCTTATTCTTCATGTCAAATTTTATCATCTTTCTAAAAATTGAACTTTTCCATATCCTCCTACATTTATCACTCAGTCTGAACTTACCGTGGGCAACTGCTCTTAGACTTTGTTGAGACATGGACAAAAAAAATCATATATTTTCAAAGTCAAAAATGTTGAAGTTTATGTGGCAACTTGTGTAATTAAAATTCAAACCTATTACTAACACTGAATAGAAATAAATGGTAAAATCCAAACATGCAAGAGGACTATTAAAAAAAAAAAAGCTTTTATACGTATTTCTTCTATGTCATTGTCAAAACATATTAATAGTGTAATACCTTAGTCTATGGCTATTCTTCTTCAATAAAGAGTCCATGTATGCTTTTTTAAAGGTTATTTCTTTGTTTCTTCCTGAGCTGAGACAAATTTTTTTGGATCCTTCCTTTATAAACTGTTTTCTTAATAGGCTGGACCTGAATTCAGAGAACCTAACTTCTGCTTTTCTCTCATTAAGCAGCTTTCAAGTTTCATTGAAATCATTGGAAAACAAAGAAGCAGGCACTTAAACTCTTTCTATTGACTGTTCTTTTTTCCTGACTTTTTTTTCCCCAATGGGATATGCTGGGTTACATAGGATTTTGGAGGGAACCAATACAATATTTTTATGATAGCAGATAATATTTCTCTTCTGGCTCAGCTCCTCCATTTGTCCAAAAAACCAAAATGAGCAAGATCTTTGTTTTAAAGTGCTTTAGTATATACAAATGAGGGCAGTTACAAGAGTACCAGATATTTTTATTACTTGCTTTAAAAAGAGTTAAAAAAAGAATACAAGTATCTTACTTATAGAAAGATCTTATACAATGCTTCTAGACCTAATCCAACTAAATCTTTCTGTATGAGTCGTTATATAAAAATATATTTTCTGCTTAAACATGGTTATCCTATTTATTTTCCTTTTCATCTAATGAAATAATCCAAACATGTTTTCCCCAAATATTGCTTAATATTTAATAATCTCCTTTTCCTTTACATTCTCCATTGTCTGTAATTCTTGCTTAATATTGGACAAATCTTTCCTACTTTTTCACATGCATCTGATATCTACAGGAAAGTTTTAAAGTATTGTTCTCATTTATGAAAACACTAAATTTTCTTTGTTGTAGTTCAGGAGGGTTTATTCCTTTTGGGGTGCAGGAGTAATATTCCTTCTGGATGATGCAATGAAGCAGGTAGTCAGCTTCCATACTTCTTTAGATCTTCATTGACATGAGGTCTACCTCCTTTAGTCCTTCATATTTTGTATTTAGAGAACAAGTTTGTAATTATGCCAGCCTTGGAAAACAACAATTGATTCCAATTAGAAGTGGATCCTTAAAAAGATCTAAGGAAATAAAATCACCGCAGTTGCTTTGTACAGTTGGATGCAATGGATCAATATTTGCCTTAAACTGAGTTTTAATAAATGACATTGTACCAACTTGTACAATATGTGTTAGTACTGAGACTAGACAAGAGACAGTATTATTCATAGTGTGAATCATGCACAGTCTTTTTTGAACTTGAACAGACTAGTATATATTTGATGAAATATTTTTATTTAAATTTGAGACTCATAGATAATATAAATTATGGAATAAATAAATTTTTTCCACTTTTTTTTATAATAATTGAAAATGCATTGTCCAATGATTTAATTTAAAAATATTTACAAATAAGTTGAATTTCTCAAAATTTAAAAATTCAATTTTTAATGTATTAAGGTATGAATATGGAAGATGAATAGACTTGGCAAATGGTTGGATTGATTTTTATTAGGTGCAGTCCCTCTGTGCTTCATACATGCTTCTGAGAGATCATGCACATTCATTTTTTCATGAAGTTTGAAACATTAGTGGATTTCTTCTGCCTGGAAAACGTGGCAAGTAAGCTGAATTATAATATAAATTATATAATAAATCATATACTAATAAAGCTGTTTATATATGTTTATAGATGTATAGAGATATTGCCTTGTCAATGCCTACTTTGATATCTAACCTTTTATTTTGGGAAGTTTCTCTGAATCTTTGTCTTAGGTAGAGAAGGCTGTGCTGCAGTGCTCTTCACTGCTGAAGGACTCTGAGCCGGTGTCCAGACTGTGGAGAGAGGCTCAGGCAGAGCAGTTGGGATCTGCATTATTCCTACATTCCTTCCCTGCAGGAAGTATGATGAGTTGTCTTTTTAGTATCTTTCATGAAATATTTATTTGCTGTAAGGTTTCCCCAGACTCTACTGCAATTGCAGGGATAATTTCAATTTTTTGTTTGATTTTTTTTCCTTTCCCCTCCCTGCCCCCCCATACTTTCCCCACTTTTTTCCATGATGCCCTTGTGACCTTCATGCACTTTGTGTTCTTCCTCATAAATGATGTAAGTGCAATCCTATACTTACAGTAGGTTTAGCCAGGTACAGATGACTGTACATATGTGATAGCAAGTATCTTGTATCTGACATAGATAAACCCAAACAAATTTTCCATGTTAAAATTCCTCAGGGTAAGAATACATACTGTTTTTTGCCTTCTGTGAGAACAGGGGGTAAAAAATGTTCAGAAAACAGAACATCGAACATTTGCAAAAGTTTCAAAAGCAATGGTCCTGGCATTCATGGGAGACAGACTTTATTTTTGTTAAAAATCAACTCAAGCTACAGAAGTGAAGTGTATATTCTGAACTCAATCCTCCTCAGTTTCAGATTCTTAGTAATTAACACTTAGAGATCCACAGATTAGGAAAGTATTCTCTGTGCTTTCCCTTGCATCAGTGAAACGTGAAAATCATTTCCAGATTCAGGTCTTAGATGGGCTTTTCCACCTGGGAGTCAACCCACTGATTGTCTCCAGTGATGAGAGAGGGAGTCTGAAGTTAGCATGTATCCTAGCATGCTGATTTTAGTCCTGCATTAAATTTGCTTTCCAAACTGTGTGAACAGAACAGCTCATGTCAAAACCGAGATCTGGTTTGTATCTCACACCTTTAATGATCAGGCTGTTGTTCATCACATGAGTCAGCAGAGCTGTTCTGCTTTGAGAGCTGAAGCTGCAATCTCTCTTGGAACTACAGGAGGACCTCTGACATGATGCCATTCTGCTCTCATTTGGGTTTCTGGTTCTGTGTTTGCCCACCAGTTCAATCTGGGCTTCCCAAGGGCAGCAGGCCAGTGCAGGCTGCTCAGCACTGACTGCCAGTCACCCACCTGAGTCTTACATGTGGGGAAGAGATATCTGGTTCTAAATCAAATTGTTATTCAAGAACATTTACGTATTTCCAGTGTTATCCTCCCTTATTCTGGTTCCAATTGGAACTCATTTAAATGAATAAATAACAGAGAAACTGAGCATATAGGTATAAGTCATTAAATGCTTGAAAGTATGAATTTGACAGTGCTGTGTCCTTTGGAAGGATCTGATTTGATTAGAACATCAAAGTTATTATGCATAAAAGACATCTTGAAATTGCCTTTTAAGAGATTTTATGTGTTAAAGACACAGTATGGAAAGCTGGGTCCTTCAGGAATAACAGAATGTTGTTAGTTCCCAAAGCTTTTACTTCCAAAAGCTACGACACAGATTGGCTTGTTTGGCCACTTAGAGGCAGGAGAAGGACATAGGCAAATTAATGGGAATGGTACAAGCAAACTGGAAAAGCTGTAAAATATGAACAATGAAATGGTATTTGTCTGCTCTTTATCTGGGATAAAAACCAGGATATATCTATATATTTCATTAGTATTAAACTCCTTTTCAAGAGTAAATTAGTTGCAAGGAAGATAAACTTTGCTCTAAAATACATAGCTCTTATTTGTTTTAGCTGAAACCCATGCACAATTCCACTATGATACATTTCAAAGACTTGCAGAAGCACCTTTTTGAGTGCTTTTCCCCTCTGAATGCACAGAAACACTTTATCAGCACTTTCTGGCCATGCATAAAACATTGACATGAAAACACAATAGGATACTCCCTTATTGCAGTTAAGAAACATTTTCCTACCACAAAGGAGTACAAATCAGATGAACCAACCAACAAAAGACTCCTTTTTTTGCAGTTCTGTAAAGGAACTTTTACAATTCTGTAAAGGAAACCTTGCTCTGTCTGGCTGGATTCAATCTGGGAATAGTAGAATGGTGCAGACCTTACCTGCACTGTGGTTCTGGAGAGCTGGTTTATTCACTTATACATTATCATAAATGTACCAAAAACTGGTTCAAGTTGAATAGTAAGTATGTGATAGAGAAAAGCTGCACTAGTTGGAACTGATCCTCTGAATTGCAGATGATGATTATGATTTTACAAGTTCATTAAACATTTACTGGAAAAGAGAAAAAAAAAATCTTTTAAAGATCCACCTTCTTTTCCTTTTCCCATACATTTATTCCTGTGTGTGCTGGCTGAATTTTTAACTCTGGACTTGTCCTAGTTAAGTAGCTAAGAAGGATATAATTTGACAAGATTCTGAGATGTATTATATTTGTTAATATCCTGCTAATCACTGCATGTCAATATAAAGACTTTGGGTATTATAGTTTACAAACAACTGTAGATTAGACCAGAGTAGCATTACTCAAAATTAATATCACTAAATTCCAGAAACTCAAAACCTTTCCAACCTACTCCATCACACTGTCATAAAGACAAGAATCTCTTGAATATTTACAGGCATCTTTCAAAAAAACCTGACAAACAAGCAAACAAAAATCCTTAGCCCTGGTAATGGCATTCAGAAAGTCTGTGCAGTTGAACTATCTTTATGAGCTTTATTGGGGAAACAAACAAATATGAAAATTATTTCTGTGCTTTAAAAAATTATTTTGTGTTAGCTTTTGCATTGTACAGAGTTGCTTCTGTTGTTTTTTTGGAATGGCCAAAAAATTTCTGAAAGAGAAAGCTGATTGAAGGCTAAGCTTTGAAGCCAGGCAGAGTTGAATTCAGGAAGTACATTAATAGATTCTAACATTTTTTTAGGTTCCTCAAATTTAGGATTTGATATAAGGATTTGAAATAATGCCAATCTGAAATATTTGTTTTTCTTCTGTGTTTTTCTATAATCATGACTAATTAAGCATTTCACAGCTGTCTATAAGACATTCAAAGAGTTCAAAAAGTCCCAGAGAGCTGCAGAGCTCAAGAAATGGGGCACAAGTAAATATTCTACATTCTTGGGTGAGTAGTTTCATATACTTGCAAAGTGTTCATTGGCTTGTGTTATGCCTTCTCCACAAGGATACAGAGTGCCAAACAGAAGATCCCAAATTTTGGCCTTCTGCCTTAATAAAGACCTCATTCTTTTTAGTCTGACCTCTAAAATATAATCTATCTTTAAATACAACCTACATTTAATTTTTTATTGCTTGGTCAGAAATACTTCCTTTTGACATGTTTTGTTCTTTTATGGCTGCAAAGGTTTAAAATTATATTTTTAAGCTTTGGGGACAGGAGTTATGCAGAACTTTTTTGTTATTGCATTTCCTAGCACTTGGAAAAATGTGTTGAGACTTCAGAAATGTGTGTCCTGTGGGATTGTAGTTACTAAAGAGCAGCAAGTCACTTAATAGAAAATATCTGCTAGTCCCTGAGGATCTTTTCCTATTACCTACCTCTAAATGAATGACTAACATAATGGATTAGGCTGTTCACCCTTGATACATGACTGGAAGACTTTATGAACTAGGAGGAATGTATTTTGATTACACTGGTGTCCTTCCCCATCACTGCTGTGGAATTTTCAAATGTTTTGGTACTCATCAGAATCCAGATGGAGAATTCTCTGAATTGTGAGAAGCTAACAGTGTTGTTCCGATTCTCTTTTTGCTTAACCTCCATGTGTCCTCTGCATAATTCTGCCTTTTCCCTGCATCAAATCTCTGACAAGATCAAAAATGGATCTAGTCAGATAGCAAAGGTGTTATCAGCTAAAATGTACAACTGGAATTTTAACAAGAAAATTCAAAGGAAAAATTCTAAACATGTATATGCATAAATGAAGATAAATGTATTGGGTTGTCTTAAGGTTGATACCGTATGACTGAATTCATTGATCTTTGTGAGGCTCCTCTATAGTGACTTTGAAAAACTTAACATGCAAACATTGTGTATGGAGAATATCTTTCAGAGAGACCTGCAAGGTTGCACTTGAATATATCCAACCATCTTTTTATTTGCATGTTCCATTTAAAGCTGTAAATTACCTTTCAAAGACTGGGAATTTGGCTTAATTATTATGATCTCAAATGCTTAACTATGATTAAGTACCTTAAATTAAAGCTCTAAAACAGCAATAGATGTATTTAATATTACACACAGATTCCATTATTGTGCTTCTGCTGAGAACTGCTTGCCTCAGAAGCAAACATAGTTTGGGGTAGCTGTTTGCTCTGATCTCACCTGTGCTGCCTCTGGGGCAGGTTGGAGCAACCTCTTGTCTCACATGCAACATTTTGTAGTGTGTTCTCTGTAGGAATTTCTGAAGTAACATCCCTGAAACCTTTTTCATAACAACTTAGACACTGAGCCAAGACTGGTAGAGGCCTGTTACAGTCAATTCTGTATCAAGGGAACCTTTTGGCCATCCAGAGAGCTGTGAGCTGGCCATGTCTGGCTGCATTTTTTCTGCTCCTTTTCTGAGACTATAAACTGATAACAGATTAATTAACCCACTTTGTTTTCTGTTTCTCAAACCTGTGGAAAATACCAGGTTTGCAATGCATCACAATCCTTTTTCTTACTCTAGTGTGGCACTGACAGGGTCAGATATACTGCAGTGAACAGATATACTGCAATGGACAGATATACTGTAATGAACAAGTGTCTTCACAGACACGAGTCCACTTTGCCAGTAGCTGGGTACCAAGCACAGTGTTACTTCTTCTCTTAGATATGCAGCCTTTAAAGAGAAAACTAATTTATAAATGTGAGAGATTTGCTCAATATAACCATACATGTTTGCTTTCATAAGAAAATAAATGCCAGTGGAAGTTTTGGTAATGAACAGTTTCAGTGAGAATTGCCTATCTCTTAATTAATTGGTCTATAAGCTGTATGATAATCCACCTTAACAGGTGTAGCACATGCTGTGGAACTGTCTCTCACAGCCTCTGAACAAAGTCTGAGGGGAAATGAATTGGAAATTAGCTGAAAAGTCTGTTCTAGTCACTAAACAAATATCCTGCAGTTAGAGGTTCATGTGTTGACTTTAGAAAGACACCAGACAGGTGTCTGAAGTGACATTCAGACTGTACCATAGAAATAAATGCAGATGTCATATTTAGAAGCAAGAAAAATCAGAGTCCAAGAGTTGCAAAGGAACTTCACACTAAGCTGTTACTGCTCCAAAAAGATAAGTAAATAGTGAACTCAGTAAATTGCAGGCAGTGTAAGCTGTGCTTCACAAAAAAAGAACAAAGAGATCAAAAGACACAGGGCCCTGCAAGATTAGAACAATTGAAATTGTTCTCTTTCTTCTCACAGCTTCATGCAGCACTGAGCAAGACCTGGGCAGTACCTCCTGGGGAGAGTCTCTTTTGAGACAGTGCATTCATTGTCAGATACTGAGGGCTGTTGTTCTTTAAAATGACTACACAAGAACTAACAGAAACCTTGAGTGTACATGTGCATATGTTCTGACAGCACTGCCAGTAATTACAAGATATTAGTTTAAAACAGAGAGGGGCAGCACTAAAATAATACAGCTTTTGTTTTCACCAGATTGGTTTGGTTTTTCTTCTTTCTTTATAGTCTTCCCCATCAAAAGTATTGTTGATAATGCTAAACTACCTTTTTGTATTTAGAAAAACAGGATTTGAGGAAAACCAAGGCTTCTAGTTCTTTTATCCCATTATTTTAAGATATTTTAGATTGAACTGTTGGTTTTCCATCACTCATTTTATTGCAAACTGACAGATATTATTGTAGTTCAATGTCCAGTGTACCAGAAACTATGAAATTTAATCTCCTTGCAAGCAGAGCACCTTCTTATGACTTCTAAACTGACAGCTCTATCTTCAGAAGAGAATAGGCACATAGAGCTGTCTCACTGCAGCTTTATTGAACAGCATAACTGACTTTGGTAATGGCAGTACTGAATTAAAATGTGATGGCTTTTCATTCCAAATTATTAGATGTTTCAGAATGTAATTTACTGGTCAGATGCTTGAGTTTTTTGTATTGAAAAAGCAGCATTTCCAGAGGGCAAGTGCTGTTTGTGAAAGCCTCACCTTGTTGAGAACCTGGTATGTCTAAGTTTCATTAGGACAAAAAAAAAAGTCTCCTTGTACATATCCTAGCATTAGGAGATCCTGGTAAGATACTGAGAACCTAATTAGAATTCTTCTTCCAGTTTAAGAATATAATGAGAAACAGATAATGAGAATTCCTGTTTTGCATGTCACTGTCCCTCCTTTCAGTGTGTTTTCCATAAATGCATAAAAGAAATCTCAGTAGTTGAGCTTGTCATGCTAGAGAATTGGAACTATCAGCTGATAAAACCCTATGACTTGCATGAGTGTGACACACTTCCAGGACAAAGTCCAAAAAAGTGCAATTTCACTCAAATTTGCAGAGCTTTAAAAGGGACAAATACAGACCAGTAAAGAGCAGCACTCGTACTATCAGCATATTTTAAATACTTGACTATGATCAGAAGGAATCGTAGTTGATCAACATGTCTGTAAATAGTGTACTTTTATTTGCATGCTTAAATCTCATGGTAGCAATGTCTTTCATTACATTGAAAGAACTTGAGTTTACAGACAGCATTTCAATGTAATTCTCAGATGTGCTTACGTAGCATTTATCTGCATCCTTAAATGCCTAACACTTGTAAAAATATGAATGTGTCTTTATTATGTAACTTCAGGGATTTTAGCAAATCTCTAGGAGAAAATTTCTGCTCTTTCTGCAAAAAAAGAAAGGGAAGTGCCACCTCGATCACTTGTATTGCCTCTTCCCTGTAGTTCATCTTCTTAACCTCCATGTTTTCAAACACAAATTATTTTGGTTATTTAACATATAACAGCTTCCTGTGCTAACAAAAGACCACAGGCTTGCACCATGGTGCTCTGTGGAATCAGCAAATGACTATGGACATAGATGTGGACATAGAGTTTACAAAATTCAGTATTAAAGGCAGAGAGGATTTTACTCCATTCTGAGGTACTCAGTTTCAAGAAATAAGACATTTCTTTAAGGGTCTGGAATTGTTCTGACTCTCTCACTAGGTAGCACAGAGCATGTTTGAGTGGAGTGGTACAAGAGAGAGCTGCAGAGTGACTTGACAAAATAAAGGGATTGTTAAGGTGCTTTTGAGTCTTCTCCCAGCAGACCATTACAACCACTGAAGCAGCTCAAATGGTTACATAAAACAGTAGAACTAATGGAGTGATTTTATTTGTACTAGAGCAAGTCCACTATTGCATGCCCTTTGATTGCCTCTAAGTATCTGCGTAACTTTATAGGAAAAGACATTTTCTGGCCCTAAAAAAGTCAAGTGCATGTTTCTTTTTTGCACATTTTATATCCAGGTTAATTCATTTTATGCTTCATTTTATCTTTTGAAAAAATGGAAAGAAAACGGTACCTATTTTTTTTAGTTCTAGTGAGTAGGGAAGCAGTATTTGCAAAGGAAGCCTGGGAAATTTTAATATCATTTTCCAGAAATAGGCATGGGCATGGCACCCAAGACAGAATTCTGTGTAATTTTGAAACAAGTAGCACATTGGACCTTGGCACAATAATGAGCAGCTGCCAGAAGGACATTAACAAAAGGGGATTCTTGCAGTGTGAGGATATCCTTGGAGTTCTGCACATTTTCAGCAAGGTCAGCAGCCTCCACTGCTGGACTCTGCACCTGATGCTGGTTATAGTGGAGAGCAGGCTCACTCCAGAGGTAAGAGCTGTAATCCATTTATGTGAACAGTGCAAAGGGACTTTTCTCAAATTCCTGCCTAGAATGCCCCCCAGCACTCAGAGCTCTAGACTGAGGCCACCACCCTATAATTTTCCTCTAGAGGAATGATGGCAGCTGCTGTATCTCACTGTAGTCAGACTGTGTAAGTCAGCTTTACACTTTCCACGTGGAAATCTGTCATACCCATCACTTGAAACAATTGCAACTCTATGGATAGTTCCTCTTTCCATTGAAGTTACTTGAAATTTTGGTCACTAGAGCAGATGTGGTTCTTGAAAGGGCATGGTCAGGCTCCAGAGACTTGGAATTTACCTTGTAGAGATAAATTCCCAGTCCAAGCCCTGGATGCTCATGGCAGATGCTTCCTGCTTATCAATCTGTCAGGAACTGTTTTATCCCTGATATTCCCTGGACAATATCTGACCTCTTGATAGGATAATGATACAGGTGATTTATGGGTTGTTTCTCATGAATACAAATATTCTCCAATTTGTAAGGTGAGGCAGTTAGAGACAGATCTATATGAGTTAATTGAAAGTGAGGGGGTTTAGTATCCAGAATCAGAGGTGATAAATGAACAATATTTGTTGCAGAGAAGAACAGTGGGAGGTTTCCATACTGATTTTAATGTAGGTCAATATATTTTCTATATCTATATACCTATAGCTGATGTATATAAATAAAAATATTCTCTCTCTCTTTTCCTTATTATTTCTTTTAATTACATTCTTTATTTTTATGGTAGTAGTAGGTTTGGTTGTTCTTTCAAAATGAACTGTTCTTGTCAGGGCCTGTTGGAACAGTGTTGAGGCTTTTTGTAAGATGAAGGAATATTGCTACTTTATTCTGTAATATTAAATTCTTTTGGGGACATAAACTATTTTTTATCTCATGTTTTTGGGAAATAAAATTGTAGATTGATGAGTTTTCATTAGTTCATTCATGAGTTTTCATTTCCATGCTAGAATCCTTAAATATATTAACCCATAAATATTAAGGGAAGTATTTTTATTAATTTTAGTAAAGTGATTAAAGAATTATTGTAAACTTTTGTGAAAGGGAAGCTTGTAGATATCTTATTAGAACGAAAAATGTAACTTTTGGCTGGAAAAGTGTACCTTATATATATACACCTTGGTGTTTTGAAGCTTAATTTGAACCATAAGCCTAGTTCTGAATTTTGATATATGAAATACTAGGATAATTAATGTCTAACAGCATTCAGTGAAAAAAGCTATATATGTTGAACTCCCTTCCAAATGCACTGTAGAAAAAGTACTTGCAAGCTGAGCATGTGGGTATCAGTACAGGTGACAAACACTCCAGAAAACAACATTAATCACCTGAAATACAAGAGAGGTTTGTTTCTGTCCTTCAGCTCCTCGGCCTGGAATGGACTGCTGTGGAAATCACTCAGCACTCAGGACTGACAGGGAGTTTGTGTGAACACAGTTACTGCACACTGCAAATCTCTTCCAACATCCATCACTTAAATGACAGGCATAAATTTAACTTGTATCCAGCTGCTCTTGTGTTAAATAGTGACCAGATCATAAAGTGATTTCAGAAAGCAGGGCTGCTAATGGATATGCATTTTTAAAAGTCACCAGCCAGTGTCAAACATATGAAGAACTACAGCTAGTTCTTTTATCCTAAGAGTAACTTCCAAGATTTATATTCTTTATTTGACTCAGTGTAATTTGCACATCTCCCTAGAGGGCAGGTAATTCTCAAAATAAATTGTTTCTTCTTTGTGGTTAAGTACATTAGTGATGTTTGACTAGACATCAAAGCTTGGACAGTGTGTTCTCTAATACTGTGAGCTTGGCAATATTTCTATCAGATTGGCATTTTAGCTTATTTCATTATTTTAAAAGGAAAAGCAGAAGAAAGATTTTAGCCTTTAAAAAATAAATTTTAAAAACATTCTGAAATTTACAAAAGGCCATCAGACCTTGCACATGCTCTGTTCACTTCTGGTGATCCCTTTTTGACAACACAAAACACCCTTAGGTTACAAAGCATGTAACCATTAAATAATTTAGGTTCCCAGGTTTACTATTCTAAAAAGAGCCTATATCTGCACTTCTTTTCTGAAAAGAAATTAAAGCAGCAAACATTTAATATAACTGAAGGTAATTATAAAGGAGAAGAACGTAATTTTCTTGGTAGAAGGTAGGAAGCCCTCTCCATGTTTCTGTGTGCTGGCAAAGCTTAACCAACTTGTAAATAGAGCTCTGCCAGTTTTTTTGTTTTACCATTTGAGAAGTTGGCTTGGCAATGGAATAAAATAGATCATCAGTTCAGAGCTCTCCCATCAGCAAGGGAATTCCTTAAAATGCCTAAATACACAGAAAACTTCCTTCACTCTTCACTGTACACACTTCAGTAGTTTGTATTTAGGTTCACATTCAGGAACCTGTATGATAATCTAATTCTTCAGGCTGAAAAATATGGGTTTTTCTTCATATTAGCATGTGCTTTGCTTTTCCTCCAAATATGTGAAAATGAGTGATTAGGTGGAGAACAGAACTACCCAGAGATAATGGTTTCTAGACAGCAGAATATAGCTTAAGCAGCATGTTAACTTTTGAATCACAGATTTCATATATAAAAATGTTGTTCCACTATTTTATTCTATTTCAGGCACAAAAAGTAGGAATATAGATTTTGAAGTTGTGTATGACAGGTCACAGATGCAGATGGCTTGTAACTAATTTTAGGCTGCATTTTCCATTCAGATGAGCAGATTCTAATGTTAGAATTTCCATGAGACATGAGGATGTAGATACAGTTGTCTTGAAAATCAAGTTATTTATAAAGGTGTTGGTCTGCTTTGGATGGAGAATTGCAGAAACATTCTCTTTTCTCCATACCGGTGCCAACACACTAGGAAACAAGATATTTCAATACCAATGCCACCAATATGTGTGTCACTGAACACCTGTTTTTACATGGTCTATTTGAAGATTAATTGCCTATTTTGCAAAGAAAGCTTCTTGTTGGGAAAATCCCATCCCAAATGCTGATTTTCCAGATCATTACCCATAATGTACCACATATACAACACAATGGTTATTGAGTAACCACATTTAAATACTGACATTTCCAAGAAAAAGACAAAAAATTGCCATGAGTCATTGTCATGGCTACAGTTGACTGCTAAGTGTTTTGCTTTTAATCCACCCCAGTTAGAGCTGATGTACAACTTTTAAGAAAGATGCAGTTTAAGCTAAAAATAAACTTCATTAAATAGTCCAGGACATTTTACCCAAAAAATGCCAGCATCTGAGAGGAAAATGAGGCAAATTATTAATTTGATTTTTTGCATTTTGCAGATGCAGTATATGTATGGGATATCTTGGTTGCAGTATTCTTCAATACTTGGAAAGATTTTTCAGTGCCAGAAGTCTGAGAACATGATGGGACTGACAGAGATAAGAACTGAAGGTATGTTTGATCAGAGAACTTGTGATGATTTCAGAGCTTACAAAGAAAATGAACTTAAGTTCTTGGCTTTGTCCTCTAAACATTTTCCCACATGAAAACCTTTGCAGCCTCAACCAGCTCCCAAAGCAGATTTGTGCGCATACAAAAGTCCTAATGAGAGCACCTTGGTAGGAGACAAGCTCCATCTGAATGCTGAAAACCACACAGCTTTGCAAAACAGACCTGCACCAAATCAGAGAAGAGCATTTGAGGCATTTTTATTTGTGCTTAATTAACTGAAACTTTTATTTTCATTTACCTTTGTATGTAGGCCAAGCACAAAAGAAACAAGCTTGTATTACTTGCAATGTACTGTATTAGTGTGATCACAGTGCTAGTGATGACCGTTTTTTTCTTTTGCAAAACTACTTCTACAAGTTGTTTGGCTAAAAAAAGTTAAAATTTTGCCTAATTTTTTTTCTCAAGTTGTGTAAAATCTATGTTGCATTATCATACCACCTTAGACTAACACCACAATGTACAGTGGTACTCAGTGGTTTTCTTTATGTGATGCCACATATATTAAACTCCTTTGATAAATCAGTTGTTGTCCTCTACATTTAATAAAGACATGCAAATCCTGAAGATCCTTTTTTGTGCTTTTCTTTTCAGTCTGCAGGCCTAGATATTTATACAGCATTGCACATCTCCATTAAAACACTTTATCAGCACCAAGAACTCATTCAAACAGACTCTCATTTGAAAAGATAACGTATTTTGGTAAAACAACAGGTTCAGCAGAGCCTGTTTTTACTGTGGGTTAAACTTGGCTGTACCACCCTGAGAATGGCCAGCAAGCTCAGCTGTAGAGCATAAAACTGTTTGTAATATCAGAGTTGTGGGGTTGGGTCCAGCATTGGGTGCCACGTGTATGATGGGGTGACCCTGTCCGGCTGCTCACCCAGACACTCCTTCACTCCCCCTTCTCAATATGATGGGGAAACAAAGGAAAGTGAAAAAGCCCCATACCTGTGGCCCCCATACCTGCATAGGGACACCCAAGACATACACGGCAATAAAGTTAAAAAAATATTTCTGTGACGATGTAGCTGCATCTGGAGGAGAGAGATCAAGGCCTTACGTAAACCCCGATTTCATCTGTGAGTTACTCATTTCTGTCTCATTTTGTGACAAAGTAAAGCACAAGTGTGGTTTTGAATTCTAACATTATACCTCTGTATTGGGTTTCATGCTGTAAACTCCTTTTACGAACATTTTAAGAATCTCACTGTGTCTAAAGAGTGAAGAAACCTTTGCTGTGCCACTCGCATCATAACATTAATTTAGGCTGGATACTTTGTAAGAATTCTTCCCTTCTTTACTCTAAAATGCTCGGTCATTTATTTTAAATAAACTGCTGTGAACTTCTGTGCCAAACCAGTGCTTCAGTGTTAAATGGTGAATATGAGAGATTATAATCTTGGCTACTACATGAGATTTCAATTAAAGTAATCTTCAACTGCTAGTTGCTTTTTCTTATCAAATGGAAACATAACATTTCAGAGGCTGTTAACTCCTAGTCTTTGCTGCCATGTTCTCTCTCTGATGCTGTGCTAAATCAGAAACAAGGCAGAAAAAGTTACACCCACAGGCCTGATGAGAAGGTTAAACTCAACCTCCACAGAGTTCATAAATCAAGGGAAAAATTATATCGAGTTTGGGCCATTATTCAGCACAGAAAATTGGCGTTTTTGTTAACTCAGACTCACAAGTGCACCTGCAAAACCCCGAGTTAGAGCAGAACTGCCAGAACTGAGTCTGTGACCTGCAGCTTGGACATGGATGGCAACACACAGCAGCCACACCCTGCTCAAGGTGCAGGCTGGGCCCAGGAGGAGCTTTACTGTCATAAAGGGCAGTGGAACAGCCCCGGTGTTGGGGAGCACCATTGGTGGCCCCTTTTGGATTGCAGCATTGGACTTGATGCCAATGTGTTATTGGAGTAAATCCTGTTTGTAGGATGCAGGCTGAGTCCTCTCTCTGTAAGGCTCAGGACCAAAGAGCACATGGCAATTCAGCTGAGTAGAAGACCCTGGGCTCACAGAGTGGCACAGCTGAAAGTGTCCTGGTTTGACATTGGCCAAATGCCAGGTACCCATGAAAGTCATTTCTCACCTTCTTCTGCTACAGCTGGGCAGGTGAGTTGAGATTAGGCCTGGGAGAAAAACACTCTAAGGGCAAAATAGATGCAAATTTAAAGATATAAGGTAAATTTATTATTAACTGAGTCAGAAGAGGATAATGAGAAGTAAAATAAGCCTTTAAAACACTTTTTTCCCCTCCCAGCACTCTTTATCACCAACAGCATAGGGAGACAGGGTGTGGGGCCAGTTCACCACCAAGATTTTCTGTTTGCTGAGGGTGAGGAGTCTGTTCTCTGCTGTGCTGAGTCCCTCCCACGGGCAAACAAATGTTCCCAAAACTGTTGTGGCATGGGTCACTCATCCATGGGGTTCTGTTCCCTAAGGATAGGCTGCTCTACTTTGGAAGCGAGGCTCCTCTCTCTCCATCTCTGGAGCCCCAGCGGCACCTCCTCATCATCCCTGGAAAAAAATTGCACGTGTGCTGTTTTGATTTTTCTGCTTAAATATGACATCACAGAGGTGTTAACCAACCTCTCTAATTGGGCCAGCAGCCTGTCCATCTTCAGAGCCAGCAGAGCTCTAGTGGACATTGTGGAAGCTTCCAGCAGCTTCTCACAGAAGCCACCTCTGTGGCCCTCCCCCGGTACCAAAAATCCAGCTGTGCCAAATCAGGCCAGATAGGTAATTAATGAAAACTAATTAGGCTCTAACAGCAATTGGGCCAGCAATTGTATTAATTGATGCAAAAAGATATAAATAGGAAAGTATTTGTTTTGAGCAAGATACTTTGTAGATCGTTAGAGAAATGTTAGCTTGCAAGAGGACAGGAATTTAGCAGGTAAGGGCTTTTTCTTTATAACAGAGTAAAAGAAAGCTAAAAAAAGACTCTCTAGCTAGTCCTTGCTATTTCAGCCTTTTCCTTCTAGTTATTTTATCTGGTTTTAGGCAAAAATATTTTTTACTTTGTAAATTCATTAGTAAGGGAAAAAGTTATGTTCATAAGATCTTGTAGTTTTCTGGAAAGCAGTCTATTGCTAAATACAGTTTTGAGGAGCCAAATATGAAACCAAAGAAAAAAATTAGTGGTAGTGTGCACATGACAGAAAAGTTTTAACCTTTCATTTAGCAAACCAGAATGAAACTAGTGGTTTCGATTTTGTTCAATTTAATAATGTGATTTTAATCAATTTTGCTTTTATTCAGCATATGTTATCAAATCTAATGGGCTAAATTCTCAGTGGTTGAGCAGTAGACTTTTTTCCAGTTTTAATCTGATTTTTAAGGAGTAAAATTGAAGCCTCTTTACTAGTAGAGCCCATTTTCACTGGTGTCTGTTTTTATTAGAGCCAAAATCTAAGGATTTGTGCTTTTTAAAATTCAGAGGTTACTGTTGATAAGAAATATACAGGGAAAGCATCTAATGGCTTTTCCATTCTGAGTACTGTTACTGTTTAGAAATGAGTAGTACTCTTTAGAAATGAAAAATGTCTCTGACTTTATTGCAGAAATTTCTTGGACCCCATAGACTTAGCATATATGGGAGGAAAATATTCCAGTTATCTGAATGTTGCACTGTTTCATGTAAGATAATTGCAAAGTGCTATTATTACTTCTTTAGTAGTATGTTACTTCCAATAATAACAATACTAGAATAATTATTTTTTGGAACAGAGATAATATAATCAATAGGCAAATAAATGGTATTTCACTGGTGTTTTAAATTTTTTGAACTAGACTATATAGAGTCTAGGGTTTTTTTTTTTGTTTGTTTTCCCAGTAAGGCAACTAGAACAGTAAATCTGATAACGCAATTTCAAATTGTATCATTTGTACTTTAATATATCATAGGTGTATTCAGCTGCTATCCTATCTTGGCAAACACACTGCCTTTACCTTCTGGAGACTTATAAGGTATGACCCAATATGAATATTTTATCAGTCTAAATCTGAATTCTTTCTTTTCTAGTTTAAGTGTTACAAGATTGTTAAGCCCCTCAAATGGACTGTAACACAACCAAGATGAGGGAGAACATTTATAAAACTTCAGCTTACTGCTGTGTTTATAAAGTACTTCAAAGTAAATGCGAGTGACCTACATACCACAGCAAAGCACCAGTTTAACTGAATTGTATAATGAATAAAAAAAGAAATATATGGCTTTTTAAAGCTGGAATATAAATTACTTACAAAAGCAGTGGCTTTTAATGATTTAAGTGGTATAAAGATGCATCTGTTGTTGAAATGTCCTGGCTATTCATAGTTTATTAATCTGAGGAGACTGAACACCCACTAAATCAAGTGAGTTTTTTGTAACTTATGAGTGCTCATTAGGAGATGAGTTTCTGAGCTTACAGGTTTGAATATTGGCAAAGCAAACATGCATTTGCACATGTTTAGATTTATACTGGTTATGAAAATTTACATGTGGCACACATCTTTTCCTGCTACCATGTGCCTTGCAGTGTCCATGTGCTGAGTGTGTTCCTACGTGGGAAGCAGTGCCTTGACTGAAACAAGCAACAAGCATCTTTCTTATAGCAGACACAAAAGTTTCCCTTTCTGTCCCAACTCAAACCCAATTGATAAATTAAATCAGATATCCTCTAAATCCAGCAAACTGTCCAGGATCACTTAATGGCATAGTCAACCAAAGCCTTTGTGCTACTGGCAAGTGAAAGGGAAATGGGTGAAGAAAAAACATAACTTGCTAATGATGGATTTCTGTATGCAAGCACTGCTGTTGGATTACAGGGTGTTCCCTCTTTCTTGATTGTTAGAAACAGAAAATGATTTTAAATCCAGTTGAAATGAAAATGGCTCTCATCTAAAGAGCAAAACAGTGGAAAGAACTGGTGCTTGCTTTTCCAGTAGTTAATGAGAGAAACAATTTTTTTTCTCAAATACTAAGTTCATGAATCTAATTGGTTTCTATTGTTGTATTGCAAGATGTCTAATCATGTGTATAAAGGATGTTACATTTTTGGTCCTGGCTATTATTAGTGGCAACTGTTTGGTTTAAGGAAATATTTTTAATTTTTTCTCTGAGGTCCTGGTACTGATTCCTGGCACCCTGCATTTGTATATTGTATGTCATTTCTTTAGATGTTTTTCAGCTTTTCACTCCACAGCATCTTTCTTATGAGATTTCAAAAGAAAAAAAACAAGATTGTAAGATTTTTTTAAGACAAGTAAATTAGCAGCATTATTGAGACTGTCAGAAATGGGTTGAATCTCATGGAAGTGATGAGAGGAAAGCTAAGCTTCACTGATTGCTATGGAGAGTCCTGTAGACAGTGTCAAACAATGCTTCCTGATAGCTGCTTATTTGATTTGGAGTCATTCAGTTCTTTTCTGTGTGGAGGTAAACATGACAGTTCTGCTGTTCTTATTAGCAGGGCAAAAAGTTCTGAAAAATTTCAGTCATATGCAATTACATTCTATCCTGTCTTTGTGCATTTATTGCTCTGGTTTATTTCAGTTTTTGAGAGAAGTTATTTTTTCTGGGTCTCTAACCTGTTTTATATATAAAAGTTTCTTGCTTTATTCAAATTTTACAAAATAGGTTAGTGTTAAAACAAATTTTTTAATTCTTATTAGTCAGCATTTGTACCAATTTATGTTTTAGAATTTGGAATCCATCTAAAACACTCATCCCACCGAAAGGAAATCTGAGAATATGCTTTTCAATACCTTTAAACCTTATTTTCCTAATTCATTTTTTTGCCTAGCGTGTGCTAAATTCTTTATAATTAAGGCATGATTAGTGGTTCTATAGTGACCATTCATCCACGTCTTTCCTCAAAATACCAAGCCCAAGGAGCTCCTGCCACTGGAAGAATGGGGTCCCATTCTTTCCTTAAGGGATTTTGACGTTTTTAAACTATACCCATTACGGAATGAATTCTAATTTGTCTTTTTAAAGAAAACAAACAAAACCTCCTACAGCAATTGCTAAAACTTCTTTCATGCACAAACCTTATGTCAGCAACTTCTTCAGAGGTGGCAGTTGCCTTAATATAATGAGACACTTGCTGCATGCTTCTACTCTAAGTGACTTAGAATTGCTGGGATATTGGCAAACCTGTCCAGCAGACACTCAGCTTCTCTTCCTCTGGTTCTAGTTCACTTCACTTATGCTGAGTCTTCTGTTTTCTCTTGTCATTTGAGAATCTCCTATTTAACAAAAGCCTCCTTTTGAGACTAATTAAAAATAAACTAAACTAGTTATTTTCTTTGAAGCAAACACGCTATAAAGAATTACACTGTCTCATTAGTAATAAAGAGATGTCTGCCTTGCTAACTGAGGTTTTTGCAGCTGGTCTTAGTGTGGTTATAATATTTAACAACTGTGTATATTGAAGATTGCTTTCTTGATATTCTCCAGGCTACTTTTCTTTGCATACACTATTCCCTACCCACAATTACTGCTCTTGTGGTAAGGTGATGAACACGTGCTGAAATGAACCCTTTCTCATTTCTTACATTCATTTAATATAGACTAAAAGAGTAACAACATAGAGATTTCATAGTCCCATTCTGAGCTCTTGATGCCATGATGCTGGGGGCTGTAGAAGCACAGTACTTGCAGGAAGGGTGGGTATAGGTTACTGTCTAGATGTGGTACAGAGCCATAGATTTCTTTGCCTTGTGTCCAAATGTCTCATTTTACTTTTCATTTTCTGGGCTTTTTTGTTTGTTTGTTTTGTTTATTTGTGGGGTTTTTAAATTGTTTTTAATCATGGAGGCTTGTATTAATTTGTTTTACACTAACCTGTGACAAAATTGCCATGATTGATGCCACACAAGACTGTGCAGGGAGACTGCTCAGCTTTCTTGTATTCCAAACCAACCTACTTAATTTCCATTATCTCCACTCCAAGAATGCAGCTCTTTGTAACAGTGAGGCCAGAGGAGAGCTTGTGTGTGTGAAGGGCTTAATGAAACAAGTCCCCATAATCTTTTGTTCATTAGTCTTTCTAGTTGCACAATTTGCAGTACATTCCTTTCCCCTGACCATTAGTCTAAAATTACTCACTCCTTTTGACAACATGCCACTTGTGTTTGCTTCTTATGATTATAAAACACTTGAGAGCCATTCTGAAAAATAATTTGATCAGTTCTCTGTTTCAGCTTCTGAGATGCCACTGCTGTGTGCCAACTAGTATTTCTTAGCAGTAAGAAAAGCTACATGAGGGAAAGAGGGGTTCGTATCCAGCAAAAAGTAAAATAAGTAGAAAATGTCAGGTTTTGAGGGAGGGTAAACTTTTGAAGCCATGTAAAATCTGTGCTGATTTGCTGGTTTCCTGAATTACTGTTCAGAGTGAACAATGCAGTGGCATATTTTATTCTTTCTAAATTATTCATCATAGTTGAAATGAAAATTAATTGCAAAAAGATTGAGAGACACTGCAGCTTTTCTACTACTGCAATAAGCTTTAGTCAATAACTAAACTTGGATGATAAACTTGGAGAAATCCTTAAGCACCAAAAAGGGCTGCAAATTCCTGGTTACTAGACAGAACCAAGATCCCCATGCTGCAGTGCTGATCATGCTGGAGCAGCACTGAAAATACAAGAATATTAGATATTACCAGCTAAATATACAGAAACAGAAACAATTATTTATGCCACTGTTCTTATAGACAAGGAAAAAGCTTGTATGCAATTATGTCAGAGCGCCTCCAAATTTAGCAAATATATTTAATAATGCTACTATCTGGAGTGTTCTGATTTCTTTCACATGAATGCTTGAGCTAACTTTTCCATAATGGAATTATGTTATCTCTCCTTTCCTCATCAGTTCTTCGAGTTTTTTATGTAAGCTTGTGCCTTCTGCCTTTTTATTTGGAAAATATTTAATTTTGCAGGCTACTTGGGGCAATAGTTTTTATATAAGGGTCTATTTGACACAGTGTGGCTTTTTTATGCCAGATGGCATTATTCAGTGTCTGCTTTAATACTGACAGCCTTTTACAGGCAAAGATGTATTTAAAATTGAAAATGTTTTGGACAGAGTAAACAGAAGACTAAAGGTGAGCAAGTTTAACTCATACAGATAAAGAAATATCTATTTCTGTCTGTGATATTTTATGCACATTGGTATTTCCACTGGAGCTTACGTATAAATATCTTTACCTGCTTCTTATCTCTAATACAAAAGGAGTTCATCTGGCATGCTTTAATTTGATGCATTATTACAATTAAAAATCCTGGCAAGTTTATAAATCTGACAAAGCACCACTCTTCAGGTTTGGAAAAAAATGTTTTCCTTTCAACTTTTGGTTTCTAACCAATTAATCAACCTCTCTTCATGTTACAAGTTAATACAATCTATGGAAGTGGTACAGGTGACCTTCTTGAGGGCAGAAAGTGCTGCTGTAATAAGTGAACATTCACCTGGGCTAATGTTGCTGGTACCAGAGCTCTGCAGTGATTACCATAACAGTGAACCTGCACAAATGCTCTCCAACCACCACAGGCTGTCAGGGGGATGTGTGGATGTGTTCATCATTCACGGAAAGATTCAGACTGGTTTCACTGATGGACTGTAAGATGCTGTGACTAATGAATTAGTGTACAGAGGTGTTGGGGTTAGGATGGAAGAGGGAGTGAGATGTGATGGCAGTTTAAGTGCACTGATATAATCAGTGTTTTCTGCATTTAACGGGGGACATTTTCTAGAAGCTTCCTTTTCTTCCAGCTGGTGTCAAACACTGAATATTAACATGATCCTTCTGGAGTTAGGACCATTGACTAACATGTCTCAAAGTAAATGACAGAATGAGACATTCCTGGCAGCAGTGGCTGGTTATTAATGTTGTGGATCTGCACAGGTGTTTGTGGTGATGCTCTTGCACCCTATGTTGTGCTAGAGGTAGAGGATAAACCTTCCAGTTCTGAAGCTTTTGGTCACTGTGTCCAGCCTTGCAGCTTCCTGAGCTCTAGGTCTTTGAATCTGCCTTTCTGTTCAGCCTGAGGACTTGGTGCATATTATATGTCTCTGTACTAACACTGAACAAATTACAGCCATTTTTGCTGTATCTGCTGGGATTCTAGTTACCATTTTTGTTTCTTCTCCTTTTGGGTTTTCTCTAAGAGCAGAAGAGAGGCAATGCAAGGCATAATGAGGTTAGAGTTGGGTCTTGAAATATCTTGCCCTTGGGTTGGGTCTTCCTATCTTGCCCTTGGTCTGGAGACACCATTAATGAATGTGATATTTACACTCTTGCACTAGAGAGGTGTTGACATTTAGAGTTGTTTGGCTGGGGCTGCACATCAATGAGGTCCTCTCTATCTGGAAGCTGAACGGGCCCATCTTATAGCAGGGTTGGGGTGGGCTTACAGTGACTCTCAGCCAGGACACCCATGACCCCAACACATTCAGTGCATGTCACAGATCTAAAAATGACCACAGATAGGAACAAAACTTCCCAAGGGCTGGACATGAGGTTGTTTTGCATATATGTCCAAGACTAGCACTAGGACTTTGAAGGAGTACTTATAAATCAAGTGAAATAGCATGTGTGCCAACTGGCACTCATTGATTTTGCAATAGAACGAGGCCAGAAAAAGACAATTTGCTGCAGATAGTTTGCTGCACTGTGCTGGGCTGAATGGCAGGTAAGTGGCAGCAGGACATATTGAAAGCAACCTGCCCCAGGTTGCTGGGACTTGGCTGGGTCCCCCTTGTATAAATAGCCCTGCTGAGTGCCCAGTATGGCCACAAGAGAATATGCTTATCTTAGTGAGCTTCCTAGAATTCATTGCTTTATAATGAGTCAAATTAAAAAATATTATTGCAGAAGTTAACATCTGTAGCTTTTCTATGGTGCAGTAGTTAGTAGAAAAGCTCCAGTGTAGCTGAAATTCCAGGGGAGTGATATGTCAGTCTTTCTTGGCAAATACTAGAGTTTAAAAAATAATGCACAGTGGACTAAAAAAAAAGTAGAGGCAAAGAAAAGGAAAATTGCATAGGTTTTTTTGTTTTTTTAATCATGTTCACTATGGCATCTATTGCTAACCTCTTGGACTTCAGCTACATCTACACTAAAGGGTCTGATTACTTGAGTTAGAGATTGCAGACAAGCAATGCTATTTTGCCATGGGATGCACAAATTCTCCCAGTCCATCCAGTCCATGTTTGTAACAGAAATGAAGTTCCACCTCAGTGGCCCAGTCCTTTTGTCTCTGGGTTTGGTTTTAAACATGCCATCTCTCCATCCTTTGTTATTCAATTGTACAGTGTCTCTATATGTGTCAGGATTAATATTCATAAACTGCTCTAGGCAAATTAACTATCCACATTGCCAAATTGTCATGTCTGATTTTCTTTACCACCATTAAAAAGGAGAATTGAGTACTCCAATTTGACTCTCCTGAGTTCCTGCTTTGAAGTAACACGATGAACCTATTTACAAGTGGAAACATAAAGTTTTTGACATACACAGACATATCCATGTAGTCACCTTTTCATTTTGTTATTCCCCTGGTATTACCTTGTCCCTTTGAACCCTGTAAAATGCAGGCTGCTTGACCAAGATAATTGCTCTTGAACAGTGCTCTTTTATTAACATGCACATCAGCATTACAATCCAGTCCTGCTGGGGCCTTGCTGCAGTATGTATGAGAGGTACATACAGAGCAGCAGAGAAAAACCCTAAGAGAGGAATTCAGAGGCCTGCCAGTTTGCTTTTTTGTTAGGCACATATCAAAACTCTTGTTTACCAAGCAAATGTGAAGCCCTCAAGAGCATAAACCAGGGGTCAAAGTAGACTCTCGCACCAAGATTGTAGAAAGGATTTTCTTTTCTGCAGATTTTCTTATCTGTGCACATTAGAGAACAGATGTTTTCCTCTGCCATTGGCAAAGAAATCCACCCTGTTTAATTGTATTATTATCCTGTGACTCAGCAATAGCTGTGCTATTGTATCTCAGTATTCTGGTTGACACTGACTGCTTCATCTCCAGCATAAAATTTTAGCAAGGTAAGGTCAGCTCTTCTTAAATGAACAGCTATTTCTTACAAGGGTATCTCTCTTGATGGGGCACAAGAAAGAGGTGGAGCAAGAAAAAAAAGTTATTTTAATATCCTTGTGCAGGTCTTTCTTAGCTTATAGATACCTTCCAGAACTTCTCATCACAGACTTTTGATAAGAGCTGCAGTCTGGAAGAATCAGCACAGACTTACTCTTCATCATTCTTTCAGATAGCATCACTCTGCAGTATTAAATAGTTATATATCATATATATATAGTTGGTATGATAAATAAAAATTTAAAAAGCACAGATTTGAGATGTAATCAGGAACACCAATAAGCATTTATTCTGCAGTGTTCTGACCGTGGAGAAACCTGCACTGGTGTTTGCTGCAGGATCTTGCATGCAGAGCATATTCAAATGAAAGGACTGATTAGTTGAACCAAGATAAGAGTATTGGTCTTACAGTGAATAATGGTGGTGAAACAATATCCTAACATTATTCTTTCATTTCATTATGACCTTGGGCTCAAAATGACAGTAGATCTCACATACTCAGCTGGAAGCAGCAGGAATTTTAACTGTGTGAGAGAGGTGTTTTTTAAATTACGGACTGATAAAATATGTAAGTCTGGGATTTGAACCTTTTTAAAGTTCATATAAGCTCAATTAAAAGTTTGACAACTATTCAGATCTGAAATTTTGGTCTAGTTCTTTTTTCAGTGGAACTGCCTTAACTGTCTTTTTTTTTTAATTCTGCACAGTGGAATTTAGTGAAAACTGATCCAGTTATTTTATCAGAAGTATCACACATTAATATGGATATTCTTGCTTCCTGTTAGTTTAGTATTTCTCCTAGGTTTTCTCTGAAATCAAATGTGTTAAGAGTGTTTTGACCAAATTTACAAGTAAGAATAATGTGATACACAGAAATACCTGGAAAAATCAAAGCAAGTGTAAATTATGATTTTAAAAAAAAGACATTACTATATTCCCCACCCCCAGAAAGTGAACAAACTTATTTTATAGAGAGACCAGCATGAACTGAGTGCCTAAAGAAAGGCAAAGCTTTACATGGTACTTGCAAAGTTCAAGGCTACTTTGAAGACTGAAATTTCTTTGATCCTGTTGGTTTAGCAGGGAAAGCAGTAGCAGCATGCCAGGCTCTGGATAGGCAAAAAGATTTTGTGGATATCAGCAGTACTTTTTAACACAAATTCACTTACTTGCAACTAAAAAAAATGGCAAAAGACAATTGAGTTAAAGTTTACATTTATTTTAAAAGTTGGTAAAAATGCAGGCACCTAAGACTTAAGAGCAATTAATGTTAGAGCTATTTCCCTTAATCTAGTTCACTTAATCATGACTAACAACAATTACTGATTGTAGCAAATTGCAGTTTGCCAGCACAGTACTTTCATTTTTGCTGAATCCCTTGTAGGCAGTAGTTCCAGTTTTTACTGCAAGGATTTTAGCCATTTCAGATCAGAACTCAGAAAGGGTTTCCTAGTTAATTTATATCACCTCCTTAATACTTAATATAAGCTAGTATAAACTAGTTTTCTTCTTATTTTTTGTGAATGCTATTCCAAAATGTCTTTTTTGACTACTTCAAAGCCTTCTATTAATTTCATAACCACTGTGTATTAATTTTTATTTTTTAGCTTGATGATTTAGCTTGATGATCTTCTGTCTTTTAGCTTGATGATTTTCTTTCTCTTCATTATCACAGTTTTATTTAAGAGTGGTACTGAACTGCCAGCCCACAGCTCTCTTTGTTTCTTCCTGGTAGAAGAAATTTCAGGTCATAGTTTGAGCTAACAGGCTTTTCCATTATAGTATTCAAGGTTGTTTTATTTGTATGACTTCATCCTTTAATACCACTTTTGTATTTGAGAATTTCCTGTTTCTTTGTGGTAGTCATAATTCCCCATACTCTGTGTGCAAGTAAACTGTCTAGATCTTGCCTGACCTTCTCACTGTGAAAGCTGAAAGGGAAACTATAGGCTAAAGTGGGTCCTGTAGCTGGTTTGAGAATTCTCAGTAGCTCCAAAGCTAAGCCAGGTGGTACCTGCAGTATTTTGTTTCACATTTCATTAGTGGACCTGATCCACATTTCTGACCAAAAAAACAAATAAATTGGGTTTTCTGATGAAGAGGTAAAGACTTCTGAAGGAGAGCAGACCTCAGAGGAAAAAGTCATAGTGGGATGAGAATTTTATGAACTTGCAAAAGCCTAATAGAATGTCATTGATGTAAACAGATCTGTGAGTCTCACTGGGGCAGTCTTTACAATTCTGGCTGTGGTATCTGCGTAGAATTCCTTGAATTTTCCAGTCATTTTTTAATTGTCTAAGCAGCACATGGAGCTTTCTCAGGTCATGAGCAGTCAGTGTGTGCATATGGTGTAATCCCATCTGCAGTGCTGGATGTGGTAATCAGATTGTCACATGAACTGGAAATGATGAGTCCCCAGAAAGAACATTCAGGGGACTGGAAGGTTCTGATGATGTTGCCTTTTATTACCTTCAGATGGGCACTGTTTATAAATAACTATGGAACATAAAAGTTCTGCTTGACCCAGATCATCATCTGGGTTAGGAAAAATTATTTGAAATGTTACTCAAAATTCAACATTTCTTGTATCAAGATAGAAAATGAAATATGTTAACAGTTCTTATTTTGATATGCCTAATTACTTCTTTAATTTGTTAAGCTATTACATAGAACAATTTAATGTGGTCTACATAAGATAGCTGCATAGGGTTAGGTAACAGGTGATGTTTTGTCCTTGATTTACAAAACTAATGCAATTTGAATCTTTCTGATCTTCTTTCAGTATTTGCTATCTTGCATGAACAAACACTGAAATTTATATCAGATGTCAGTCTAGAGTTAATCTGCACTTAGCTGCTGATTCTCTTATAATCATAGACCCTTCTCTTGTGCAATACTTGATCACCTTATTCCCTCCAAGCTCCACTCTGACACAATATCTTTGATCCAGAAAATGTGACAGTAGAATTCATCAGAGATATTCTTGATAATGAACAAATCACCTCCACAGATGGTTTGAAAATATAGACTCATTGCTGCACAATATAAAAACATATTTCTTTTCACATTTAGCACTGTAGAGTAGAAGAGCAGTTGTTGTTAGCACATCCTGACTGTGGTTAAGCACAGAAAAAACTTTACAAGAAGGCACAGTCCTGCTGTGAATCCTGATTTAGGATCTTGCTGATGGCACGTTTGTTTTGAATCGGTGTTTTAGAGCACTTTAAGAAGCATTGTCAGAAAGTATTAGCAAAGTGGCTTTAATATAGTGTTCTAAAAGTTCAACTTAAAGTTTGATGGAAAGGTTCACACTCTTACTGTACAGCACAGTCCTTTGAAAAGTGATTCAAAACTAGCCAGGCACAAACTGTACTCCAAGGTTGTGTGACTCTGGTCACTCAGCACAGATGTGCTGTTGGTACAAGGTCTGTGCCTGAAGGAGTGACCCTCAGAGGTGTCCCACCTCAAGGGAAGATCACTGCCCTACAGCCACACTGCCCAGTGAGGAAGGGTCCACTGAGGCTGTTGTGTTCATGGAATAAAGTGTTGGCTCTTGGTCAAATTGCACACAAAGGGAAAGGTGTTCTTGAGACTCCTTCTAATCAAAATTTTTTGTCCTTTCATAAATGAGTCTTGCAAAATTCACATGCCATTCATGTTCCAAGCTATGTGTTGATGCTCACTGTGTCACTGCTCATTGGTGGGTTTTCAGAGAACAGATTGAATCTAGAGGAGTTCTTGGCCTTCACCTCCTTTGGAGCCTCTAATAAAATAACTAATTTATTTGGTTAAGAGGGCAAGTGAATCTGTCACAGATCTATAGGTCTCCCTGCACGTAACATCTGCTGTAAAACCCACATAATGAATAAACTGTGGAAATGATGGTCAGAACCCACTTGAAATAAATTTTAAGGGTTCTCAGTCCACGTGATTCACTGTTAACAGTGTAGGCCTATCTGGTTAGTGAGCTTTCATGTGAGAAAAGAGATATTCTGCAGTAAATAGAATTTCAATTTATTCTTCAACTGGGTCAGTTCTTGGCTACAGGCAATATGGGCTGATGTTCACTGTGTTGCTGTTGTACAGAGGAAGCTGCAGGTTATTACAAATTGTCATAAAGGCCCTTGACAGTGACCAGAATTTCATGCCTTATGATTCTGTGATGTACTAGTAAATAACTACAAGTAGCTTCTTAATGGGTCATAAATTATTATCAAATAAGGAACTTGTGACGCTCCTGAGAAACAGGTAGGAAAGGCTTCAGAGTCAAGTTCCTTAGCAGAAAATAGCTTACTCTTAGATAAGGAAAAATAACATGAGAAAAGAAGATTAAAAAAACCTCTTTGCTTATCTGGGCTGGATAGAGAATGCAGGGAGAAAGAAAAGCCTGGTTTCATCTGTGAGTCTGGGCCAAGTGCAGAAGAGACATTTAAGACTTCTAAATTAATACACAAATGGAAAGGGATAAACACAGTGGAAGTATTGCATGGATCATAACATGTGCCTGTGAACATTTATAGGAAGGTGTTAAGATTTCAAGATCTCTTGGTTTTAGACTAGGTCTTCCCTGCTGGTACTGTTTTTTCTTCCCCCAAAGCTTTTCTGAAGCCAAATCACTCAGAATATCTTATCTACAGAGTGGGACATTCAGTCTGGTGCAAGTCCAAAACAAAATTTTAAAGCAGTGATAATTTTGGGGTGGCAGGGGTGGAGAGATTTTCTTTTTGAAAAAAAATTGTATTTTACTAATGGAATTTGCACATCTAGTGATGTGCATAAAATAAAGTTCTGTCCAGATTATGAGGAGATGGTTTTGCCTTATGAGGGCAGTCAAGTAACAAAAAAGCCCCAGTAGCTTGGTCTGAGCTCTGCCTCAGCTCTGAGCAGCTGGTTGCACTAGAGACTTCCTGAGGTCTCTTCCAACCTGGTCCTGTGCAATTCAGACCAGGGAAAATAATATTTTAAACAGTAAATTAAGCTCATCCAAGGACAAGTTTGTGAATTGTCAGAGTAGATTATTTGTTCTTGGATATTTTCCAATGAGAACTTGGATTTTATCTAAAACCCCCCTCTAGTTTACATAAAAATTACATCAGGAAACTTAAGGCTCTTTTATAATGGGATTAGACTAATTTACTCTAATATTCTTTGTAACTCTATAAATATTTTTCTCATTGAATATTTTTATTCTAGAGTAGCTTTTTTACCTTTGATTCTTGATTTTTCCAAAGACATTTCCATCTTCATGAATTTCATTGTGTTAAGGCACATTAATGTCTGCTATTTATTCTGTGTACAATTTGATAGAGATTAGGGAACAACTCACATGGAAAATACACAGAATTTTGCTGAAGTCAGTTGAATACAAAGAATCCTCATTTGTGTTTTGCTCTTGTGTATTTAAATTTGCTAAAATGAGAAATGAAAATGTGACTAGTGTGGTGTGAAAGTTAAGCAAAGGGTGTTTCAAACCAACCAATTAAGTTAAAGCACTTAATACATTTGTATGAAAAGCCACTCTTCAGATTCAATAGGAATTTAAATATGGAAAAAAGAACACTCCTTGCTTGGCAAGCAAATTAACTGGATAGAATTATGAAATGAACTAAAATCCTAGGAAGCAAACTAAAATAAAGGCACAATTCAAACTAAGAGGTTAATGATGCAATAACAAAGATTCATTGAGGAAGATTATGAAGTAGATGTTAGAGAAAAAGCAGGATCTGGGCATACAGATTTTTCTGGCAATGGGATTGATATGGGACTGTGCTTCATTTTGCCTCTATTTACCAGGTGGATAAGGCTTTCTTTCTGTCTTTCTTCTGTTACAGGCTGGTGCTAAAACAGTCCAGAAAGCTGTGTGGTGTCAAGCCATATTTCAGTGTAATGCCAGTAGTAGTGTAAAATGAGATGATGGAATGATCTGGCAGTGGCATAATTCAGAGAAATTGGGAAAAATTTCAGGGGTCTTCAGAGGTACAGGCCCAGCTTGTGAATTTCTTGCCACAGACCAAAACTAATCTTAGAATGGAGTAATGTGTGTTCCAAATCCATCCTCTGTGTTAGCAATACCTAAAAGTCAGATTCATTTCATGTGGGACTGTCCAAGATCCTCAGTTTTGTAGCTGATGTTTGGTACCCCATGAAGATTATCTGATGCCTCTGTGTAGCACTGCTCGCTAGAGAACAGAATGACTACAGTTTAACTGCTGTGAATAATCTTTAAGTCAAGGCAGCCTTTAAAGTAAAAGTGAAAATGGATTTATTTTACTCCAGTGAAAAACTTGCTAAAACAGTTGTGTTTAGAGACTGTGATGTAGGGCAATAAACAAATACTTAGAGCTTTATGGAGGCTTGTAGCTTTTATTTAAGATATTTTCTCAATTCTCTTTCATTACCTGATTGTCAAATTAAGCTAACTATAAAGATGTTTCATGCAGCTCTTCTGGGGTTGGATCCACTTATTTCTAAAGCCCCATTCTTGAGCTTGTTATCTACAAAATAAATAGTGACTTGTGATGAAATAATCTCCTTTGCATTCCTTTTTCTTAGCTGCCTTTCTGTTTAATACAAACTCACTCTTAGGTCCCAACTGATTCAATGGCACCCTGAATTTATATCCTGCCTGTTGGGTTCTGTCTGGTACCCTGCTGTCACCCTAGCTGATTAATCAATAAACAAAACTACTTGCACAATGAAAATATAGATCTTTGCTTAGGAAAGGTTGACTTGGATACCACTTGTATCAGATCTGAGAGTATGACAGTTCAGGTACATATGGGATTTAGGAACAGATTGAAAACTGTTTTATTGTAGCAAGATATAATTAAGCAGGATGCATGCAGGTAACTTCAAGATATTCACAGGCTCTAGTCATATTAACAGACTAGTTCATTTGAGGATGTGAAAGTATTAATTATATTGTTTGCTGAGTCCAGGGCCATGGTAAGGAATTAGTGTTGCATAATTTTGGTAGTTTTCTCACTAAAACAAAGAGCTGGTGCTCTTTAATATGTGAAATGAGTCAAGAAAAAATGGTGCTTTGTCACACAGTATTATCAAGAGTAACTCATCTTCCTAAGTGTGTGCTCATATTTGATTGGAAGTTACAAAGGGAATAAAATGAACCACCAAATGTTTCCATTGTTAATAGTTAATGCATAATGTGGTAATGGTTGTGAAAGAACTGGCCTATTTGGCTGCATTGACTAAGGAAGGAAAATGCCTTAAACTGGGATGATTCTTCAATACTTTCTTTTCATTGGGAAGCCTGATATTTTAAAGAAATTTAGTTTCATATGACAGAACATTTTCTTTTCACTGCTAAAATGGGAAAGGACTAAGGCAGCCCCCCCTTTGGACTAGAAAGCTCTACACACAGAATATGAATATAGTCTGTCTTCTGCTTTGCACTGCTTCTTGCAGACTTGGAGGACTGTATGTTTCACTGGCAAATGAGGCGTGGTAAGATTCAATGAGCAAAAGATTAATGTGATCCAGTGTGGCCCAGTGAAACAACCTGATCACAGTCTGAACAGAAACAATTACAAAAATTAATATCATTGTATTACTTGTGTTCCAGTTTTAATAACATGACAATATTACTTTCTTCTTTCTTCCAGAGACTTCTTCAAGATAGTTACAAAGCTATTATTTTGGTAGGAACTACTACTGCAGATTTATTACTGTAACTCTTAAGTAATTCAGAGTTAGCACAGCATGACCAACCAATGTAAATTTTCTCTCTTTGTGGGTAATCTATAAAGAGATGTTTGGAAATCAGAGTAGAATCCAAAAAAGGTCTCAAAAAAGACTCTGCTGATACACTGCTTTATTTTACTGCATTTATTACACCAGGAGTCATTACCTAGGTCACAAAGCCATTGCTAAATATTAACCTCTTTCATTACCTCTATCACACTTACTTGTGCCTTGCTTATGAATGTCTATTACCTCTGACCAGATCCATTTCTTTTCTACAAATCATGGTGATATCTAGGAGGTTATTAAGGTTGTATGCTTTTATTCAGAAAGTCAATTTTCATTAAAACAATATAGCATTTATTGTTATAACACAAAGCAATTTATCTTTAAAGGATGTCATGTGTCATTGTGAGCTTTCTGGCAACTCTAATGATACTAGTTGTGAAGAAGAAAAATTGCTCTGGTGAAAGAAATTGAAAATTTCAGTATAACAAACTTTAATAAAGGTGCTCAGCAGATAGAAAAGAAATCAGAGAAGGCTAATTTAAGTTAATATAGTAGAAATTTTGGACACATCTAGTAGATCAGTTTTTATGAGTTTTTCTGGGATCATGAATTGCACAGAGGCTTTTTTCTGTTATATATCAAATTATATTTGCTACTCAGGTAGATAACAGTAAATGTTATAAATGAGACAAAAATCTTTAGCAAAGCTTTAAAAATATTTCTTCCCCCCCCCCCCCCCCCCACCACCAAGCACCAACCAAATTAGTTTGACCTAGTTCTCAAAGCAACTAGGAGAAAATATCATGTCATAGTTAGAAATTTTAATCAATTCATTAAAGTCTACAGGGAATATATTTTAAGGAAAACATAAGTTGAATAATTTATTAGAATTGCTTAACATTTATTTCATTTGGAGCAGGATCTGAGGTCTGCACGGTGCATGTGGAGATTTTTCAGTTACTTTATATTAGTTTTTTTGGTTTTGTTTTTTTCTTTTTCTTTTTTTTTTTTTTAATGAAAGGAAAGTAGGAGAATATGGACATATATCCTTATTGGTACCTTGTCTTAAAGATGTTGGCAAGGTATAATTGTCTCTCAGTTGCATACTCTCCAAGGCTGTCCTCTTATGCTTTCTTTTTTTACATTATGCAGCACTGGACACTACAAAAGAGTAGGGAACAAAATAACCTTATAATAAATAGGAAATTACTTGTCATGTGCAGTGTCTTGGTTATTCCTTTATCCCTAAAGCAGGAAAGAACTGAAGCCTTCAACTCCTGTTTAAGAAAGTTTTTAAACTTTCTAGAATCCTAGGCAGAATCTATGAGAAGATTTCTCAGTTTTCAAAACATTGACACCAATTCTGGAAATTTTTGGAAAAGAATCTTTCTTGTAAGGTCCTGATGCATCTTTGATACATGGAAACATGTATTTATCAGGGAAATCTTATAGTGTGCAATAAATAACCCACATCAAGTGGTTGCTATGGTTGGAACTATGAGGTTTATCCCTCCCTTTCTTAGAGGGATTTTGCAGCCTCAGACTCTTGCACAGCCTTGTGGGAATTTGAAACTTACTGGACTCTGGAATTATGCTAACAGTAATGAAATTGAGAAAGTACCACTGTCATTTTCTTAAAATGTTTTTTCGTTTGTGCCATTAAAATAAAAAAGGGAAAAGAGCTTTCAAATGTGAATAAATTCAAAGGTCATATTCCATCCACTGCCAAAAACCGAGTGCCCTTTTCTGATGTCTGTTGACTTTTAAGTTCTTGATATTTCTTTTGGCAAATTCCACTTTGAATTCAGTTTTTTTCACAAAGCATAAGAAAATTGCACATGTATGTGGCATAATGAAGCATTATTGTAGTTCTGACTTCTTATTACAGGCCTGAAAGTGAATTTAGCCAAGGCAAGCAGGCAGAAGTCATTATCATCTGATAGCTGTTAAAGGTCACAAATGACAGGGCCATAGGCATTTCTTTCATTAGAATAACATTGCAGTTAAACTAGAAGTTGCTTTATTTTAGTGCTTGAAAGAAGTATAAAATTCAAGTGTATCATACCTTGAGGATAAGAAACAACTGTCCTTATCTTGCAACTAAATCATCTTGAAATTCTGAGCTTCTGCAGCAAAATCCAGGATGTTCATCTTCCTTCCCATTTGCCATAGCTAAACTTGTTCCTCTCCTACTCCTCTCCTGCAGTCCAAGCCCCTGCTAAAATATGCTGTGCTTGATAAGCATCATCAGTTAAACCTTAGTGTGCTGTTACAAGACACCTTTTTAATCTGTTGCAAATACTGCTGATGTTTTCATGCCAGACCTTGAAAGCTTATATTATGCTTATGTTTTTGTTTTAAAAGTACTCCCAAAGAGCAGTTGACTATTTCATGGAATGTGGGAAACTGAGGTGACCCCTCACAGAGGATACAGAACTGATTTGGATGGGATTTTAATTACACTGCAGCTACTGGCTCTCTGAATCTCCACTGACAATGAAATCAAGTCCTCACTGAGTAGGGTGAAGCTTCAGCAAATAAAATTTAATGAACACAATCTCTTTCCTTGTCTTTAAATGAAAATTGGATTAATATTGATAACTTGAATTTTAAGTCTTTGCTCTACACTGTACTACATTACTGCACAGGTGGCCTGGCCTGCTTCTCCATTGCCCTTTTTTTGGCCTTACTGAGCAAAGGATGTGATGTTGGTTTGTCACCATGTTGGCCCAAACAACATGCTGGCTTTTTTGGATAAAGACTTCTTAGCAAAGCAGGCAGTTGAAAGCAAATTAAACTATTTTCCTCTGATTGTTTTTCTTTTCCTTAATGATCTTACCTTGAGCTAGGATAGGTCTAGCCACAGGAGAAAGGTATCATTGATTCAGGGAGAACTGAGATTACATTATTTGGTTTTTTTTTTTTTTTCAGAGAGGGAGTGTTTAAATGTTTTGGTGTTTCTTCCTCCCACCATATTACATTAAGAAATTTTATGTAAGCCACATGTCTTATGAAAAGATAGACATATCTCTCTTGTCCAAATGGGAAAATCACAATTCTCCTTTTGAAAATAGAGGTGATGTTTTCTGTGTCCCTCTTCCTTCCTTCCCACAGCTCCACCTCGTCCAAAACCATTCACCAAATACTGGACTCAGGTTGTCAGAGCTATTAGAATAGTCACAAATAAGTTTTTCTAAGGAAGTACTTGTCTGATAGGTCTTAACTTTTGTTAATTTTCCACATAAAATATTTAATTCAAAAATGTGTAATTCTTTTAAGATAGAAGTGATCATTCTGTAAACTGTTTTCTCCCAGCCTCCAAGTGCCTTTTCTGATCAGAGAAGCTTCATTGTGTAATAGCTGTAATACAAAACACTAAGACAATATTTCAGTGTTATCAGACCTCTGACATTTCACTCTGATTTTGCTTAGTAGATGTTTCTTTTAAGTGCTATAATATAAATGCATTTCTTTTAAGTGATGTGAGGAAAGCGAAAATAAAGGTCTTAGGGGATGTTAAAATTCAGAAGAGGGAAACATAAACACAGTGTAATAGACAAGGTTCCACTCTTTCAACCTCTAGCTTATGTATACTGGAAAAGTCCATGAGGATTTTATTTCTGTGACTCTAGGCTATCATGTGCTAAATTTTCTTTGTGCATTAAAGCATGGGGATGGCAATCTGGAGTGTTTTGTTTTATGAGAGAAAGGGAATACTAAATGTTTTGAACTAAAGTATACAGTTGTGCCAGGATGTCCAAATGGTTTCACAGGAATACTGGGCAAGTAGTACTTCAGATTAGATGAGTTCTGTAGGTTTCAACCAGCAGGAGTATTAAGAGGAATTATTTTTCCTTGTCTTCTCATCCTGTAGCAGTGATTGGACAATTTTGCCAGCAAAGCACAATCTTTGCAGTATAGGCTGAACACAGAATATTCTGTTCAGTTGTGTCAATCTGACTTTTCTGCCTAGATCTGAACTAAAAAATAACTAGATTAATTTCTAACTGCATATTTAACCTTTGGCAAAATGAAGATGGAATTGTCAAGTGGGCCATGTAAAGATCTTTACTGAAGGTTAATTGCCTGTGCTATATAACTTCCTGTTTTACTGTACCTTGCATGGCTAACTTAAAATCTGAAAGGACTGATGAACAAGTATAATGGCTTGGACATCAGAGAGGCTTTTTCAGTTTCTCTTCATTTAGTGAGGACAATTAGGCTGACTTGATCTTCCCTGTGCTTGCTTGCCCAAGTGGTGCCTGCCCAAGCAGTCACTGAAAGCTTTCTGGCATTTGCTCAGTCACATGGAGAGCAGGTGCTGTGCCCAGAGTATAGCTCCTTCAGATTTTCTCTGGAGATGTTATGGGGTATCTATCTGTAGGTCACTATAACCCACTGAGCACCCAGATGCAAAAATCTTCAGTGGATTCACAAGCATAGAGTGCTTTTAGCCTGCTTACCCAAGGGGTTACTTTGGTAGGATGTCCCTAAGGGCATCCCAGTGGGGTTACTGCTCTCTGTAGAAATGTGTTTAAACTGTTATGGGTGGTTCATATCAGTAAAATCTTGGGTAGCAATTCAGTTTCTCTGACTAAACTAGCTTCCATTCATCCTTGCTGCCAGAGAATACAGTGCACACAGGGATTCCTCCTTCCCACTCTGGTAGAGCTGAGTTTGTCAGACCTGTACCTGCTCCCAGGTTGGCTCAGGTTTTGGTGTGCCCAGGCCCAGCCAGGTGCAAGGCTCAGTATTTGTGTGCAATTGATTTGCACACAAGGACACACCACCAAAATACAGCTGGACACACGAAAATGATACCTGCAGTGACACATGCTGCATTTAATCCTGGGTCTACAGGCTGATAATCAGAGGATATTCCTAATCCTACTCACTGGCCACATTAACTGCATGGAGTTCCCACACCTGCACACAACAGGGTCTCCCTGGTAGCTGGTCCCTGCCCAGCTGCTGGGCACTTGCTCTTCAGCCCCACACTTCCCCATCAAGTGCTGCTCAGAGCTCTTGTGCTACTTCAACTCTTCCTTCTGGTTCTAGTCTGACGTCTTTGTGTTCAGACAGCTTTGATGCTCACAAACCCATTAGATGCCAAGATCATATCAATAAATAAGCTTTGGCAGGCTGTCACCTGGAAGAGACATGATTATTTTCATTGCTTTGCTCTGGCTCTCATGGAATTTGACCTTGAGTTTGTGAGTGGTTTGGGATAATATTTTCTGAATCTGTGTCTGAAAACAGATTATATGAAGCTTAAGGTGAATTCAACTCAAATTGTATATTAGTTTATGTAACCAGTTCTCCAAACACTTAAGATTCCTACCATTCTAGTTCATCCCAAAATGACAGTTTTGAAGGGGTTTACTCCATGTTTTGTTGCCCAGAATACACAACATGGTGGGAGAAAATTCTGCTTGTTTTTTTCTCAGATTTGGATTTACCAAACAATTAACTTCTGTTTAAACACAAACTTTGCATCCAGGTTTTGATGATTGACAGAAAAGGATACTTGAAGACAAAACCCTGTATTAAGGGATCTCATATCATTGTGAGAAAAAGATTGACATAACTGGGACTGTCAGTAGCATAGCTACTCATTTGTACTGAACTGTAGGTGTAGAAGAAAGAATCACAGGTGACTTTGCCCCTGATAAGTCACAGCTGTACTAATTACCAAAGAAGCAAACCAGCCTTGCCCTTAATGGGTCACAGCTGTGACTAATTAAGTATAATAAAAGGGGTGGGCTGGCTGGTTAGTGGGAACCTTGAAGGGGAGGAGCTGGAGGAAGAGGACCTGGAGGAGGTAGAGGAGCCCTGAGGAAGAAGGAAACAAGGGAGTTGCTGCTGCAGAAGGTCTGCTGTGAGGTCAGGCTGGATCTGATGAAGTCAGAGGCTGCTGTTGGAGCCTGCAGTCACAGTTGAGCCAGGTAAGAGCCTGTGGTCAGTGGAAGCAAGGAAATACTTGCAGTCACATTCCAGCAGGAATAGCCAGCAGCCAGTCTGCCAGGGAAGCCAACAGTAGGAACTTGCTGTAGTCAGAGTCAGGATGGCTGAACTGGAAAGAAGAATAAACCAGGACCCTTTTGTGTTGTTAAGTGAGTCTGTGTCTTGGCTCATTTCTACCCATAATGAGAGGTCTGCTGCAACACTGACCTTAAAATGGTGGCATGGGTCCGGCAGAGAAGGAATATTTGCAGTTGCAGGGATGTTAGAATCACAACTTCTGAGGTATAGAAGTATAAGGATGCTAGTGGAATACTTCCCCTAAGTTGTGAGTGTGAGAAAGAAGGGAGTAGCTAACCAGGTGATGTTCTTGCTCTTGTTTGTTTAACTGAGGAACACATATTAATTAAACCCCCTTCATCTGTTTAGGCAGTCATATATGCCTCTGGAAAATCTTCATTATTCCTAAGTATACAAGCATAGTAGCTACCTGTAAAAATTTTTCTTTCACTGGGAGAATCATATTAAAAATAAATGTTGAAAGCCAGGTCCTCCAGTCTGTTTGCCTTCCTTTCAGCAAACTTGACCTTTTTATCCCCTCAGATTTACCTCATATAAAATGCTAATGGTGTATTTTATATGTGCTATCTTTAGCTCTCTTCAAACTCAACCCCATTAGTAGAACAGTTTGAATTGCACAGAATGACCATTTACTGGAACAAGAAGCATGACTGTGGCTGTGGACAAACTCATGGTTTCAAACAGCACTTTCACTGTATTGAAGGTCTTTCTGTAGATTGGTGAGAGTCTCCTAAAACAACTTTAGAAAGATCATTCACAGACACATTTTCCTTTGGCTCTGCTGTAGTCTTCAGGCAGAGCTTCCAGCCAAGAACCTTTGACCCCTACTGCTGCTGTGATGGCACTTTTGAAAGCTTAGTTCAAGCCTTTGGTGTCCCTGGGTCCACTGAAGTTAATTATGGGGAGCTACTGCATGGGAAAAAAGTCTCCTTCCTTGTTTCAGCATAACATTTATTGGTCTCCTGGGATGAGGGAAGATCATGATGGCATATTCAGGTCACTTTTTTGACATAGCAGCTGTAAGCTTAACTTTTAAAAGTTTCACTTCAGCTATGAGTGTTTATTGGCAATTGACAGTAGCTAAAAAATATGATTAAGTTCTCACCCTCTGCCAGCTTGTCTTCCTTAATTTATGCTTACTGAGATAAGTTGACAGCAGTTTAAATTCAAAAAAAAATTGCTGTCTTGGAATATCACACACAGTTCACTTAAAAGTGGCCTAATTCTGAAAGACTTTGTAGTAATTTTTTGTTCAACACCAATATTCTGTCTTCTGTCTCAAACTGTTTTGCAGAGCTCTGTTTTTGTGGAAAGGAGTTGCAACTATGTGTATATTTGGATCTAGTTCTTGGTTATCTACAGTATGATTATCACATTCTGCTACTAAAAATTTAAATTTCCTAATTAAAAAAAAAGACCACAACAACAACAAAAATGCATTCCAACCCCAGACCTCTTTAGTTATGTTCAATCCATTTTACACTGCTCTGGTGTTAGGTGATAAATTGAACAAACTCAGCTTAAGCAAATGTAAGACACCTTGTGGCACCATGTGCTACATTCTCTGTTACAAATAAGTGTTGCATCTTTTTTCTTGATGAGAAATTATTTTTTTTAATATAGCAGGAAATATTTTGCAGGTCCCACATCCATGACACTTGGTTCAATTATTTTTACAATAATTATTTGTAATGTTTTCTTCATTTACTAAGACAAGACAGTGAGAATGAGAAGAGCAAATACAAATAGCAAAATGCAGCTCTAATTAATAGAGCCTACACACACAAATAGAAATGCACTAATTTCTGCAGGACAGCCTTGAGTCATACAGCAGATGTTGGTTATATACTGTCAGTGAGCAAATAGCAGAAAGTTCTTTTAAAAACAAGTGTATTCTGTACAGTGCATAAATAGTACAGAATGTGAATGAGGGAGCTGGGCAGAGAGAATTAAGAATAAACATATTTCTTATTGAATCTGCTTGATATATTGTTTACTGTTACCTTGCAGGCTTCATTGTCTTGCTTTTGTCAGAGAGTCTGAGGGCAAGGAGAGAGAGGAAACCAATTATTAAATGTGAGTTGGTGGTGGAAGTGTGAGCCTTGGTGTTTTGAAAAAGGCAATTAGAGTAATGAATGGACATTGCATGGAAAAACCAGTAGTTCAAGCCTCCAGTGAAGGTCCAAGTTTGGATCTCATCTATTTCAGATCAGCTGCCCATGCCATGCTAGGGTAGCACTCTTTGTCAGAGGCTGGAAAGGATTTTAGGTAGAGGTTTTCATAGGCTGGCTATAGGTGGAGCTAGGAATTAGGAACAAACATTAAGTTTTCAAAATCAAAACAGGCTTTTTATAAAGATGGCTGCCTTGAAGTCATGGAAAACAACCTTTAGACACAGTGTGTAAGAAGTTTCTTTCTAAAACCAGTAGAGTTGAATTCACATTTAGTCCTGTAGCATTAATGCATCCTATTAAATGTTGAGCAATTAGCAGATTCTGGTAAGATTGGTGTGTTAATCCCCAACTTAGACTAAGAGGAAACAGCCAGGTTATTCAGGATGCCAGTGTGAAAATATGAAGATAAATGAGGAACATGGACTAACCTAAAATGGTTTTACAACGGGAGCTTGCTTTGAACTGTACAACACCAAAGCTTTAGCTTTAAGCAGCAGGTGTGGACAGAACTGCAGCCCACTGGTACTTGCTGTTTTGCCTGAACTTTGTCTTCTGGTTGTGGGCATTTTTCATTCCTTATGTAATCACTCCATGTTTTACTGCAGTGAACAGGCCTTAGTTCCTAGATTGGCATTTCTCTTTTTTTTCTTCTTTCTCTTCAAGCTCCCAAAGGAACTGTCTTAGATTCAGTGAGACTCAAAGGAAATGGGATCTTTGGAAAAGCACAGGCTCACCTTCCTGCAGTCTGAGCAGCACCTCCATTCAATTCACAAGCCCTTTGGTGACGGTTCTTTGGTGACACTTCTTATCTGTGTATTCTGCTACTTAGCTGCTAAGGGATTTGCATAATTTAAAAGAAAAACAATATGACTCTCAAAGCTTCTTTAAGACTATTGTGTCTTATCAATTATGTTCAGTAACTGTGTTCTAATTCTAAAGGCAGTTCTCCGACTTGTCTGTAATTCACTGCTTTCCCTTATTAGTAGTTTTAGTTATGAATTCATTCCTCTGAAAACTGTTTAGTCATAAAATATTCATAATTATAATGTTGGTGCTATGATTAAAGTCATGTTAATACCTCTATTAATAAAACCTTCAATTGCAAGTGGTAAAGTTTATATTTAGCTAGAATTTGTCATGAGATACAGACACAATGAAAAATATTTTATATTAAAAGATGCTACCAGGTCTTTTATGATTTAACTGTATACTATAACTATTGCAGAGCAGAGAGTAGAATTAAATAGTTTTTCTTATTAAAAAATATTGTGTTTCCCTTTGAAATCAGCTTCAGAGGCTTAATTTGGAATTGATTCTTATCTTGGAAAGTCCTTTTGTTTTGACTCTGAGAGTAGCAAGTTTCCTGCAGTTCTGGACTCTGAAATCTATAGATAATTGTTTTATCAAATGTCATGTTCATATCTGCAGAAGTTGTTTCTGGGTTGGGTTACACCAACACATACTGTCATATTTCTGTAACACGTCATTACTGTGGTCCTGACTATATCTTGCCCTTCAGGTCTGGGATACCACATTTTGTGTGACCAAGAAATAGCTACATTGTGTGGCCCGGAAGAATCTTATCAAGTTTTTTTTTTTAATTTTCTGATTAAAACTCTGTTTTCCTTTGAAGGGCTTCTGAATAGTTTCCTTTATTTCTTACCAGTCTGTGTTATTAAATCAAATAATGGCTTGACAGACTTCAATACCATTTCTTTATTGACTTCTGAAAACCCCTATATGTTGTTCTGTTTCTTTGTCAGTGGTTAGAAATGTTTGCATATAGAACAATCCATTCTGTGCTGCTTACTCAGTCTCACACAGGTGTCTGTGATGTGAGTCCCTCCATACATTAGGCAGAGCTGCAAAATCTTAAAAGCAAGTTAAATTAAATCTGGATAAAGCCATGGTTTTATTTGGTGTCCCATGTTGAAAGAAATCTGAATACAATGAAATAGTTGGCTGCATGCAGATCCCTGGGCACAGACCCTTTCTTGGTCTGCTTGTACAGACACAGTATGTAAGGTCAATTTGAGGAAGTTAAATTCTCCTCATATGCCATGAATACCCAAACACATAAGCAGGAATCATATATGAGATGTTCTCCAAGAAATATACTTTTTTACTTTTATACTTTTGACTCCATGGAGTGCAGTCCGCAACTGCTGCCTGCCCCTCTCGAGGGTTCCAGGCTGTTGCTGTTATATCTGTGCTTTGATCTGGAATATCCGTGTGAAGGGGGCCCTGCTGCCTCCTGTGCTGTAGCTTCACTTTGGCCTGGGGTGAGATCTGTGCCCTGCCACATGAGCTCCCAGCTATGTCACTTGGCAAGGAGCTCTGGAGCTGCTTCTCAGGAGGATGAACCCACCAGCAGAAGGTGACTGAAGCTGAAGGGAGCTACTCTGTCGCCACCAAATCTACTTCACACTGAGACCTGTGAGAGCTACATGACATTGCACAATACCTAAAAGACATGCAGAAATAACTTTTGTGGCCAGAGATAAAAAATGAGCATTTCAATAGTTTCTTTACTAGGAAAAAAAATAGAATATAAGCACTAAACTGTATCCCTGTTAACAGGTTATATTAAAAGTTTATCAGACTTGAATTATCGCAGTGCTTTCCACATTTCTGCCTTCATCAGCAGGGCCAGGTTCCTAAACTACTAGAGGTATTTTTTTATATGCTCAGGTATTTATTGACATGCACCGATTCTGATATTTCCTTTTATGGAACAGTGAACTTGCAATATGAAAACAACAGATCTAGGTTTAAATGATGACATGATTAATAATTTCTCTCATGGAAAGCTGCTTTCTGACCAAACACTGGTTACTGCAATGAATCTGTGAAATGATCATTATTGTGAAATATTCTGGAGGGTACTCACTTTGATATGAGCAATAGGAGCCTGGCTGATTTCTAGCAATTAATTAGTGCAACACCATATGTTAGCAGACACACAGCAGATGTGTGTGTGTGTGTATGCGGCAGAGCAGAGTAGAAAATTCCGCACTTGGAGTTAAAGCAAGAGAAAAGACTAAGGCAGAATCCAGGAATATCAACTTTGATTTGTTTTCAAGCAGTTTTCTGAACACTTAAAATGTTTATATTTTTACTGTGGTTATTTTTATGTTACTTCTATTTGTGTGACTTCTAATGTTATCTTGTTACATGACAAGTCAGATCTTTTTAAATTTCTACTGACTGGAGGCACACGTGCCAAAGCCTTTGTGTCATACAGCAGTTGTTCCTTGTGTGTCTATCACTTATATTAAGAAAGGAAATTGTCTCTGTAACCTAAGCACTAAAATATGCTTTTTATCTATATACTACTGTTAGAATATTGCTAAACCATTGAATGAGATTGTTTTTCTTGCTGTAGTAAATGATTGTTAGTATCTTCCTTTAAACCTGATTTACTTGATTCTCAAACTGCTGATTATTATGTCATATCACCTCAAATATTGCCAAATCAAACTAACTGGTTTAGATAGAAGAGACACCCAGTGCCAAAGTAGGTCTAGCACCAAGACTGAGTTTAAATAATAAAAGGCAGTATAAGTCTCATTTTATTTTAGAAATTGTCTGCATGAAGTGAGTTTTAAGAGATCCATAGGGCACGTAAATGAGTAACTACAGTTTGTGCATTGAGCTAATTGGTAGCCTTGCAATAAATTTTTTTTCTTTTCTTAGAAGTCAGAATTTTAGTTCTCCTGGAAAGTTACACTGTGTTTTAGAGTGAGGTGCAGCCCCATGGAAGGGGCAATTTATGTAAAAACCAAGCAACTGGCAATCACAAGAGCAGGTTTGAAACAGGGACAAAGTACAAGAAAGGAAGTGGCTCCTTTAAAGAACATTAATAACAGAACAGAACCTCATGTTCCTGAAATCTTATTCAGTATTCCTCAAATCTTATTGAATAGCTTTTGATATACTAGGTGTTTTTTCTTCCAGTAGATTTTATAAATTTAAATAAGCAACAAAAAATATATGTTTTAACTATGTGACTAGCATTTCATTTTCAGAAATGCCTTGCAAGAATTTCCTGTGCTTCAACAAGACAGAGTTATGCCATCTCAATTGATCTTGGGGGAAATTATGCCTGTGTGCATCCCTGGTGTTGTCATGTCATTTTACCATTCTGCAGTGAATATCTTTTCCCTTGTCCCTTCCTGGCCATTCCTTTTTTCTGTATGTGCAATTCAGCTCCTTGTACACCCTCAGTTGCTTTTCTTGTCAGTTACATACATAAAAAACCCTCCTTGCATAAGTAGCACTACTTAAGACTATGTAAAACGATGATTGATTTGGCATATAGGCAATGTAAAGGAATATAGGGGTTTTTTAGTCCTTCTTAAAACCAGAAGTCACACAATGGTTTCTTTTTCTTAAGTTATTTTCTGGTAAGGTCTTAGAACCTGAATCTTTCATTTTTTTGGCTCTTCAAGGTCATGCAACATGTCTGTGTATTCTGTACTTTCTCTGAGGTCTTTTTCTTCTTGTCTTTCTTTGGTATTATTTTTTTTAATCAGTGGTTTGCTTGACCCCTGGTGAAGCACCATGGAGGATTACCCACTCCCCACTTGGGCAGTGCTCAAGGCTTTCACTGATTTTAGTGTTTGTTTAGTGAGTCTGAGGGGTACCGAGTGAGAGATCACAATATAATCACTACATCCTCAGAAATCTGCTTGGAAGCCAAAATCAGAATCTTTAAGCCAGTGTAAGAAGAGCAAGGATGCTGTGGATGGAAGGGTTTGTGGTTAGTTGTATGTGTATCATACATGGTTAAAATGCCATAAGAATTAGATGGGAAACAGGGAATACAGAATTATCCCCCGGAACAGAGAGCTGCCATCAGTTTTGTCACTTGATGAATGTAAATTGAATGAGAGATGTGTGTTGTGGGGAGCCTTTAACAAGAATTTCATAACAGAAGACTGATATGTGTTTGCTGTGTCCTGTGGGGTGCCAGTGGATCCAGCTAAACATGCTGCAATATGAGGGAAATACCAGCAGAGGTCATGGAAGCAGGAATAAAAGCATGGAAAAGGGTGATGGGCTAACAGATAATCTGAGGGGTAAAAGGTAAGGGCTGCAAGGGAAATCAGACTGTCAGAGAGTGCACTAAGGAAAATGTAGCTGTATAATATACTGCACTAATTGCAAACTTAGTGTCACCTTCTCTGAGACAATGCAGGCAATAAATACAAGTTATAAGGTGCATCCAACTCCAGTGCAAAACTATCTGCTAATAAGATGTAACTAAATCATCTACTGGATGAAAGAATAATTGGGAAGTTAGTTCAAAAATTAATTTCAAAAGCAAAATACCATTCATGCCAATAAGAAATGACAAGCTTTTAATAAAGACCAAATTTATATTCAGGGAAAAGCACTTGATGAAGATAAATTTGTTCAGGCTTCTCTTTTAAAGTTTCAACATCTATGTATGTAAAGCTTTCATGATCATATATGCTAAAATTATTTTAATTTGGTTATTGACTTATTGAAATTACTTCTTCTGGAGATTGTGAAGGTTAAGGTTAATTACTAAGCAATTACATTCTATTTATTTATCAGGAGAAACTTTCAAAAGACTGTTTTATATAAATATATCAGACTGTATGCGCTTTGCTGTTATATTTATAGGGCAAATAACAATAGATTAAGAAGAGATTTCAAGTCTACTTGTTATTGTAAATAGTTTGACAGTGCTTTTACAAAAATGGTGTTTTTTTAACTAAAGTAATGGAGCATGAACCAAGAAATAGGAATCAAAGAGGAAGAAGGAAAAGCTTACTCATACCTACCTTTGTGGCATCTTTTCCACTATGTCAACAAAAATTACAAATCACTGGGATGTGGAAGTGGAATATTTTAAAATACCAAATCCAATATAGTGCAATTCTCCTAAAAGCCTTTTACATTTTAAATGGTGCTTCAATGATTTCTGTAAAATGAAGTCTAGCTTCTTTAGAGAAAATCTTTAGTTTTTAATAAATTTGCAGAAATAATTGAACATGAAAGGATTGAGCCAAACATTTAAACAATGATCTCTATGTTTTTAGGGCCACTTTTCTGTGTGCTTCTGGTTTGGGGAACATAATTTTGAGTCTTATTTAGATATCTTCAAATTTAATTTTGGAGATTGCTCATCACCTGAAAAGGAGAAATTTGAGGCTTTGCCATGTTTCAGCTAGAGTTTTATTTGCTGGCAATAGTCAAAATTTTTTCCTTTAATAAGAAAAGCTAGAAAAATGTATTTTTGATGGAACTGATGTTGTGAATCGGAAATCTGTGTCATTATGACATCTTCAGTTTTACTATAATGAATTGGCCTTGCTGTATTTTGCTGACACTGCACAGGAAGAAGGGACCTAGTTCTTCTTTTCTACAATCTTTTTTCAATATAACTGGTCAGGTGTAAGTGAAAATATACCAGGACTGTAAAATGAGCTATGAAAATGACCCCTATTCAAAATTTGTCCTCTAGAATCTGTTTTGTTGTGAAAAGAAAAAAAAGGCAGGTGCAGAATCAATTGTAAGACCTTTCAGAAAAAAGACAGATTTCAGAGATAAATATGACTATCTGGAGGGTGGAGAAACTTTAAGTTAGAAAACAATTTCGAGCACTTCCTTTTCATATCTGTGTAGGCAGGACTGGAGTGATGGCAGCTGTCATCAAGCTTGCACACTATAAGTGGCAATATGAACTTATGAAAATTAGTATGTTCTGTGACTTCTAAGACTTCTGCTTGGGGAGTCTTTGATCCTAAGCTGTAATTGCAATTAATTACTTATAAAGCTATAAATTTTTAATTATTGCTTTAAGAAAAAAGTAATTCAGTGCTTTCTAATGAAATTCAAGGTGATGTCTGTCACAACTTGCATAAAGTTAATTCTGGGATAACAACTCAGTTGTATGACTGGGAAAATAACACATATGATGTGCACTGATAAGATCTGAAATTAAGTTTTAGTTATTGCCCTGATCAAAAATGAAGCTTGTCAGCTTTTTTAGAGGCAAAGTGATCCATTAAAAGGGTGATAAATTTAGCAGTGGTTGGTAGAGTAAATCTTGTGGGGTGAGGGCAGCACCCAAAGTCCTTAGGGGTTTTGTCAGCTGCTCGTGTTCTGTGATCCTTTTTTTACTCTTGCTCCTGAAGGAAGTAATGCTTTATATCATGCATATCCACATCATCTGTATCAAAGATGTTGTGCAGCAACCAGCTAATTCCCACCTGAATGATTTTTTTTTTGTGAATACCTATGTTAGGAAAAACAGTGAAGCATGAGAAATGCTGCCTGATAAACCTTGACATGAACAGTGGTCACACTGCTGTACCTGGGATTATTTTCAGTATGTGTGGACTTTTTGATGTGATATCCAAGAGTGCATTCCCACTGCAGCATCAGTACAATTCAGTTCAGACACTGACTCATAGGACAGAAATGATAGAAGCCCAGAATTTTTCATGCCAGTGCTTACAGGACAACACACAAAAGTCTGAGCACTTGATGGTGTTTGACAGCAGTGGTGCATTGTAGCACTATTGGCAGACACCTTCTAGCTTCACCTGTCTCAGGAACAGGTATTAACTAGCTCAGGACACTGTATCTTTGTTTCTTGACTGCATATTTCCTTGCCAAGGAACTGTATGTTCTCTGCCACTGCATCCTCAGGATCTCTGCCCTTTTTCCTGTGTGCAGCAGTATTCTATACACTGCTATGGGTCACACACTTGGCTTCCTACTGCCTGAATAACATCTAGAGAGCTGCACCTCTGTCTGTGCTTGTGTGCCTCCACTGGAGTGATGTGCGTGCCCCAAACAGAAGGGAACAAACAATGCATGAGAAAAATGGAAGTTTTAAGTTTTCAACAGGAGCAGAGGCTGGCAGTCATAAAGTGGATGGCTAAACATCACTGCTGAGACATCACTATTTTTTGGTATCTCTCTACCTCTCAAGAAACCTCAGAGATGTCGCAGACAAATGCTCAGCTAATTTCATTGACATAAACCAGAAGATGGAGATCTGGGGAGATGCCTAGAAATAAACTATTCAACAAATATCATTAAAGTTTTGACCCAAAGTACATTTCATGGACCAAAATGTGGGTAGAAAAAAATAAATAAAATAGTGCCAGAGGCACAGACAGACCCTACCAAGACTTTGCAAATATAGGAGATTTCCATCACACCTTCTGATGTTTTGTGGATGTAAATTTGAGCAGCTGACAAACAATTATTAAAATTTGGGATGTTGTGTCTTTCACTCTGAACAGGTGGAGTTTAGGATTCAGCTTTGGGAGGTTAACATTTATTATTTCCAGGGGGACCTATGAGTAGAACCAGAAAAATAATTGGAATGCTGAAGAGAAGTTGCATCTATATAAAATGGAGGGTAAATTTTACAAACTGTAGATTTTCATTTTCTCCAAAGAGTTTCTGAGAGCAATGTTTTTCATGAAAGGTACAGTAATTATTATTGCTTGGAACCAGTTAAAAGGATATTTTTTTCATTACTTCACTGGGATTTCCTGGGGGAGATGATGTTTAAAAATTCCTTATCAGTTTGTACTGCTTTGCACCAAGAATATGTGCTCTCCTGCCTGTATGGTCCCATACCCTCAGGGTAGGTTGCTCTCTGTTATCTCATGAGGTGTATTCAACTAAGTCCTTGTATTAAGGTAGATTAAATTTGAAGATAGGACTATTGTTATCTGGGAATTTCCCTTCCCTTTCCAGTGCAGCACTTAAAAATGGACCAAATTTTGTCTATGTTAGCCAAAACCTTTATTGTGTTAGTGACCAGAGCAGTTGGTGAGTTACACGTCACTGGTGAAGTGATCTGTAGGAAGAAGCTCAGGGTACTCAGTGGCTTATATCTAAACCATAAAAGCAAGTACAATAAATTAACACAAAAGAAAAAAGGTCCACAAAAGAAAAAAAAAGTGGGATGTGTAGCTTCATGTGGCTATTCTTGGCTAACAATAGTATTAATAAACAATTACTATTAATAAAAAATTGCAATTAATAAGCAATATTCACATTAAGGTGATGTCTTCAAGGAGCTAAAAAAATAGGAATGACAAAAATATAGAATGAGTCAGGGCTAGCCAATAGGAAAAGTGGAGGATCCACCCTGGAGGGGAATGAAATTGCTTATGACTTAAGTGTCTGAGCTTCTATTTAAGTTCTGATTTTAATAGGGGAAAACAATGACAAGAGGTTGAGCATTTAGGCTGCAGTCTGAAACCTGCTGACCTTGACAAAATTATTCTTATTAATTTGAATGCATGCTGAATTAACATAAATAAACATAAGGACCTAAAAAAAGATGAAATGTAGCCCATCAGCCTGGTGATATGCAAATGAAGAGGACAGGACCTAGTTTATCAACTCACCATCTCTGTCACCCTTTTACTTTTTAGATCCTTAGTTACCAGATATAATGAAGCAAATTTGTGCTTAACAAATGAATATTAATGAGGAAGTGACTCATGGTTTTTAACAATTTATAATAAAGAGCATAGAGGAAGGTGTCTGATTTCATAAAGGTATTGCACAACCCTATGCCAAGGAATTCCTGACAATAAACCTCTTAGACATGGAGGAAAACCACCCCCCACTCTTGAGAGCTTCTAGTGCTTCCAGTGGCTTTCTCCCTGTGTTTTGACTAAAGTCTAAATTCTGAAATTTAGTTTCTTCCAGTTTTCTGTTTTTCATCTTTGCATGACTTCTGCTTGAAGACAATAAAATAGAAGAATTAAATGTCATACTTGAATTTAATAACAAAGGTGATTAACCTTTGGCTGCTTTAAAAGCAAGTTGTGTAGAAATCCTTTCTCAACCTGAACACAGCAGGTGGTGAACAAACTCTGTGTCAAAACCTCTTTACACAGAAATTCCAACCACTCGTTCTGATACAAATACTGTAACCAATGACAGGCACTGAATTTTCTTGTAGTGATTTATGACAAAATGTATGTATTAACTATTGGGGAATGAGGAACACTGAGAAACTTGTCATGAAATAAAAGGGGCAGCTGTGTATCTTTTGGGGTTTGGATGTTTTTCCCCCAATTAAAATCATGCTTGCTAATACTGCAAACACCACCAGTATTACTAACCCCATGCAGTTCTTTTTTTCTAACTCATCCTATTTTCTCACAGATCCTCTTTTTTCCCCTCTCAGGAAACTGATTTTAAACTGATTTTGCTAAACAAGCTATAGCTCAACAAATTCTTTAACTTGAACCAGCAAGAAGGAAGGGAAAATGAAATTTCTTCTAGAATCAGAATAGATGCCTCCATTTACCTTAACCCATGACTGTGAAAATCTTACTCCTGTTATTGACCTTTAACTAAAATTTATAGGGAAAACCCCTGCACGTGAGCACTCATCCATGAATCAGGCCACTTCCTACCTGGGCCACAGCCAGATACAACTTGAAAAAAGGCTGCCTTAACTTGGCCCCTTGTCAAACCTCTTGCTTTATCAACCATTTTAAGATACATCTTCAAAGCACATTTAGTTTGCAAAGGAAACCTGGTGTTGAATTTCTCTCTCTGGGCATTTTAAACCCATTGCTTTGTTTTGTGAGCTAATGTTTTCTATTGGTTATGACAATCATTAATGTTCTATCAAGTGCTGCATTTATTTGCTTAATGTTATTGCAAATCTTCTCTAAACAGCCCTGAACCAGGCATGGCTGGATGCTTGTCTGGAATGCTGACAAAATATCAACGTTCATGCATGGCCAACAGAGCAGTGAGCTATGCACCACCCTGTGTAGAACATACTGTATTTTTGAAAGACAGAAGAACAAATGTATTTCTTTATCAAGTGGTCCAGAATGTGAATGAGGTTTTTTAGCTGGCAATAGCAGAAATAGAGTAATTGGTACAGCAAATATGAGCCCATTTTCTTGAGCTTTGGGCAGCGGTACAGCAGAACACAGTGACTTATTTTCTGGCAGGAAACTCTTTTTGCACCTCATAAATAAATCAGTCAGTTAAGGCTCACTGATAATGACCCAAATATATAGGGAGTCATGTTATATTTATTATACCTGACCTAGAGCACCCATGACTCAACCTGGAAATGGGGTAAACTGCTGCTTAGCCTTTTATAGAAAATTCTTTTTACTCATGTGAATGTATTTCCTTGCTACTTCATTGGTTTATTTGACTGTTTTTACAATTGCACCTCTAATTTTTATTCTACTGGGTAATGATGGTGACTAAGAAATATTTCATTAGTATATTCATTTCAGAAGTACCTGGGAAGTACTTCATTTAAACTGATAATATTCTCTGAGATGGTTAGTCATGGGAATTTCCTGCATTTGTCCTGATCACTTACTGCTTGAAGAGCTGGTATATCTGGCATACACTGAAGCTTCGAGAGCAGAATGGTTTGGGTGCAAAGGACCTGTAGGATCACTTAGTTCTAAATCCCCTGCCATGGCCTAGGACTCCTTCCATTAGACCAGGTTTCTCCAAGGCCTGCCACAAAAACTTCCAGATATCTCAATTTGAACCAGCAAGACACCAGAGCTCGATGCAGTTTAGAGTAGTCTTCTCCTTGAGAGCAGATCTTCCTAAAAACCAGAGGAGGCAGCAAAAGGCACTGGCATGATCAGGTCAAAAACCAACTTGAACCATCAAGCAGTGATGCATTAAAAACCTGGGTTTGCCAGGGACAGAAACCACTGGGCTGCACTCAGGGGTATTGGCTCAGAGCCATGTGAGTGGGAGTACATGGCCCTTCACCTACCAAATTCCCTGAGCTCTCAAGATGTCCAAGTTTAAACTAGCTTGCAGCATGTAATTTTTTTTAAAAAGAAAGGTTTATTGCTATTATTATTATGTTTAGAAACACTGAATTGACTTTGCTGCAGGCAGTAGGTAGCAGGATAACATCACTGTGACTCAAGAAAGGATTGTTAGCAGTCAGAGTAAATGATGGCTGTTAGCATACAGCTGGAATAAATGATTACTGCCAAGAGACAGCTATACTGCAAGCTCTTCAGCTGTTCTGGTTCAGTGTTACTGCCTAGGGTTGGAGAGCCTTCCAAAATCCTGCATTGGGTCTCCCAGAGGAGTTAGCAGAATATGAGATTTCTACTCTTCTTGGGGAGTGAAGGGGGGAAAAAAGTCTGTGTTTAATATTTGGCATAAGGAAAAAGCTGTAGTAACTTCAGCAGCCTGAAACACAGTCCCTGCTCTAAATTGTTGCATTATAAATCTGCAGTCACTTATATGTTGATTAGAGGAGAAAAAGATGGTGTGAGGTTAAAGGAGAGACATGTTTGCTTGTGAATGTTTGAATGTGGTACCAAATGCAATTGGCCACCTACAGGCAGAATTCATTAATACAGAATTTTATTTAATGTTGGAACAGCAGGAATTTACTGAAAAAATTGGGGAAAAAAAATCCAGTCCATTTAACTCCTTTCACAGATTATCTTTATTTCAAGGGCTGCTATGACTTTAGGAAAAGTGTAGGTCTCAGAGAATGATGGCCTATTCCTAACAAAAATGTACAAAACAATAAAGGAATCTTTTTTTTTTATTACCATGAAGCTAGAGAGTCATTTTGTCTCATTTCTTGGGAATGAGGACTCCAATAAAGATTCCAGTGAACACACAAATTGTAATCACGTGGCCCTTCCAGCTTTAACCATGCAGGCAGAATGCACAGTCCTTTGCAAACTGAATTGTGGCCTCTCAAAATGTGCACCTGTAGCTTAGCTTCCAGTGTAGGATTTTAGGAAAGGGAAGGCTGGACAAGGGCAGCACTGCTGGGAGTGGCAATCTGCCAGAGGGGCCAAGATGGTTTTCTGTGGAGAATGAGCCTGACTTTTCCACAGTGTCACCTGCCCAAACGCTGCCCAGCTGCTGCCCATGTCCTGGTGCTGCAGGACAGAGCCAGACCCAGAGCTTCTCCCCAGAGCTGCTGCCAGCAGCTGCCCAGAGGCATCAGGAGCAATGGGATTCTGCTGGCAGCTGCAGGAGGCACAAGGAGCAGGGCACTGCTCTTGGTCTGTGGCCATTCACATTCTAGGTCCTGTCTCTGAGCAGGCTGTGATCAAAAATCCTCAGCTGTGCAGAGCCCTGGGAAGAACTGCAGGTAGACTTCTTGGAACAGGAGTGTATTGAAAGATTATTTCAGGCTTGCAGGAGGCAAGATAGGAGAGAATAATGCAGGAAATCTTTAATAATGTAGTATATAAAAAGTTCAGTATATGATTTGGTCTGACAAGAATCTGTAAAATTTGAGGATTTACCATTACCTCTCAGTGGCTTAATTTTCCTTTTGAACTATGCAAGAAAATAACTGTTAAATGGTGTGCATGAAAAGGTAACTGTCAGTGTACATGCTCATTTGACCTTCCTTACAAAATAAAATTATTCCTGTTGCAGCTGTTGATTTCACTGGTACTTCCCATATTAATTTCCTGGAGTTTTTTTCATAAAAAGGGTTTTCTTTATTTGAATTTAAAATTATTTTCCAGCCAAAATACCTTTTAAAAAAATTACAATGAATGTGCTTTTAAAGAACATGTTAATGCATATGACTCCTTTCTGAAACTCAGCACGTAGGAGAAGGCTGAACTTTTAGCTTTCCTTGTGCCAGCTCAAAACCAGGTACAATGTCTAGAAGAAAAGGTAAGGGTTCAAAGGCCTTTGTGAATGTACAAGATGTGTTACACACTTTTTCCAGAAAGATCCTTGGCAGTTACTCAGATTTAATTTTAGGCCACCAGAAACAACCCTAATTTTTTTATCCTAACAGTCAAAGAAACCCCTAAGGTGGCCTGTATTGGTGTTCTCTTCAATAGGTTTTGAGCCCAGCAATTGATATGCTGACTATGTCCTAAGTTTGTAGCAAGTGCAGAGGGAAAGAGCTGCAGAATAGAAACCAGCAAAGGGTCAGAGTGAACACTGGAACACTGCTTTGTAGACTCAAATATAGATAGAAACTATTTTGCATGCTGAAAGCAAGACACCATGTTTGCAATGCCTCAGAGACAGGAACTAAAAAATGCACACAAAAGTAGGATCATGCACAGAGTAAGGACTGTGCAGATCCTTGGTAGTTCTACTAAACTCTTTGAATTCAAAAGCATGAGGGCAGATTCTTGACTCAGGGGAATGGCTGTGTCAGGAAAGGTGTTCCATGAGGCTGGGGCACCTCTGCCTTTGGGAAGGGACTCACTTTGAACACTGGGAGGACTGTCACTGTCTTTGCTCTAGCTATGACTGACACTTCTTCCAGTATTTATTGCTTCCACTGCTCTTACTGTTGTGTTTACCTCTGGCTGGTTGCTGCCTTCTGCACTGGCAAATATAGCTCAGTGTCTATAAATGGGTGGTTTTCTTTGAAAAATATCAGGTCCTGAAAGCAGTCATCTTCTGGTGAGTGTTTAAGTGGCAATCTGAGATGACACATCAGCACCTGCTGGTTGGAGATTCATTGTACTTTGTGATTCACTGTCTTAAGTAATAGTATTTTAATCAGTATATATTTGAAAACAATTTAGTCTTTCATAAAGAAAAAATGTAGCCCCTTGAAAATGCCTTTAAATAGGCAAATGTACATACTTTCTGGCCTATTTTTCAGTGCACATTGCACAATAAGATATTACAAACTAGTTAATGGTACATCCTTGTCTTTGAACTCGTGCAAAAGGACTTTAGTAATTGTCCAGAATTCTTTCCTTCCTAGAGTATTTCAGCATATTCTTTTAACAAATATCTGTGATCTGCAGTTTTCACTTCAGAAATACTGTAGGGTGGACTGCAAAGTTAAATCACAGGCAGCTCAGTTTGTACCCTTGAGATGTCCTGTACCAGCCTTGAACCAGTATTGACTTAATTTCTCATTGAAAAATGCATACTTTTGATGTCTTGGTTAATTCTAAAGAATCCCAAGAATGAAGAGAGGAGGGATAGCTCCTATTTCTAAGCCATAATTTCTTTCCTATGAGGCAAAACTTCATTACATATTTGTTCCTCTTCTTTCACTCTAACCTTGACCTTTTCAACTAAGTATTTAATTCAGGATATTAATAATCTCACTATGTTCTCAATTTATGACCTTTTTGTACAGTTTGTTACACAACTTTAAGAAAATTGACTTAAGGCTTTCTGAATACATAGTCCTCTGTGCAGGAGCCTACGGTTTGTTTTTCAAGGAAGCACTCTGATATTCTGTGACAATTCCTCTCTACTGAATAAATTTGCAGCAAGACCTTTTGACTCCTTTGTACTTGCTCCCAAAGAAATTCAGATTTTCAGCTGGAGGACTGATTGCTTAACGTTACAGTTGTGTTTATTTCACTGGAGGCTCTTCAAAGAGCCAATAATGCATTGAAAACTTTGTTAGCTTATGCAGGAACGTGTGTTTAGGAATAGGGATTTAAAAAAATTGTTTGATTTGTGAAGATCAACTGGATTTTCTCTTTTGACGATGTCCGCAAGTTACAATCTTTATTTGCTTTTAATGCCTGGGATATTTGCAAATATTTCAGTTGTTTTATGATGCAATGACTGAGAAAAGGGCATTCACTGGCTCCCAATGCATGGCTTCAGGTGCACCTGGGCCACAAATACTCATATCTGCCAATACTGAATATTTGAATGAAAAGAAATTTGGTGCCCAAAATTCCTTCTTACAGTATAGACTGCTGTTCCTGGTTTCCAGTATATCCACAGAATTAGCTTTCTTTTCAGGATTCATTCCTAGGATGTATTTATAACCTTTTTGTACAATTTTTCCTTAATTGCTTTTTATTCCTGTCTTGATTGCTAAAAATCGTTGCCTATGGAACTTTTTTAATTTTTGTTGGGTTTTTTTTTATGGGGAATTAATAGAAAACTCCCACAAAACCAGAGTTCATGTGGTAATGAAAAACACACTGTGCATACTTAATGGTTGGAGAAATTTTCTGTTGTAATCCAAGTGTCCATTTGTATGTGGAGTTTGACTGAGCTGGCTTTGGTATTACTGGATGCAGTGGTTGAGTAACCAATCTTACTTGTGATACAAACCTAGAAGTATGCTAAGATCATACTTACATGATGATGAATAGCAGAGCATAACTGATGAACTAGCATATTTATTTAATCACTGTGAAAGGTGTTTTAGAAAGCCTTTCCAGGCCTTCAGTTGGCAATTTTCTTTGTTTTATGCCTTTTGTTTCTGTTTTTAATAGAATATTGTATTGTATAATTCACATGCCAATTTACATCTGCAGTACTACAAAAACTTCATAGTTGTTAGATTTGAGAGATTATACCATGTCCTGTCAAATTTGGTTTCCTGGTCTGTAACCTTTATGGTTGCTTGTTAGATGTGAAGTAAGACATTTGACATAAAGGGCAGCCCAAAATGGGATGAATTTGACCTTATAAATTAATGAATAGCATACAGATACTAACATGACATCAGTGTGAAATTGTATTCCCAATTAAGAGATTGACTGATTTTTTTTTTTATTTATTTATTTGCTTTCTATCACTTTTTGGTAGACAGATTTTTTTTTATCTGCAAGCTCTTGAGAATAGGGTGAAGTCTGCTTACAAATAAGGAGGAATACAAATTGGAACGGCCACTGACTCACCTAAATAGTCAAATGTTGAGATGCAAAATGGATAGTCCTTCTGAAGATATAAATTTTGTATTGATGAGAAACTGTAGCAGCAGTAACTGTGTTGTCCTGGTATGGACAGCTTAATCTGTGAGTGACTTGTCTCTGCTTTCTCCTGTGCACATCATGAAACGACTTGTAAGGAGTCCCACAGCTCATCTGCACATGCTTCACAGATATATGTGGGTAGATGAGGTTAAAAAAAGAATAAACCACCATGTTCTAAAGCATCTATCAGTTTTAAACAAGGAGATTTTTTTTTATTCAAAATTAAATACATTGGGCAGGAAGCCTTCAACATTTTTATAAAGCATTTCCTCTTAATAATCATCTTGGACACAAACTTACTACAAGGAATATTATATTAAGCAGACAAACTGTAAGCCCCAGAGGGAGATTTTTATAGTGATAAAGTTCAGTTCCAGTACTGAGAAAATGGGAACTTGGCCCTGCAATCAAATCAAAATATGCTGACTGAAGTATTGGCCCCCTGATTTAGTGAAAGACTTTTAAAGAAAGTAAGTTAAAATAAGTTTTTAAGTAGTTTTCTTGTGTGCTAGTATGAGGTATGCCCAGGAATATTTACACATTTCAAATTAGATTGTTCCATTTTATTTCTCAAGTGTGAATGGTTTTTAATTTTAATTTTATTGTGACACGTTTGAATTTAACCTGCTTATAACACAGTTGAGTCTTACAAGTGAGAATTACAGTAAGGTTAATTTCCAGTTTGTGATGTCTATGGACACTGCACAAGGCATAGATTTAGACCAACTCCATTCTGTCTGTACCATCAGAGGATAAAGAATGATGGATGTAGAAGCTCAATGAGAAATGAGATAAACATAGTCTTTTAAGTTGTGTTCAAGTAAGATGCTAGAGAAGAGTGAATCTTTTGTTTCTTCAGAGATAAAAAGACAGAGCCTTAAAGCTTGTGATGTCAAAAATAAACTTCACCATTCTATAAGGCAGCTGAGAAAGAAAAGGTAGATATGATCTGGCAGTGAGAGCAGTTCTGTTAGGGAGTTAGTTATATACATGAATAGGCAAATCCTTACTCTTAAAAAGAGGAGGAACTGTATTTTGTTTTTAAGATATCATTATCTTATATTTGTCTACAATAAAATCCTAAATTCTTTACAGAAATAATGTTCTGGAATGTAAATGGCCACTAACTACACAGTAGTTTTCATGTGACAGATATATTGCAAAATAGGCATGGTCCTGACCAAGCAGGATTTATGGCTGTGAAGGTCAACAAATGTTGTAATAGTTTCTTTCTCATTTGGAGTTTACTGTGCTTATTTAGATTGCTCTGACTTCCACACAGATTATAAATGGTAGTGTACAGATGTTCTCACAAATGTTAGTGCACATCACCTCTTAAGTTGTTTTAGTGTTGTCAATAGAGGTGTAAAGCTATTACAAGACCAGTATTGGAGATTCTAGAATTCCCTTCCTCATCAGTCCCAGTACAGATTAAGTTGTTATTCTTTTTACAGACAGCAGGAAGACCAGGAGGGCAGAACATGCATTGATCTGAGTGTTTTATAATGTTTGCAATTGATAACCTTGTTGGCAGCCAGATTTCTCCCAGGCAACCACAGCCTCTAGTTCAGTTGCCCTAAGCAGTTCAGTTAAAGAAAACCAACATCAAATGACTTATCTGATTGATCAAAATATGAATTTGCATATGTTTCTAAAAGAACTTGCAAGTGGCTGTTTCTATAAGCATGAAGCACCCAGATATTCCAACTCAGGGCATCACTGGTATCTGACAAGGGCAACTGATTTGCATATTGTTAAATCATGAGATATTTTCCAACCCCATAAAATTAATCTGGCATGTCTAGATATTATCTACTTATCTTCACAGTGGCTTCATTATGCACCCTCAGAAAGCAGCTAAGGAAGTGTAGGATATTCTGCTTTGCTTCTTTTGGTAAATTACTTTGCTGAAACTTTTTCTGGCACCGCTGCCCCTTATGGATCAGAGTGTGGATTGTTGTACTGGCTTTGGCTGGGATGGAGTAAATTTTAACTGTGTTTGGCATTTGTGCTGAAAACAGTGTTGCTAGCTCAGGAATGTTTTAGATCCTGCTGAGCAGTTCTTGCACAGCATCAGGGCTTTTCCTCCTCTTCCTTCACCCACTGAATTTTTCCACTTTTACTCTCCCAGTGTCCCTGCTGTCCCACTGGGAGAGGGTGAAGGAGTGACTCCGTGGTTCTTGACTGCTGGCTGGGGTGAAGCTGTAACCATTATGCAGGGAGCTGCACTGTGCAGGTTTTCCTTGGAATCCTGAGAGCTTTTTTGTGTCCTTCTGCTGGCAGTGACCAGAGGAGCTATGATGACATTCAGTCTGGCAGTAGGAACATCATGCTGCAGCTTTTGGCAGCCAAATCTGCTTGGACTTCCAGGGAGTCCCACTGTACTTAAATTAGACACCTGAAAGTAGAATCCAAACCTCTCAGGTGTAACCTAGCAGTCTGGTAAGCATAGAACACAGTGACCTCCTTTTTCCATTTGGAACATAGAAGAGGATGAGTTTAAACACAGAAAAATTTTTTATGCTTGTAAAAGATAATGAAGCTTAATAGGTGTCATACCAAAAAGTGACAATATTCCTGTAATTTCTCCAATATTTTTTATAAACAGGACAAGTAAGGGAGATACTAAAATACCACATCATGTGTTATTCTGCTAGATCTAGTAACTGCTCAGTGTCTAATAGTGCCTCAGTAATGGTGCTGGGATGGGAACAGAACTGTTTCCTACTATGCATCATCTAACGAAAAACAAGCAAGGACTTCTCTACTTGATATTGCTTTTATAAACAATGGAAATAGAATCCTTTCATTTAGAAAAGGACTCCAGATATTCAGCTAGTTATAGAGATCAATATTTTATTAAATAAATCATGCTGAATGAGCAGCATAAAATGAAACAAATTATGCATCTTCACAAAGGATGCTATTGCACAGCAGTTCAGCAATACCCTTAAAAACTAGTGTAATGTGAGAACCAAGTCATCACCTGGAACCAGCAGGGTGCTGGTGCCTCGTGAGGCTTAGCTCATGTTTGGCTCATTTTCTGACTATGCTCCTGAAAGGATGTACAGCTTCAAGGACTAAACAGTAGAATAATACTTGTTTGTAAAAAGTCTCTTTCAAAGGGAGGTTGTCTGTTATCTCAAAGATTGAGGGGATTTTAGTATTTAGTTTTACATTTTTATTCACAAGAAAACAGAGTGTAGATTTCTTTATCTGGCTTATGTGCAAACTGTGGAAGTTTACAGAGAATAATGAAAATTGGAATGGTTGGAGCTACATGCCAGTTTTAAGTGTTAATATTTTAACTGTGTTCTCAAAAAAAAAAAAAAAAAAAAACCAAAACTGGATCCTGCCCAATATAGGGTAGATATCTCTTAACTCAGAAATATATATTTTCTTATTCTATGAAAGATTAGTACCACATAGGTTCAACAAAATGCAATATTTAAGGCTTGTGATCCATAAACTGCAAGGCAATTGCAATTTGAATTTTACTGATCTGTTTTCCAAGCACAATATTTCTTTGTGTGACAGAACATTTGTTTGTCTATTCCTAGTTAGCAATATGAAAAATCTGCTTCTATTCATAATTACAGTCTGAGTTGCTGTTCTGATTATGGATTGGGAACCTTGATTTGTCATGTGATAAAAGCTGTGCCTCAGCAATGAAGTTGAGAAAAAAAGGAGAAAAGCAGAATATATGAACAAGCAGATTTCTATCTCTACTAGCCATTAAAGCTGGAGTAATTATACCTTGATATTTTTGAAAGAACTGTGCTTTTTTCCCAATATTCAGCAAACACTTTTTCCACCCTTCATTAAAGCAGAGAGGAGGAAACACAGGTAGAAATCGGGAACTAGAAGTGATGATGGTACTCAGGAATGATAGTTTCATAGACGACAATAAAAAAATAAAACTAAATAAATACTTTACTAATATTATTTTCCCAAATGACACAGAAAAAAATACAGAATTTTGAGCAATGCAGCTTGAGTTACACGGGCTAGATCATTGCAAGGCAGCTCAGAAGTAAACACACATACAAAGAATATCCCAGGAGTCTTCATGTGAAGTGAATGCATGATATGAAGTAGATTTGGACAAAATCTACTTATATATAAGAAGTACTAATCCATATAAGTTTTCTATCCTGATTTTTATTTAATAGGGGACAGTACATGAAAACACCAGAGTGTTATGGTTTGATCTGATGAAAATGTCAAAAAAGTTACAGAAAATTTTTTCTGTATCTTAATTTTTTGCATCCCATATCTTGTAACTAAAGGTTTACTGTGTTTTGGATCCTACAGACATTATTTAGGGCAGTTTTTCCTGTAAGTCCTTAATACCAGCAAGAATCTATTTAACTGTAAAACAGTTCCAGAGAACATGCATTTTATGAAGATAGTACTATCTAGACATGCCAGATACTTTAATGTTGTTATAAAATATTATTTTATAATTTTATGATCTTGTAAGGTTTATGCTAATGCTGCTCTACCAGGACCCTCCTGTGTACAAAGGGAATTGGAAACTTGGCAACTTCACATCAGAGTAAATATTTGGTGAGTGGAGAAGTTGCCTGTTTTATTTTCAAAATGGGTATCAATAACAGTGGCCAAGCCCAGAATTTTCCTATCACAGCACTGAAGATTATTCCCAAGCATACACAGACTCATTTCTTCCTCATTTTAAAACTTGAGCTGAGCCATAAACTGTAGAGCACAAGGAAAGCAGTCAAGTGAAGAATGGACACAATGATGTGCAGGAAGAGTCTGTGGGGCAGCTGTACAGCTGGAGCTCAAGTGGAAATAAGTTTCTGAGAAAACAAACAAAAACCCAAAACCACAAACTGTATCCTAAAGAGGGTACTGAGAGGGATTGGAATCTCTTACTGACTTATATAGGTAGGAGAAATAAGAAATGTTGTTATTTAGGAATAACACCATGCTGGTTCTGCCAGCTAAGCTAGAAATCAGATCTGTGAGCATTCATAGGCAAGAGAATACACATAGGTCAGTTGTTTTGGTGAGAAGCTTTCTCACTACAGCAAAAGAATAAAACTCAGCAGCTATGAATAACAAGATGAAGGGGTATAAATCATTTTGCCTGTTGTAATAATGCAACTCTATCTGGAATTAGGGGTTATACTGCTATTATTATCTCAATTAGTTAAAAATAAAAATATGTTCTTAACTGGAATAGTTACACTAGCTGAAAAGTTAGCAACTTTCCAGGAAGCTCCTATATTTTAATGGTCTTTTAAATTTTTTTTTCTACTTAGATTTATTCCAGTGACAGTGTTGTATGCTATAAATGCCTAATTTTGTTTTATTTCATCTCATTATGTTTTATAGAAAAGACAGGTATTTTTATCTAGGCCCTCATGAAGTAATTTCCTAAAATTCTTCAAATAACCAGATTAGGAACCTCCATTGTAGTGCAATATTTGGAGATGAAAAATTAGTGGAAAACTCAGTTTTTTCCAATAAGCTGAAGGCAGCAAAGCAGGGATGGGAAGGAAGAACTGAGTAAGCCACCCTAGCCCTGTCAGTAAATGAAATAAATATTAAGCAAAAACTGTTGGATTTTAACCATTTTGTATTCTTGAAGAAGAGCAACTGAAAACTTACCTTGAAAGAGAAACAAACCCAGGAATATTTTCTCATATTTTAAATTATTACATGCTGTTTATTTTTTCTGTTAACTTGTCTCTAATATTCAAGGTTAGAAACTTACTGTGTTCTTGTTAGATTAAAAGGCTAAGCCAAAAGTCCACAGAAATACATTTGCAATTGAAATGTAATTTGCAGCAAAGAGAATGCTCTCACTTGAAGCAGTATTGGTTATTTATATGAATCACCTAATCAAAAATTTTAAAAATTACACTGCATTACTTAGTTTATTAACGCCTCATACATATTTTGAACATGAAACACTTGTGATAACTACTCCAAATGATATTCATGGATTCCAAATTGTCTGCTAAGGGATGGGATTGAACATTTCAGTTGATAAAGGGAACCACAGGCAGCCTGAGAATGAAAAGAAAAAGTAACTGACTATATAGTGCAAAACAGCTCTGCATCAATGGATGCAGATTCTGCATCCCTGCCAGTCTTTGGAAAAAATTAGATTTGTGGGAATATGTATCTAGGCATATCTGAACCTGCTTTGAGGCAGGAGAGTAGACTACTTCACTTAAAGGAATACCTTCTTCCCAAACTGTTTTTAATTTTTATGACTCTAATGTAGATTTATTCATTGTTGCCTTTGTTTTGGTCAGCTTGAATGAGAGCAAAGACAGTGTAACATTTTCTACTTTGCTCTGCTGTATACTTAATCTAAACAATGAAATGCTTTTTCTGTTTGTGAACAGAGGCATATTTCTATTGAAATTTAACAGGGGCTTGGTATCTGTCAGATGTATCAATATCAAACTATAACTTTAGAAAAAAGGGTATGAAAATGTGTTTGTTCAAACAATAAAGTTTTTAAATGCCTGCCATTGAACATGTTCTATCTTGTATGAAGATGTAGATGGTTTGAAAAGAGACAAATGGCATTCCCCAATGCCCTCTGTCTATGAAACCCATAGCCATGTTTATGAAAAATGGGAAAAAATATGCTTAGGCTTTCTTACTGATGTGTGTTGGCAGTAGGTGCATTTCAGGGCAAACACAGCTGCTCTGTCTGTCCATACCCTGAGCCAGCTGCAGTCGCCTTGGCACGAGGTGGGGACTTGTGAGAGACCTTTCTCCTAAAATGCCTTTCTGGGGAGTTGTCCGGACTGAAAACAAGCCAGGCACATCAAAGGACCTAAATCCCTGACAAGGGGCTTGAAAAATAGGTCTGGGCACACAGAGGAACAAGAACCTGGCAAACCTAGAAGGGAATGAAAGAGCCTTAGGATGCTGCCATAGAAAAATATTGAACCAAATGTTTGAGAATGGGCACCTCTTCCTAGAATTCTGGTATCACTTTACTGAATGCTGCACTTAGAGGGGTTTCAGTCAACCATTCAGATATTTTCTGTCAAACATTCGTCCTACACAGCTGCCAGTTCATTTATTTCTAGTTTGAATGACTCTCTAAAAATATCTTTTGAGAATTAGATTGTGTTGTGTAGTTTGTCACTTTCAAGAGAATAAAATCTTTTCATAAGTCAGGAGAAGTAATAAAGGATGAAGGGTTGGATTTGGAAGAGTGGTGTATTTTTTCTTATTTGTTTTCTTAGAAACTTAGAAATCAGAGCAGCTATAAGTGGGCAAGGAAACAAGTAGGAGGAGGTCTGGAGCAGCAAACTGTACTTTTTGAGAAGGTAGCTCCAGTAAAATAACCAGGTTTGATTGAGTTGAATTTAGTGTAATTTCTTGAGTAATGTCACAGCATTTTTTGTCTATGAAAGCAGAAATAAGAAGTAATGCTTGAATTTAAAATACTCCAACTGCAGCAGTATAATGAGGAAGACATCTAAAGATGCCTCCCTCTTCAAAGTCAAGCTTTTGGAATTGTGTACTCCACATGACTTGGTTTTAAATCTGTTTCATTTGCTTGTGCTAGCTCTGGAGAATTTGAAAAACAAGTAAGAAAATTGACTTGCTATGTTTTCTGCATTTGTTCTGACTGTGGAGAAGCAAATAGGAAAACACTCTTTGCTAGTCCAGTATACTTTTTTCAGCATCCATTTAGATCTACAAGCCCTCTTTTGTCAGCAGTGTGTAGTGGTTTTTTTGTGGTGATGTTTAAGGGCATTGTCCTTAGTTTAGGCAATACAATTTGAACCCAAGCTTCTGACATTTAAAACCTCTTTTCATTAAATATCCTCATTGCTTTTTTTCTTTTCCCCACAAAATCACACCCTATTCTTTTAATACAGTTGTTTTTCAGTCATATCCATTACATTTTAAAAGTATTTTGGGCAACTTTCCAGAGACTTTTTGGATTTACTTGGCGGTGCTTATTAGTCAAAATTTCTCCAGCAGGTTTATTTCTTCTGTTCTGCTTCAGTAATATTTGATACCTAACTGGTGCTGTGCACTTGGCCCAAAACTGATTTTGGTCACTTCTAATGACCTCAATTTTAAATCTGAAGGCAATAGAAGCTGTTGTTCTCAGATGATATGAAAAAAAAAGAGAGATAAAACTAGGTAACTTGACTATTGTTGTCCTGGTCTTTTTGTTGCAAAAAGAATTTCAGTTTTGCCTCTGAAGAGCCCTGCAGTGACTGATCTCTCTGGCTGTGGTCTGTTCTGCAGTGTGAGGTCCAGGCAGGACCAGCAGAGCTGTCAATGCTCTCCTGCCTTTTCCAGGTCACTGACAGCCTGGAACTTGTGATTTTCAGTCCCTCTCTAATGGATTCATACGCAGTTAATTACTAAGGATCATTTTCCTGGATTACAGCCAGAGCAAAACTCTCTGAAAACCACTTTTCTGAAAGTGTCTCAACTTCTTGCTCCCAGAAGGTGAGAACTGTGAAGTTTGCTGCTCATCCACAGAGTAGATGGTGGCAATGCCAATTTCTATAGGAGCATCTTCCATGAACCCTGGTGTGGAAGATCAATCATTTGGAGTGAAATGTTAATTAAATGTCTTATGCTTTGGAGTCCTACTTTTTCTAATGATGGTGCTGATTTAGTCTCACTGCATATTCCAATAAAGCTGCTGCCTGCAGTAGCGCTTACCAAGTGCTGCATTATCTCTCAGGCATTCAGGAGTCACACTCTGTGATTCAGCTCAACCTATTTTTTTCAATTTTTCAGTGAAAAGTAGCCTTTGAGTTTGAAATATTGCCACTGTATGAGGCAACTGGTCAGGCAGAGGTAATACCATAGAGGCATCTTGTGTCAGCAAAACCTGCCTCTAGTGTGAATCAAGGGGAGTACATGGTTAAAGCCCTTTTAAATATAATTTTTTGCTTGAAAATGAAGAAGAAAATAATAGATTCATATTCAGTTGTATTTTATGTCATGATATGACACTGTTTTAAAGACAGAACAAACTGGCTATTCCCAGACCACCAGGTGTTTCATAAACACCTGAAAAATCTCTTCAGTGGGAACAAGCAATTTTCAGAGAGAGCCAGAAAGCAGATTTTCCCAGGATAAGCTTTTCCCCACTAATGAGTGTAATCCTTGAATAATCTTATGATCTTAGTGCAAGTCAATGCTGCTGCTATCAAGCTATGAATTATGAATTCTCAATAGATCCATGTCTTGAACTTCTTCACTCTACATCAGTCTGATATTCCATTTTTTCCCAATTAATTAATAATCAGGAGATTCTAGGAGCAGAATGGATTACAGAAAGCATACAAATGAGATCAGATGCTTTTCCTAAATTAATTCACAAATAAATTTGAGATATTTTTCTTTCTTTCAAAAAAAAGTTGTCCCATTTTTCTGTCTTAAGAAAACTAAAAATAAAGAGAAAATAAGTTTTAAAATGAAACATTACAGATTTTTTCTTCAGAGGAAAATTGTAGTGTACTTTTAGTTTTAGGGTTTTTTATTTGTGTTGTAGTGCTTTAGAACAGCTAAAATAGGTATACAAAATGTTTAATTGTTAGACTTACTGGTGATCAAAAGTTACACATTGCATAAAAGAATCTAGTCTGAATAATTCAGAGGCAGAGATAATATTGATCTATATGTTATATTTGGCTATCAGTATAAGTTGCATGATTTCAGCCTGAATCGTAAGCAAAAAATTAATCTTTGGAATTTTGACAAATTACTTCATTGCAAAAGTTGGAAAATAATGCTTCTTGGCTTTTAGAAAATGGGTTTTTTGTTATTTAAAAATTGAATGTTAAAAATGGGGAATATTTTTGTTTCACAACTTTTTTAGAGTCCCCACATCTTTACACCTCTTCTTAAATTTCCAAACAGCTGTTAAGGTAGGAGGAGTAAGGAAGAATTACAGTTTTGGGATTGATAATGAAGTCTTAGAAACTGATGTCAGAGCTTCAGGGAGCTGCAGAAGTACAATAAGAGAGAAGGATGTAAAACAATCAGTGTGATTTTGGGGTCTTTAGAAGTGTCACTTTCAAAATGATCCTTTGTATTCCTAAAAAAAGGAAGCAGTATTTGAGACTGTGATGGCTAATAAGGTTTTGTCCTAGTTACAGGAGTTTGTCACCCCAAGCAGGTGGACACCAAACATGAGGGAGTGTTCCAAGCAATCTCAGGAAACAGCTATTGTTTAATAAGAAAATATAGCCATGAGATGCAGTAGAATCAAAACACTCAGTCTTGCCACCTCTCATCACCCCTGGAGTTTTGTTTTGACACGAAGAAACAACCTACAAGACCCACAGCTTGGGAACTGATCAATTAAATTCACTGTAGACAGAAAACATTGGCTCACAAAAGGTCACCTTTTGTGTTGTGTGGCCACAGCACACAGGTGCTGATGTTCTGCTGCCTCTTCCAAGCTTCCAAGTGATTTTGAGAAGAAAACAGGTTAGGGATTTGGGCTGGTGCACATAAGATATAACCCATGTGTTTTCCACTGTTAGTGAGACACTGTTGTGGTTCTGTTCTGACTGGGGAAGGTGCAGGGCTGCACTGCCCTGCCAGCAGGATTGGCACTGCTGCCAGCAGGGACACTTGGATTTCCATGCACTGTGACACAGCTCTGGGGGGTCTGAGAGATAAGGAAGATGCTCACAGTTTGTGGGTGCATCAGTTGGGGTGCAAGGCTCTGTATCACACTGCCATTAAGGTACTTCCTCTAGATTTGCACATTCAGATATTGAAGTCCTAATGCACTTTTATCCACGATAGAAACCCTCTTCTCTCCTCCTGCAAAATTTGTGAGAGTTCTGTGTGTCTTTAAGAAAAGGCAAATTAACTTGCCCAGTTCATATAATGGTGAATAACTTTAGGACTTGCACTGTGTCATTCTTTATTCTGTGAGTTGTCCCAGGGAAAATTACAAGGGCTGCAGAATTTGTTATAAACAACTCATTTATTCAGGAGCATTTACAGAAAATATTTACTGATCCGCTGTGAGGGACAGTGAGATTTTTCACATGTTTTTAATTAAAACTGAAACTTCTATGTTTGCATAATAGGCTGCTTTTCTTGCTTGGTTGCATACTGGTTTTGCTCTTTTTAATTATTTCTTATGCAAGAATCCTTTTCACCTTCTCTTTGCTCTAAGCAGTTTGTTGTTCACAGTTGTATTTTCACTGACAGCTTGCTTTGCTGTGTTTTCAGTGCATAAAGAGCAAAACATACATTTCAGTCTCAATTGCTTTCATTTTAGATTAGCAAAACTGAAATACAAAGTGAGAACAAATATAAAATCTTCATGAGAGAGAGAGCAAAAAATCTCTAAGATCTGCAGTTTAAAAAAACTCTGTAAACCTTTCATCTTTAATCCTCTTATAATGCTGTCACTGGCTGACAAGTAGGTGGGGAGATTTTCTATTTTATGGCATAGAAAGGACACATTTGTGATTAAGGCATAGATTGGGGCTCAAAGGATTCCAGTTCAGTTTACATCTTTTGATATAAACTTTGTACAGGTGTCAGTTTAGAATCCATATTGCCTGTATTATTTTTTTCCTTTGTAAGGATAGTAATTCTCTGTCTATTTTTTGCTACTATGACATCTAACTATTGTCTTTTGCAGTGAAACTCTAAACTTTGCTGTAATCTGAAATTTAGGCCTCCAGTTCAGGGATGCAGTTGTGCATGTGCCTAATCCCTGTGGGAAGTCAGACTAACAGTGTGTCTCCATACACCCACCTGACACTGAAGAAGGAACACAGAGAAATTCAATGTACCAAACAATGCATCTATTAGCAATATGAAATTTGCATAGTACAAATGTTCAGCAAATTTCAGTGCTGGGGCTATGTTTATATTTCAGTGTATTGCTAACTCTGCACTACAAGCAAAAATGAATATTCATCTATTTGGTGCTGCACAGACAGCAGCAGATATTTCAAGGGCAGCTTCAGTAGCATTTGAAATGCATATCAACATTTTAAAACACTTTTATTGGAAGCTATTATTTTTGTTGTCTGACATGAAGACAATATATTTTGATGTTCACATTTAGTTATTGTGGGTTTATCTCATCTTGTATCCTGTTCATCTTATGATGAAATCAGGTTCCTTTTCATCTGAGAGTAACATGCCTTATTTTATCTTAACCTAAGTTTTGTGCACGGGGCTAGCTGTGTGACCCCTCATATCGTAGTCAATCTTTTAGACTTAGAGTATTACTCAAGCAAAGATTTCTACACCAACAAAAGAAATGAATTTATGATGGTTTGGCAAGCAAAACGATTTTTTTTCCAATTAGTGAAACTAGGAATTTGTTAATTGCACATTAAGAAACCTTAAATGGCTCCTTAAGAGCTATCTGACGTCCTTTACTTAAAATTTTAAAATTTACAAGACAGGTGAATTGTGTCTCTAGATGTTTTCTCACTTTTTCCAGAGTCTGTAAAATAGGTCAAGGAAGAAAAGAATCAACTGAAAGAATGGAAAATCAAATGGAAAGAATGGAGAAGAGGCTTGAACAAATTGCCCTTGCATTTACCACTTCTCCCAATGGCAATATCAGACAAGTTCTTGGTAGAATAATTTCTTGGCAGTGTGAGCCAATTTATCCTGGTTTTGCTTGCAGATCATGGAGATTATAAAGCATTCTAGGTGGAAAGTTCTGTGCAGGTGTCCAGGATTGCTGCAGTCTCTGTCTCACTGGGATTTTTGTCATTTTGTCCTAGACAATGCAGAAACTAGCCAGGGGATTTACATTCATTTCCTCCTTTTATTCTTCTTCAAAGACTGCTTTCAGAAATGCATTTTCTGTTCCTCATTGCCTCCAAATATGTATTTCAGTTTTAAATAGATTAAACTCAAGGGACGGGTGTAGAGTCCACATCCTTGGTTTCTATGGTAGCAAATGGAATTTTCCCAAGATTGCCTGCATGACTTAATATGAGATACAATTGAGGGATGATCACCTATAGGAATATTCTAATTTCTTGAAACTAGAAAATCTTAATTTTATGTAATATTATTAGTCAATGATTAGGGAATCAGTATGAGGACAGAGACGAAATGCTGGGATTTTCACTGCCTGTCTGTGTCCTATTCTGACATGTGAGATCATATTTGCCTGCTGCTGATAAGGGACTGGGGTGATTAATTTTATAAGGTTAATATATAAGCTGAAAGAGCCTGAATGTTTGCTCTAGGCTTTGTTAACTTGAGGTAAAGAGACATTTTAGATTCAAAATAGAAGTAATGCAGTAAATCTATAGAAGTCCTCCCCTAGCCTGCAAAAACACCCAAACCAAAAATCCCTCTTGAGACAAAGGAGTCTGCTGCTTTCTAGAGGTGGCATTCACAGTGTTTCCCTCCTTAATGGGCTTGTTGAGACAAATTGAAAATGCAAAGCAATGCTTCACCTACTCTCCAGGCAGAATGATATTTCACAAAGAATATTTGGGTAATGTTTACAAATATCATAAAATGGTCCATTTTCTTGTTTTCAGTATTTACTGTAAAATATGTAGTATGGTTAAACTGAAGATTATCTATGAAGATATCATCCCCAGCTGATACTTTAACTATTTAATGGTAGAACAAACATATTAAATGTATGAATGAGATTCACAGCAATGAATGTTGTTCATTCTTTATGCACCTTAATCTTTAGCTTTATATAAAAAAGTGTCACAAAGAGATGATGTGTCACTGAAGTGATTACTTCTTAAAGTTCTGTATGTACCTGTCTAACAATCTGAGGAATAAACATTTGTGAAGAACCTTGTACCTTTCTCCTACATTTATATTTTTATGCTAATCTGTAGATCTTGGTTGGCATCTATACATCTCTGTGAACTTGGGTGGAGTCAGCAAAATCCCGGACAAAATGTGACAAGTCACGCCCAAGAGGTGGTTCTGCAGTTTTGGGGTGTTTTTGCTAACACAGGTTAGAACATTGTTCTGCAGTTGTGAGCCTGTGGGGGAGGTCCCAGCAGGGATTTCTTTGGTCCCTCTTTGGTTCCTCCACCTTACGAGGAGGGTGTGGCATTGAAGGCTCCTTATGAGCATGGACATCTCACAGGAGGCAGCTCTGTCCCACGGCACTTAAAAGCCCATTTCCCCTGAGTTTTACAACTTACATCAATGAAATGTCAGCTTTTTCTCTGTGTAAGACCTAGAGAAAATGAGGATATGAATTCTGAAGTTCCCACACATGACTAAGTAACTTGCCAAGTTACTTTTTTTTAGTGATCTAACTTCTCTCCTTAGGTTTTGATTGTCCAAGTATACTAAGGACAGGTAACATGAGATTTAAATTTAAAAAAAACTTCTGCAAAGAAGTCTTTTGAAATAAAATTGGTATCTTGTGCTGAACAGGAGTAACAAAGTAAAAATGCAGATCTAGAGCTACTTACAGATGGTGACTTTGCTTTCAGGTGGGGATGTATTCATTGCTAGTTGTGACATAACTCTCCAATGGTTCTGATTTTTGAATAAAAATGTGTTCCAAATGAGTGGAGGAAAAGTGCAAACTTTAAGAATGTTAATTCTTAAAATGTATCTAATGAGCTTTTAATTTATGGTTTCCATTATTTTACCATATTTTCAGGGATATAGTTCTTTTGACTACTTTCTTTTCACTTTCATTTCCTATGTAATTATTTTAATTTTCTTCTTAATAAGTAAAGTATGTCTTTTGTATTTTAACTCTTTGAAAAGCATGTTCCTCATAATAATAGCAGAACATCTTGATAAACTGCTGCTGTTTAGAATAAAATGCATTCTGTTTTACTGTGGCATGAATAACTTTGATTAGCATTCTGATAAATATTTTGCTTGCTACCTATGAATTAAGCAGAACTTTTCTAGTTAGTAAGATTTTTATTACTAAACCTAAGAAAGTGGTGCTTTCCTTTTCTGTTTCAAAATGTTTATTGAATACGTTTTCTAGGCAACATCAGAATATCAATCCATTTATTGGAACTGTGATAAGTGATTCAAATAGGATAAAATTATTTAATTGTACTAGTAATGAGAATGGTGTAGGGATCTGGTAGTACTTTTTACAGGAATGGTAAAATGATGGTCTTGGTCTACCAACATTAGTTTACTAAATTGTTATGGTCTGAATTTTTCCAAGATGTTTAGAATGACAAATAGAGAACAAAAATAAGCTGCCAATACTTGTCTCCTCCTTTACCTAGGAAATATTATTGCAAAGTTAATTTAGAGTTTTCATTTTTAAAAACTTCCTTCCAAATACTGCTTTTTAGTTCTATGGGGTTTTTTTTTGGATGGCAGGGTAAAATAAGGGCATCTTTGCAGAGGGGCATCTTCTCCCCTTGTATTTTTCCTTTCCACCATGGACGAATTCAAGAGTACTGAGATATCATTTCTTCTGTGCCTGGATGCCAGGAGAGTGGGAGGGAAGGTAGAAGGAGCAATAACAGGGTACTTAGCATTTATTTGGCAAAATCCCCAGAAGAATTTTTACAATTATCTCAGATGTACATGGGAGGTGAACTTCAGCCTGTTTATATAATCAAAACTCGTGTGTCTGCATTAACTCAGCATTATTGGCTCTTCCCCTTTGTACAGGTAGGGAAAACATCCTCTGGAGACTAAAATGCATGTTCATGAAGCGAGCTTGTATTCAGCTTATCCCTTAGGAAATACTAGCATAGCAAATCTTATTTCAGGTTTGGGATAGATTTTATTCTTAAATTACCTGTTTTATCTTTAAATTCCCTGTAAAGGACAAAATTGCCAACAGAGGAAAAAAAGAAAGCGGATCAGATTATTTTCAAATTTCAGAGATTTTGAACAGAGCCAACCACTTCACTGCTTTACCAGACAGACATCCTGTAGTTTTGTTCACTTCTCAATAGCTCTGTTATGCAGTTATAGAAGAGATGTATCATTTACACTTGGGCAATATTTGGTACCAGCTGCTGACACCAATGCTAAAAGAAGCAGTTGGAAGTGATGTAGAGAGAGAAACAAAAACTTATGGTTCTTAAAAATTATATATAGAAACATCACTTTGTGGTTAACTATTACAAAGTAATAACACTGAATAGCTAATAAATTTTCCTGTTTTTCATTGATGCTGAACCTTTCAAATCATATTTCCTTTCCCACATTGTCCTGTTTCATGCTGCTCAGGACTTGTGTTAGTGCACTGGTTTAGGATGAGAAGAGATGAGGGAGGAGAGGCCAGTAGCACTTGAGTAATAACCCAGGCAGTGGGTGGGACCTGCCAGCATGCACGGGCTGTAGCACACCCAATTCCTTCATGGGCAGGTGAGAAGGTTCTTTAGAGGGTTTTGGAAGGAAGCCATGGTTTTGGTTTAAAAAAAAATCTTAATTTTTTGGGTTCTGTTCAGTCCTATTTTCAGATGTACTTGGCACTCAGATTTGTTTCTTTGCACGCAAATGAGGTCGACAACAGCTGGAAGGAGGAACTGCCCTGTCTCTTCTTGAAAGTGAGTGCTCCAAAGGACAGAAAAGGTTTCCAGTGCCTAAAAATGGTATTTTGTAAAAGCACAGACAAATGTACTAGAAAGATGACTCTTCAAATGTAGGAAGCTCTCATCAGTTATGGCAGATCATGCAGAGTAGTTTGAACCAAATGCCTTCAGGTGTACTAAGAGTTTGCAAGGTGGCTTTTTTAGCATAATTTTACTTTCTTTTTTACAGATTTTAGATAGATTTGTAGCTTGAACTAATGTGTTCCCCATGTGACATTCTCTCCAAACCACCCACGAGGTGTTTTGGACATGTCTGTGCAAATGTTCCGTAGGATCTGGAGGAGAGCAAAACAGTCATACTCTGGTGCTCATTCCCCTTTGTCACAAAGCCTGATTTAGGATATTTCTACAATAAATTTAGAAGTAAACACATTATTTTAACAAATCACAATTAGAGGTGTGCTTAAAATTATTTGTAGTTTGTTTTCATAAATTTTGGTTGTGTTTTTTTTTTTCTTTTTGCTGTAGTATATTTGCAAAACGATCTGTAGAAATAAATGGGGGGAAAACCTTTTTATTACTGCATGACTGTTGAAGTGGGTGTTGCTGCATGTAGGAACTCAGGGAAAGAGGAATATCTCTGTCTGCCCTGGGTTGCTCTGACTCCCAGGAAAGCACTGACTTTGGCACTCATTCATGGAGAAAGCTTCCAAAACTTCAAAGTAAACTAGAAACCACTAAAGTGTGAAATAGATTGTAGAGGGTAACTACTAGTATATCACATGGGTGAGAAATTTAGGTTTTAGTATTTTAGGCATACTCTAGATGGGAACAAGATGGAGAGTACAAGGTGTTCTCTCGAGTTCCTTTCTTCTGCCTCCTTCTTCTTGGGTTTGGGCGATATCTTGTAATTGTGTAGAAAAATCCAGGCTGGGGGTCTTTAGGGGTCAGTTATTGGGTTAGAAACGGAAATAATCTAGGTGTCACTTGGTAATTGGGTAGTTTAGTTTTTGATTAGACTTAAAAGGCCTTGCAACATGAGTTTGTTAGCCATTTTTGTGCTGTTTTCCTGCTTGCAAGGTCTGGGTGCAGACAGTGTGCTGAAGTCATGATAAGATAAAAATAAAACAAGAACCTGAAGACCAAAAAGTCCTGTGCATCAGAAAGAACAGCTTCAGGAGGTTTTCCCCCTGCCAAGGGAGCCCCCAGGGAGTTGCCCAACTTGGGGCATGCAAACTCGCAGCTGCAGTTCGATTTTGTGTATTATTTTCATTTTTTAAACTTATTTCTTCTCTGTGCCAAATATTTGAGCTGAAGAACAAATGTTTTATCATCATTTAAACACAATGTATAGTCAATTACCTTCTGCCATGTCTGTATAGTCTCTACCTGTGCTTCTTTGCTGAGACTCTCCCAAGGGCCATCCAGGGTAGATTGGCCAGTGTGTGATTATCCAACAGAACTGCTGAAGACCCCTAAGAAACTGGGAAAGCTACTGGAACCACCCAAAAATGTAAGGAGGCGTTATCTGAGGTGTGAAAGAATTAATGGTGTGTCTTTTGGTATGACCATTGTCTTGGTTTTCCAGAAATACTTGGTCTTCAGCAGCTGTGGGCAGTGTCCTCGGGTGCTTGAGGGCAGCAGGACAGCTCCTGTGTGGGGATGGTGTGGATTAGGTGAGATTTATGCCACACCTGCACGTTGTCAGGGTCTGAAGATTGTGCAGTGTGGGCACTCTCTGAGCAGTTCAGCAGAGAGGGATGGTCTTGAGCTGTCATCAGCTCTACTGAAAGCAATAAAATAAAGGTGAGCTTGAAGTTTCTAATTGGTTTATGTTTCCACTTCTTTGTTTCCTGATATCAAGTCTATTAACTTTATTATTCCACTTATAACTTCTTTAGAAGTAATAGTTTCCAAATTGCAATAATTTTTCAGGGTTGAAATGGAATCACCAATTCAGGTGAAACTGTGGGATGGTGATTTTTGGGACAGAAGTGTTTGTGCAAGAAAGATGCAGCACTGGTGAATCAGTAGGAGGCCATCAAATTCAGGTGAATGTAACTGAGGGCAAAGGAATTGGAAAGAGCTCAAGGAAAGTGCTCTCTTTTATGAGAAATCTCACTGTGGCAGCAGATTAAAGTGTTGTGATCTAAGTAGAATAAGAATGAGAAGCAAAAAAGCTTTTGAGATCAGAATAGGATTGTGAGATTGTAGAAGTGCTAAAACAATCTGTCTAGTCTTTCCCTTCTAATCCTAAGGGAAGCACTGAAATGAATTCTGAGATGATGGATATGCATTGTTTTGTCAATACAAACATGGAGACTTTTTTTTTATCTTAGTAAAAGCATGGTAAATTAACATGGTGTTTTATTGTTCTTTAATACAGCAAAGTATCAGCTATGCTAAATCCTCTCTGGCAGGTCTGTTTGACTTTCAAGAATTCATAGTCTGGTTTGCTGTTTTTATACACTTTTTATACACTTTTTATATACTTTTATAAACTTTTTTATAAACTTTTTTAAATAGACTTCTTGTAAATATATTAGCTATGTAGATGTCTCTGTGCTCGTGTCTCATTTTAGGAATGAAATGAGAAGTCTTGATTTTGATTTTGAGCCTTTTTGGGGAGGGTTGGTGACATTTTTGTGGGGTTTTGGGTTTTGTTCCCTTTAATTTTTTTTTTCCCTATGGGTAAATTAGGCTTCTCACAGCAAAATAACTGAATATATAGTTAGGTTTATAGCATATACTTGAAAATTCTAAAGAGAGTGATGGCAGTTTAAATCGCATCAGATATAGGTTTCAATATACCAGTATTAAAAAGCATGTTTCTGGTGGAAAGATCAATATTCCTAATGTTTTTAATACTGGCTGAATTAAAGCTACAGTAATATTTTCTTATTTCATTTTTCCCTTTTCTCATTTTGATAATCAATATGAATTTTATGTGAATCCAAATGAGAATATCTTACCCAGTCTAACATCCAGTGATCTGTGTATTTTTCCCACAAGAAAGACAACTTTTTTTAATATATTTTTGTGAAGTAAATTGACATTCTGGAATGAATTATTCAAATATGTTTGCTGACTTGTAAGCAAGCTTTTAGTTCATGTCTGTTATTCAAGATCTTTTAAAGGTCATGAGCTTTCTTTTACATATTGAATAGGTAAGTTTTTTATTTTAGATCTTGTCTTTAAAAAAAAAGCCCCACAGTCATGTGTAAGCAGGAAGTCTAAATCTTTTCATCTACAGAAGCCTTCTAAATAAGGAGGGGAAAGTGCACTGGTTCTTAATTTTTATAAATGGAACAATAGATCTCTCATGGGTATAATAAACCAATTTATCTGTGAAGCTTTTCATAAGATTTAATTAAATTCTCAGCAAAGCGACTGAAATTTTGTTTGAAAGACAACACTTGCTTTTTAAAATGTTATTTTGTCCCCTGGGCTGTAATTAGGTTGCATTTAGATGGATTCTTGATATGTTACTTTTCTTTTTTTCACTCTTACTATTGGGTTCTGCCCTGTATGATCCCTTAGTTTAAAAGAACAGGCTTCAGCCCCTCAACTGCAGAAGCCCACAAATAGGCTTTATTTTTCATTAAGACCTCATCTTGTAGCTATTAATTTCCAAATAACATTACCTTTCTACTATGGCTACCCTAAATGTGATCCTTCATGCATGTAGATGAAGCCTGAATCCCAGAGGTACTCTATTAAAAGTTCGGAGAACTGCAACCTTCATTATTTTAGCTCAAAAATTATTTTCTGTAGATAATTTTGCCTCTAATTTGCCTACTTAGCTTGTTGTTCTGGGCTGCCTCTTTAGTCCATTACTGTGCAAATTCTTTTGCTCGTTTGTCTAATTCAGTTCTCAGCTGCAGCCTGGGTAGAGCAGATCAGCTTAATTTTGACTTCAGCCTCTGTGTCACATCCAAGCCTCAGTTTTTCTCCTTAACTACCAAATTCTTCTACAAATTCTTTTCTTCACATTGTCCTGCCTTTTCTCTGAAGCATGAGAAACTCTTCAGCAAACCTGGAAAAGTCCTTGCTTAAGGTCTTCCAATCATTTTTTGCAGCTCATCTCTACCATAATCTACAAAATTCAGATTTAGTGGTAAGGCAGATAATCCAAAACTTTATTTTCCAAAATATTTTTTGTTCCGTATAAAACAATGCTATCCACTAAAATTTGTGCAGTTAACAGCTTTCTTGGTCCTTTTCGGACATTATTCACTTGCCTAATTATTTTATTAATATATTTATTTTTCTACATGTTTTAATACTGAAGGGCTTTGGGGGCACAAGTAGCAGGAGGTCTAAATATATGGATTTCCAGTAGTTGTTGCAATATCTGTCATTGAAACAGATACACTGTTATTGGACCAGTCCAACCATGTTAGATTTATGTAACTGTGGTAAAATGAGGTAGAGTGGATTTGAAAAAAGACTCCTTGATTATTTTTCCCCTTTTTAGTGTGTATGTATCTTTAGCATTTTTTTATTGTACAGAGGTTAAAATTATTCCATACATGCTTGACAAAATATGGATATTTTTGGGGCTGGCTAACATGAAAAATAGGAGAACTATTGTTGAGTAATGTGATTTTCCTAAATACCAGCTCTTTATTTACAATCTAGGTTTGTAAATAATATAATGTATAAATAATATAAATGTATAAAGATTTATAAATGCTTTGAAGGTGTCCTGTTTTGGTATAATCCCTGGAACCGAAGTCTCAGTCAGGATGTTACATACTCTTGGAATGTAAATAGCAAGTAAATAATTGTGCCACTAGAGTATACTTGATAAAACTTCCAATGCCAGTCTGAACATCCTCAGACACATCTCAGAGCAGTAATATTTATTTGCAGTGTGCTGAGCTTGAAAACATCTCAGCAAGCCTGGTGCATCAGGAGTGAGTTTCTTCCCTGGAATACAACTGGGAGAGTTAAAATGTATAAACATCAGCATAATGTTTTCTATGGTATTTATGCATGAACATGGTTATATACATAGGGTTTCTGGGCAGTTTTCTTCTGGATAATAACACTTATCTCACCCAATGTTTTGTGGCAATCTGGCTTTACAACACAAAGGTTTATTTCTGTACTGAATAGCTAAAATAATCCCTATTAAAGGAACACTTAGATTGCACTTTGGTGTCAATTTCTTGCTGTGAATTTTGTATTTCTTCATGAACAATCCTTTTGAATTTCTTCCATTTTCCCCAGAAGGAAATGATAAATCCCATCAGGCAGTGTGGCAGGAAGGAGGTTTTGCGTAATGACTGATTAGTGTCTCATTTCCTTTACTTTATGTTGTGATATATGGTGAGAAAAGTTCATTCACCTCCTTAGGGCAGATGTGGCACACTTTTCCAGTTTGTGTGGTTTGCATTATTGAGCTGGGGATATCAATTTTAGACCCCTCCCTTGATGGAAGGAGAAGCCAAACTGGCACAAGATCAGATCATTTGTTCCTCATTATTGTATCTGATTCATCAGTACTGCAGGGTTTCTTAGGCACAGGTAAGCTGATGGCTGAACTAGGGTAAAGTGCTTTGTGTCACATTAATTCCACAGATCATGACAAAGAATAATTCTGTGTACGTTAACCAGAATGCACTTGGACTGAGGGATTTAAAAGGCCGGTTTGGGCTGAGTTTCATAGTGGTTATGTATAAAACCTCTATGAGAGCAGGGAAAGATTGACATTTTAAATGTATAGCATTAGTCACCCTTATTAATTGCAAGAAAATAAAAGTACTTAAACTGCTGACTACTGGAGAAAAAAATTCAGAGATCAGTCTGGTACCCATGTGAAAGGTGATTGACACTCATTCAGATAGTGGAGACTCTCTAAGTAGATAAAGGAAAGTTATTTCTCTTTGGAGTACTTCCAATCCAGTGTTTTTGTTTTTTTTTTTTTTTTATTAGAGTAAGATAAACTTCAAAAGAGTTAGTCTCCATTTTTTAGTTATGTATGAGCCATTTGACTATAAAATGAGAAAATCTAGAGGGTTATAAGGATTATAATCACTTATACTTAGGCAGCTGATGAATCCAACTGGTCAAGTAGTCTGGTTCTCAAAGCATGCTTTTAACAAATTCATCACAGAAAAACTGAAGTTGAGTGCAGTAGTTTTATTGAAAAAGTCCACAGGTGTGTGCAATTCCTTTATTAAAATGTTTTCAAATACATTGGACTAGGTGCAATTGATGATCAAGAGATATTCCTTTTTTATACAGTTTTATTTCCAAAACTATACAGACATTGGAAAACTTTCCTTTTCCTCTATTTCAATTAATAATAATTCTGTAGTGATAAGCTATAGGTCTCCCTTTTCAAGCTGCAAGCCCACTTTTCTGGAGGTGGCATTTTGCATCTTTGACAATTAAAAAAAAACAACCCAAACTGTCAGTCATATTTACATGTGCTTAAGGTTGCATAATTGAGCATCATACAGATTCTGAAAACCAATGGTTTTCAAAATTCACCCAGGTGGGTTGAAGGTTCTGAATACCTACATAACTGCATACATGTGGTTTAGTAGCCAAGATACCCTCTGTTCCCTTTTGTTTTTGAGGCTATCTATAAACTCTGTGCTAGCCATGGTAAAGGTTTGTTTCAATAAAGGTACTCACTGAGAGAAAGCAGCTCTGACAACAACTACAGCTGATCAAGGACATGAATGGGTAGAGAATTTTATGTGTATATACAATAGAAGGACTAATGTTTCAAAATTAACTTGAAGATCTTTTGTGAAAACAACATCTAGAATAAAAGCTATTTACTGTACTGGGTTAAAGAAAAAAAGACCCCCACAAACACTGGTGTAAGGAAAAAAAGTGGAGCTTAACATGGGAAAAGAACAATAGAAACACATGGATTGAATTCAGAAGCTGATCTTGCAATGTGTAATTACTGGAGATTCAGTTGAAATATAGCAACATTATCAATGGAAAATGAAGGCTACAACTGCAGAGGACACATACATTACACTTTATGAGCTATTATATTGGCCAAACAGATTTGTCTATATTATTTAGTTGAATCCTTAAGGCTTCTCTAATATCTTGCATGACAGTGCTGTCTGCTTGGATCTTCCATGCATGAGGGAGAGGGGCAATTTTTCAAGAAAAAAGAAAATTAGGTTTGTCCACATTTCAATTACAATAGCACATCCAGAGACACAAAATAAAAGACAAAACTTTATAGTACCTTTTTTCATTTATTTTGGCCCCCAAAAGATGCATGCACTAGGCTTTATGTACTATAAGGTATTGAAATATTTACAGCATTGTACATGTGCTCTTAAAGGGATGGCAAAGGAAAGGTCTGTTTTCATCCTGGTGGGAGTAGAAGTTAATTTTCCTAGCTTAATAATACCTATGCAAAGTGAGAGATGACTCTTCCAAAAAGAAAAGCCCACAGAGAATAAAGCTATAGCATAATTATAGCCAACGTTAACAAACTGTACAGCACTTTACCTGGGAATTCTCCTCTCTCTCACTCCTGCTTGGAATCACAGTATCAACTATTAAGTGATGTTGCTATGCTCCTCTTGTCCTGTCTGCCCTGTTTCTCTCTATTCCAGCAGGCATAGGTGTATATTACCTATTGACATGATTTTATTTTTAAATTATTTTGGCATGTGGAATGGACATGTAACTCACAATAACCTGATGGCAATTTTTGGACGAATGCTATGACTGATACTTACGGGATTATGGCACTAAAGAATTCAGATCACTATAAAGCGCATCATAAATACTTCAAGTGGATTTAGGAAACCATCTCTCTAAGAAACTCAGTGAGTAAGGCTCATATCACTGATTTCCTACTGCTTTTAAAGGTACAGATATGATACCCAGTAGACCAGGTTGAACAAGCAGAAGGCAGTTGGGAAGAAGATGCGGGCATAGGAGTCCATTTTGGCAATGCGGATGTGTATTCTGCCGTGCCTCCACGCCCCCGTCCGACAATCCTCAAAGCAGCAGAAAAAACTGGCACAGTCCTTGCCATCCAGACACTCATAGCCATACTCCTCATCCCTTTCTTGGAGGTGTGTAGCATTGTTCATTTGAATGGTAGCTGATCGGGGGCGGATATCAATAGTAGGTGCCTAAGGTGGAGTAGCAAAAGAAGAAAAAGACGGGAGGGAGAGAAACTTTGTTATTATCACCAGACCAGTTGGGGATGATGCTCAACATGTGCATGATGGTTCTGTTGGGGTGCATGGGAAGCTGCTGAGGTGTTCTAGTGGTGATATTATCTTGAACTTGCTAAAAGCAATTGCATCATACCCTTTAGAGGAAAGCAGCACAACCCAGTCTAAAGTTAACAGCTATGGGAAATTAGCTTCAAAGCTAAACTAAGTAAACATGAGAGTTAAATGAAACATCCAGGAATGTAATTTATGGTATTTTGAGGTTTTGTTTTATAGTTTATGTAGCTGCTTGATATCTGAAGGCAATTTGTGTATTGCACATGGAAGGAACTGAATCAATTGGAAATTCAGGATTTTAAAAGGGGTGGTTCATGTTGAGAAAAAAAGAGTATGTATACACAGGAAAAAGGCAAAACCTAGGTTTTTTTTAATAAGATTAAGAGACTCTCTATAAGACTCTCCACTTATTTGAATATTTGCGGCTTACCACCTACTAATGTTCACAAACTAGAAGGTTCAACATGTTCTGGATTTTATATAGTAGCTGTACATGTATATATACATACATATAATTAGAATGAATTGAGCAAGTTAAGCTTTTAGAACACATTCACTGGGTGAATGCTGGGATGATAGGCATTGAAATTTTATGCTGATAGTTATTAGGGAAACATGACTCCATTCCATAAGTATGTAAATTCAATGTCATTTATTTTATGCTGCTTCTTCCCCCCCTCCCCACCCTTTAAAATTTTTTTTAATCAAATCTCTGCATTTCTGAATAGAGATAAAGTTTCAATGTGGAACACAGATAGATTAGCTAATTTTCTAAGTGTGTTGATCCAGTGACAACGCTAAAAATCTATATGCATCTTAAACCCTTTCAAAACTCTGACTTTTTTTTTTTCGTGATGAACGGCATTTGAGTATTTGATGGTGACATTGAGGTATTTTTCAGGTCAATATCAGAACAGATTTGGCTTTAACATTAGGAGTGAAATCACAAAGGTTAAAAATCCAGGGTCAGAGCTGAGTTCTAAAAGGGTGCATTGCAGGTTTTAGGGCAGCTGGTGCTATTGGATCCCATGGCAAATTGAGAGAGAGGAGCAGAAATGTTTTTATGTTAAACTCTCAATTCATGTGATCCAATAATGGTTGGTCACTCCTGAACTTAGGTAAGTTCAGAACCGTAGTGGTATTTGGGCTGCTGAATCAACTCTACAAGTTAAGAAATTTGTAACCATTCTACTTAATTAGGAAGTAGCTTGAGTAGTTTTCTCATTAATTAAAAGACCAAACAAAACACCACTCTCATCTAAGGTCTAATAGTTAAATTCAGCAGTCGCATGCAGTGAATTTCCATTCCAAAAAACATTATACCTTGAAGGAAAACATCCGAAGAAGCTTTCATTTTGTAGACAGAAAAGAGAATCAGAGGGTTTTGTTTTAAAATTAAAGAAAGGAAAGAAAGAGACAAAAATAATGTAAATTAAAAATATGTTTCTAAAACACGGTAAGTCAAAAATAACTAAATTTATAGAGAGATTGGGATTACAGCAATTGAAACAAGTGTCTGTAACATAAAATCCCCCACATTTTCAACTTGTCACTGTCTTGTTTACATCTGGACCAAAGACATAAGATATCAAACTCCTGTTAGATTTTCATATCCTGAGGGAATGCTAACCTTTTATGCTGAGCTGTTTTGAAAGAGAGCATTCACTGTTTATAGAAGCACCTTTTACAAAGCAGGCTTTTTACCTGGCCTGAATACTCTACTTTTATGGTTTTTAGACTCTGTAGTTAGGATTCTGGCAAGCATTTATAGTTATATTTCTTCCCAGATGCTCACAGATAGGCAATGTAAAGAACAAATTATTCCTCCTCATGTGGATGCCTTAAAGTGAAACAATTAAATCTGAGGTACATTGAGTTCTGCTCCTTTACCTGACTGCACAAGACACACACGCACACATTTCTATGTCCATCTAACACACGACACATCACTTCATCATTTTACATTTTTTTACAGTCTCCTTCTCAGCAGCTTTAAAACTTGAAATTATAAGAATAGTATGTAGTGAAAGGTTCCTTAACGGCTATTTTTTTCTATATTAATTTTTGTGATATATATTAAAACTAAAATAGAATATCTTCAAAAGTCCTTGGACATTTTAGCAGAGAAAATGCAAATTATTTTATTCTTTGTTACATGCCTGAAATGGAGATGAAAATACTCTTTATTAATGGTAAACATTTTTCCTTCATATTTTTCACTTTTTGTTTGGGTGGTTTAAGTATGTTTTTTTGTTTGTTTGTTTTCATTACTTTTTGGTTTCATTACTTTGGGGGTGTTTTGGGTTAGGGGATTTTTGTTGTTTTCTTGGGGGTTTTTTTGTTTTTTTTTTTTTGGTAAATGATTAGGCTAAATGTTTCAGAGATTCTAGAAAACATATTTGTCAGCTTAGTTGCCAAAGGCAAGGAGAAATCTGTCCTGGACAAAATAAGCATCAAATTCTTTCCCTGTCTGGGCAAAAGCCCAAATCACTACTGAGGGTATTTCCAGGCTTTTTTTATTGTTGCTATTATACACATTATTTTTACTATTGGGTCGCATATATCCATAAATAGCATTATAAACAACTGCAAAATCACTTTTTAAGGCAGAGAAGTAAGTAAATAAGGTAAGAAATATAAGAAAAAGAATTTAAGGAAGCAATGGAAAGGAAACAGATGCTAAGGGGAAGTTGGAAATAGCACACCAAAGTTTGAATATAAAATTTAAACGTAGTCCTGGTAAGCAAGGTAGTCGTGTCAATAATGTGGACATAAGCTAATGGCATAGAAAATTGCTAATACGAATACAGAGAAACTGAGATATTTTCTATAAAGTGTTCTATTTATATATCTATAAATATCTTATATATATTTATAGCATAAATAATGGCTTTGGTAGTTGTGGTTTGCAGAACACTTTGGTTAAAAAGATCTTTATCCTAAGAAATTAGTTGTTCTGGCATCCAGAAAGCTGTAATATATGAGCTTTTGCTTCTCAAAGTGAATGTTTGCATTCCTGTTGTTACGAAGGATGGGTATATAGGTAATAGAGAAATATGAAAAAAAGGGGCAATTATAAAGAGGGATTTAAATACTTTCTCAGAAAAACTAATGAAATTTTAGGCCTTTCTGGTAAAAAGATACATACTGGGTTTTTCTTCTTTTTGTCTTTATCCTTGCTTGGCTTTCTGTTGCTGACAAAGTAATGCAAAGTTCCATATTCCACCAGTGCAGAGAACACAAAAATAAAGCAGACTGACACAAAAAGATCCATGGCTGTCACATAGGAGACCTTGGGAAGAGATTTACGAGCAATTGTACTTAGGGTGGTCATTGTCAGGACTGTTGTAATTCCTAGTAGATGGAAGAAAACAGAAATAGCATTACTTCAGGTAGCAAACTGATTTTGCCAGTTATCTCTCTGTGATTGGTTTTGAAGTGTGCCTGGAGTTCCAACACACAGCAGAGGTATTCAGCAGCACATTCCAGAAGTAAAATGGCAGTTCAATGGGAGCTTAGAGGCTTAACAGGGGTAATGCAACATTTTTGCATGGTCACTGTCAGTGTTGCTCTGTAGAGTACTTTGGGTAGATTAATTCTAAATTTAATTTAAGGTTTTGGTTTTGTAGTTTACTCCTGGGGAGTTTTTATTTTTATTGAAAATTGAATTTTAGAGTTTGTATGCTCAAGTAATTAAAGAGGGCAAGAGAAAGATCTACAAAAGAGAAGTACTGTGACATGCCTCACCATCCCTTCCCTTTCAGAACATTATTGCATGTACTGTGATGTGAAAAATGTTAAAAAATGCATCAGAGCCGTTAAAAATCTCCCACATGTTTTATGGCAAATTTCACATTGTTGGTTTTACCTTACTGGTGCAAATTGACCAATTCTCAACAGAGGGACAAGTATGTTTTGTGTATCTAGGTAAAATTTTAAATGGTAGCTGAATGCCTTTATTAATTTTGTACTTCTTTAAAGCAGATTTTATCTCTTTTTAAAGAGAATATAAAAGTGAAAAACCAATAAAATGCTTAAAGCTTTCTTTTATGGAAGCCACTGGTCCTCTGTTTTGTTCTTTCTAGGAAGTCTGGAATGAAAATTGTGTACTCTATTTTACACTCCAGTGCATGCTCAGTGCTGTGGTTCTGTCTAGAAATGAAAATGCAGAAGGAAAAACTGAAATAGTTCTCACTTGTGTGGATTTAATGTAGAAGTAGAAAATATGTTAAAAGTTTCTCTAGCTGAATGTTTCTGCTTTGTTATTTCTTACTGTTTCAGCTGCTTTGCACAAGCAAGATTAATTTGGTCTCTTAGTTTATTTGTGGAGCAGTTGCTAAATGTGTAGAAATTTCTAATTCTGATTAATTGCATGTCACATTTTCATGTATAAGGTTTTGGATACCACCAAATTCAGTTGATTTTTTTTGCCTGAAGTCTATACTTGCTTGTTGGTTTCTAAAGTGGTCATGGTGGTACATTCTCCCTTTATTACCACTTGGACACACAGCAAGAAAGGTGGATTCCTTCTAGGTAATTATTTAATTTGTGTTGCCAGTCACAGTGATATGGAAGTAGAACAAGTGAAACTAATGCATCCTGCCTCTAATCCAGCTGTGTGTCCCCATCCTCTTGTTGTTTGTAAAAATTCTGCTGTAATCAGAAAAAAATTGAAAGCTTTTATTGTTGACAATCTGCAACAGTCAGAATCTGACATGATGAAAAGGAAGAGATGCAAATATAGCTCAGTCTGTGTTATTCCTTAAATGAGGAGAGTTCATGTGAATTTGTCTTGGTCTCATATTTACAAACTGGTGATCTGCAGAGGTGTCAATTAATCATCAAAATGCTTGAAGAAAACAGGAAAGACAAACTCACCCAGTGATGTTCTGGCTGGAACTGCATCCTTATTAATCCAGAAAGAGACCCAGGACAAGACAACAATAAGTGTGCAGGGAATGTAGGTCTGAATAGTGAAATAACCCATCCTCCTGCTCAGGTTAAAGAAGACAGACATGACTACATAGTCTCCTGTAAAACAAAAGCAGAACAAATAGAATAATATGTTAGAAAAGCAACATAAAATTTGTACGTAAGAGCTAGGGGCTTCCTATTCCACATCTGGGCTGCATGTTCATATATGTTAAAGTGATTCACCAGATGGCAAATACACATACAATTTCAACACAGCTCTAGCTCAAGACCAGTGGATTTTCCACACCAGGAAAATTAGCAGTCATGCAGATTCACTCAGGGAACTTTGCTGGATCATTTCAAGGGTAGCCTGCCTTGCAAAGCAGGACTTGTACCCAAGTAATTCCTCATAACCTCACCTGCCTGCTGTGATCCACTTGCAGCAGCCCAGGGTGTGGTGGGGGTCCAGCCTTCCTCCAGTGTCTGTGTCCCCATTAGTGAGCTCCCAGCTCCACTCTCAAGTATCTCATGCTTTCTGAAATTTTTCACATTCCTAATTATTCTTCAGGGCCGTGCTGTGTCAGTAATTTTTTTTTTTTCCTGCTGGTGTTCTGTAGTATTTTCTCCTTTAAAATGGTTTGATCCCACATTTCCTAAGTGACCCCAAAATCTGGGCTATAAGTTGCTCAGGTGTACATAACCCATCATTCATATTCAGTAGTTTGTGAATTGTCCTTTCAGGTTCTGTTCTCTTCCCCTCTCAAATTAAGTCAATTCCATCTGGGCTCAGGGACACAGCAAAGCTTTAGTTTTTGATTTATTTTTTTTTTAATTTTGAGGTTTTTTTGTCTTGGTTTTTAGTTGTTTTGGGTTTTTTTTTTTGGTTCATTGGTAGTATTTGTGGGGTTTTTGTTGGTTTTTTTTTGTTGTTGTTTTTGGTTGTGGGGGTTTTTTTCCTAAACAAAGAAAACCCCTAGTTCTTGTCTTTACTTCAGATTACAGCACTCCTGGGAAAAATCTTGACTGCAAAGGACCTACAGAACCCCAAGGTACAAAGACTTCATTGCAATTCAGTGAAATGCAGCCTAGAGAAATCTCTAGTGGCCACAGGATTTGCAAATATAGAGTGAGCTAGTTTTCCAGCATTATCAAAGAGTCTCTGTGGCTAATGCAAGTTCTGCTTAGATCAGTACCTTTAGTTAACATTGAATTCCTTCTTTTCTGGTATAAAAAATTTAAATTTCTCCCAGAATAATCCCTTTTAACCTGACCACAGAGGAAACTTCAGAGATATTTTGCATCTTTGTTTTTTTTTTCATTTGCATGCCCATATTCCTGGGATTGACTGGATTTCGTTTAATTATATTATGTTATAATTAAACCAAAAACATAAAGCCCCCAAATTTTAGATATGCAGTTTTTAAGGTGATACATCTGAATATGATCAAACAAATGTAATAAGTACAGTCTAATCATTTCCTTAGGTCACAGATAACTTTGTATTTTATGTGCATGTCCTTCATATAACAAAAAAGTCCAACCAACCTATCAAAAAAACAGCACTCATCAGCAGCACTGCAAAGCTGAAGCCATAAAATTACAGTATGACTCATTCTTCATCTCTTTGGATCATATATTAACTGCCCAAGGAGTGATTATTTTTTTCAGTTTTTGGAATTATCCTTTTATTCATTCACCTTCATATATGCTATTAATAACATTGCTATTTCAATTTTATTCTGCTATGATATGGCAGAAATCACTTTAAGCAGTAACTGGTTTACTTCCATGCAAACATTTTTAAAGAGAAGGATTCTGTGCTCATTGTTATTATATCAATTTAATGGGACAAAGAATTTCCAGAAGTAAGAGATTAAATACAAACCCAAATACAGATTAGAACATTAAAAGGTGCCAAAGGTCCAGAATTGAAGTTTAAAAATTAGATGTTTTATTGCTGTTCTTGTTTCTTTCTACAGAAGTTCCAACTGCCATGGGCTCTTGAAGTAGATGAGTGATGTACCAGATCCCAGGCAACTACTTGCTCCTTACTTTTTGTCCTATACTTGCACAGGTCTTTTTGCCCAACAGTTTGGCAGCTGTAGCCCTTCTGCCCTGAAAATATCAGACTCCAGCATAAAAGCCAGAACTTTCCTACTTTCTGGTATTAGAGTTAAATCCAAAACCCAGCACCTGTGCTGAGAAGAGCTAAACAGAGATGATCAAGACCAAGGCATGGTGCAGCCCTCCCTGACACTCTGTCCTTGTCCAGCAGCTGTGTGTGCAAACCCAGCCCAGGGCTGCTGTGGCTAACCAGGAATGTACATCTGTGTGTGTGGAGAGAGAACATCCTCAGCTCTTATATTTTATAGACCATTTCCAAATACTATTTTTTTTGTTTGGTTTTAGTGGTGATCCCTTGGTGTCCATGGAAACTTGGAAAATCCATGTCTGGATTTTTCCCTTAACCCAAGGAATGCTTTTTATACAGTAATATTTTTACTACATTGCATGCATTATTTTAATTTTTTTGTTGCTGTTCTTACCATAATCCATAAGACCTCTTAAAACATAAACCAAACTTGTAAAGGCCTTAGTCCAGTCACTGGCAGTGAAACAGAGCTTTGAATTCTCTCTCATTTTGAAGGTGCACTTCAGAAGGCATTTCATTCCCATAGAGCATTGACAGTGTGCACAGGGCATTTGCCACACAAACTGGAGAGACTCTAGGTGCAAGTGTTTTATATCTAATCAAACAAAATTCCCTCTGCTTTTCTTTTTTTTTTTTTTACTTCTATTTTTTTAATGCATAACTTCATAAGCAAATATGTTTAGAAAGAATATCTCTCTGCTAACAGTTTCCAAAAGTTCAAAAGCAACATAACTGTTGTAGGACTTTTCAACCCTTAAAAATATTATTACACATTCCTTTGTGCAAGCAAAGACTTTCTTCCCTAACTGATACTTGCATTAAAAAAAATACAAACTACTCCAAAATTATATTTGTAGGAAACTCTATCATTTCTGTTATTTAAAAGTCCACAGCATTGTTTTGACAGACCTTACTTCTCATGCATTGTAGAATCGGAAATGTTTAACTGAAAGCTCAAGAAAATAAGAGACTATATATATTTTATGTGAGTTTTAAGGTTTCTACTAGTTGAGAAGTTAAATTAGGGGAAGTAAAAACTTCAGTGTCAACTATAACTTGCCAGGCAGTGTGGAATTGACCAATATGAAGAGCCACTCAAGGATGTGTAAATTCTTTTAAATTACATCTTACTTTCTAATCTGAAAACCTGCTGATGCTGCAGGCACTGTTGTGTTATGGTATGTTTCAGATCCTTACAAAAGAAAGGAATAATGTTAATATTTTACCTTGGTTTCTTGGGGTTTTGGGAAGTGGGATATACAGATGTACTTTTTTTTTTTTTTAAGGTAAAAGCAAGAAAAACAAATAGAATTTAGGAATTGCCTAGACAAAGCAAGTTAATAATTCTGTAATGTACTTAGTAGCTCTTCTACCCTGGAAGTAATATGTTCTGGTTTTGTCTGGGACAGGGTGCATTTTCTTCTGAGTAGCTGGTACAGGGCTGTGCTTGCATTTAGCATGAGAAAGATGCTGATGCCACATCGATGTTTGTTGGTGCTAAGTTGTTTTTACCCCAAGTTCAGGAATTTTCTGTCTCATTCTCTGCAGGTGAGTAGCTGCAGAAAAAGCTGAGAGGGTGAATAGCCAAGACATCTGACCCAAACTGGCCGAAGGAATATTCCCCACCCTGGGATGTCTTGCCCAGTGCATGAATTGGGCTGGGGCTGCCAGTCACTGCTCGGGACAGGCTGGGCAGATCAGTCTGTGGTAGTGACCATCTGCATGGTGCATCACCTGCTTCTCTTGGGTTCTGTCACTTTCTTCCCTTTTTGGTACAGTTATAATTAGTGTTATTTGCATATTTCTAAGAATAGTAATATTTTGTTTTAATTATTAAGTTGTTCCTATCTCAGCCCATGACATTTACCTTTTCTTTCTGATTCACCACAACTGGGGAGGGGTGGTGGGTGGGGAGTGAGTGAAAAGCCACATGTACTCAATTGCCAGCCAGGGAAAACTGTGACAATCATGAGATAAGGAAAAAAGGACTAAGTGGTAGAATGCTCCAGAGAAGTATCTTGCTGGGATTGCCAAGTTTACTTAAGTGATGTTGGAATGATACAACAGCAGGTCTTCTGAGATTTTAAATAACAAAAGTACTCTGAACATACAAAATAATGCAAGATGTAAGATGTGAAGTTTAGGACTCAGTCTCAGTTGTCACAACACATACATCCAAAACCTCCAATGCATGAAGTCCCCTGTGGAACATGAACTTGACAGTGCTTTGCTTTAATCACACCTTTCATGATGGCATCTTGCCCTGGCCCTGCTTTTATCCAGATTTAGTTTATTTTCTTACTGTATTCATGCACTTTTCAGCTCTTTAGCTGAGATCAGCTTAAATACTCTGTTATTTTCAGATTACCTTTGTGCCTCAGGTGATTTTTCACTCCTGGTGTGATATCTGCATGAAGCTGTCAAACTAAGACATTAGTTTAGTAAAAATGGACAGACTTCATCCTCAGCACAATGTCATACATTAGTCCTCACTTGGCAAATTTATAATCTTTTCATTATTACTTCATCCTCTTTCCTTGAGCTCTCTCTTGTTTGTCCAATGTTGTCTGCTGCAGCAAGAAAGCTTCTCATACTGCCAGATTGCTGTTTGGAGCACTAATACACCTGTGGAGTTTTCTAGAAATGAATGATAATGCAACCTGGCAGTATCTTTGTAAGACAACCTGCTTAAGCACCCAACGTTTGACATCATAATTAAAAGATTTTGGATTACGTAGCCTTTCACCAGAGACCGTACTCTCCTATCGTCCATTCTGAGGTAAATTTCTATTACGTATGTCTAGAAAATAATACCCCCTAATTTTCAATTTTTAAAGAAATACATTTCCCTGGAAAAAAATAATCATATTACTCTGAGGAACATAAAAACTGACCCTTCATATATTTAGACCCTTCCTCTCTTTCTCTGAATATACACATTTCTCCTATTCCTTTGTAGTAATCTGTGTTTGTATCTGCATACAGACAGACATAGTCTTCATCTGAAGATACATATTAACAAGTTTCTTCAATTACATATATTTAAACCAGAATGCAATCCCTCTGGAAAATGGCATCCAGGTCATATTTATCCTCGTGTATAAATGCTCATATCATATTTTCTACTAAGTGCATGTTTCTCCCAGTGATGTTAGGAAGATCAAGAGATGCTGAGCAGTGTTCTGACATGAGACAGAGCATCTTCCTGCTGCCACACTGTTGAATATTGCTCTTAGGGCACACAGAGGAAGTGCATGAACCTTAAGTCATTTCCAGAGTAGGAGATAATTTGACTAATGCATCAGTATTCAAAGCTTGTGACCTTAGTAAACCCTTGCAAAAGGTTTTATTTCTAACAGGTTTTATTTCTAACAGGCTCATAGCAGTCTGTATGAACTTTGGAAATTGTGGTCTTCCTCCTACCCTACGCTTGTGTGATGCAGTGATTTGAATACCAGGCTGCTGTTCTGCAGTAGGGGAAGTGAATTCCTGATTTAAGGAACCATCTGTGCATGTGTGCTGGCCTAGGTCCCAAAGGTTCAATAGAAGGAATTAGTCGTGCCAGGAAGCACAGCCAGGGGGAATGTACACTGTACTTAAGTGATTTAATCAGCTCAGTGGGTGTGATCCTTCATTGCTCCCCGGCTGAAGAGTCGTTTATACCTGTGCAAAGCGAATGGGGAATTACACCCATTAGTGCTCTCTTTATGCATGCTTAAGTGACTGTGCCAAGTGTAAGGTACTGGGAGAAAAGCCTCCAATTTGTACTCAGAAGTGATTTGGAAGCTAGTGCAAATGCAAGAGAAAAGAAAAGCTTATAACACCACAAAAAATTGGTGTCCTAATTATAGTTCAGGTAGCAACACTTAGAGCTAAGATTATCTCACACTTAGTATTATGAGGATTCTTTCTGTTGTTTAAAACACTGCTGGATTTAAATTATTAAAATAACAGCAGAACAGCTTCAAAAATAATATATTGGCCACACAGATGAGTTACTTGTATGTGTTCATGTCATTCTCAGATGGTTTTTGGGGAAAATTCAGTGTTTAATTTCTGTTAAGGATAGGGGGTTTTGAACAGGGAAATTCAATTAGGTGAAGGGCTGGCCTTGTTATGGGTTCACGTTATGAAGTCATTCATGGCTAACTTTAAAGCTTTGGGAAACAGTGATTGTGTACATAGACATGTCCATATGGATAAGGTTTTTAAGAGTTTATAAGAAGACTACTTCTCTCTGTTTCTCTACAAAGCTACACACCATTCTGAATGGCAGAAGCAGAGTGGCTCTCTTCTCATTGTGTTTGTTCCTTTATATTCCACTACCTGAAATCTCCAGATTTTCTCTGTGCTGCTGAGAGTTTACAGCACATGAGCTCATCACCTCATGCCGACTCCAGGTATCAGGAGTTTAATTGTGGAGATCTTTCTGAATAATGACAAGTCGTCTACCCCAGGGTCTGAACAGGAATTTCTTTCAGTGTTTAGTTACCTTAAATATTTTTGTCAATGTTTAGTAGTATAAAAATCAATGTCTGTTTCAGTAATTCTGATAATGTTTATAATGTAGAGCCTTATGTGTTTAAAATTTTAAAATCTGTGGAGAAAAAAAATTATGTAGCAGAACATTGGTAATGAATCAATAATTGCCAGCAAAAACTACCAAACACCTTTATAATAACCTTTTAAAATTTGTAGTTTTTTTCCACTACAATAATTTGTTAAACTGGCAAAAAAAAGTCAGCTAGGAGAAGAGAGTAATGCATTATCCAAATTGTCCCAGAACTTCTAGCCATCACCTGCTCCTTAAGGACAGATTAAATGCCTAAAAAACCTAGGATTGATGTAGGTTATAGATTATATGGTATGTAATAGGCACAGTTTTGTTAGTGCAGCAAATACCAACCACCTGGTTTCTACAGACAGAGATGCACCCACTGTCCAGATTTCCAATGGGCTTTTACCCCCTAAATTTACACAGAAACCATACAGAGAGGAGCAAGCACTTTTTAAAATAGTTGCTTAAAGAGACATGTGAAAATATATATACAAATGGAACCTTTTCTCAAAATTAATTCATATAAACAACTATATAAATAAATGACATGCTTCTAGATGGGAAACCCTATCCAGTTCATCTTTCTGGATGGAGTAACATAGGGGAAAAAGCAAACGCAAAACCTCGTGCCACAGGAGGGCACTGTCACCTCAGAATAGAAATGAGAAAAGCTTGCAAGTCTGCCAGTGGAAAACTGAATCTTAAAAATTTCTAATTATTTTTGCCATTGAGTGTTTATACAAACAGTGAAATGGCACAACTGACTTGTGTGGCTCTATTAGTAGAGGAGCACTTTTAAAGACCAAACTAAGTCTTGTGTGATAGAAATATCCCCAAAGTAGCATCACCTTTATGCTACAAATAATGAATATAAACTGAATCAATTGTTAATGAAGAACAACTGTGGCAGCAGAATTTATCTTCTTTTCCTCATAAATAGCTAATAGATACATCCTTGTTCTCTCTCTCTTTTGCTGTTAGCATGGCCAGCAGTCTCCTTTGCTGTTAGGCAGAGAACACAGCTAGTGCTCTTGGCTTCTTTTAAAAGAAGGAATGGTAAATGGTAGTTTGATGGAATAGATGTGTTTTCTTGGATTTAGTCATGGTACCTGGAAATAGCATTAAAACAGTAGTGCATGATGTCTGTGAACATCTCCTGTAGGAGCTTCTAAATCTCTATGGTTCTTAAAAAGTTGCTGGATTAGTACAGACTATAAAAATAATAGTAAATGGCACCAAAAGGATTCAAAATGCATCCTTCTTCATTAAAAGAGGCTTGGTGCCATCTTTAGTCAGGTATTCTGCACTAAGAGAAAATAACTAATTGGTAAGCTTGTGGGGCATTGCCTGTAAAGCAGCTGATTTCCTTCCCACTGTGTGCCCTCCTGGCATGCTGGAGCACAGCAAGGTTACCCAAAAGCTCCTGCAAGTGGAGAGAAAATGAAAGAAAAATAAAAGAATGCGGGCAAATGTCAAATCAGGGGTTGGCACCAGAGCTCTGGTGCATGTTCTGCTCAGCAGTGGCTGAGGCAGATCCCTGCCCCCAGAAAAGGCATGAGAAAAGGAGAGAATGGGAGTCAGGAATCAGAGCTCTCTATCAGATCAAGCAAGTATCAGACTGTGGATTACATTGTACAGTTCAGCTCTAATCTAGGATGAAAAATCATGTAAATAGCTTAAGGTTGGTGTATTTGTCCTGATGCATTTTCCTTTGGCTTTTGTGTCCATCTCTTTTCTTGCCTTGACAAGTTCTATATTTGGAGCTTTGCTGGCATTTACTCTCTTGGTGAGGGTACTGAGTCAGCCTGCAGATATGGTTCAGTGAGATGTCTTACACTGTTAAAGTGGCATAAAGAAAATAGGGTATTTGTTCTAAATACATAGCTTTCTATAAGGATTCAGATTAACCTATTCCAGTAGTTATCTTGTGTGAAACCTAAAGTGACCTAGGTTTTTTTTATTTTCCAACAGATCAGAAAGTTCATAAGTCTGCCAAGTTCAGTTCCATGTCCTTCTAAATCTGGTCTTTTGTCAAAGTGTAATGTTTTTACATATATGGCACAAAAATAATTGACTGAAGTGTTTGATCACTGGGAAAATGACTGAATTCATTTTCATAAAGACAGGACAGAAATTTGATCACAGTACTAATTATCTGGTGCTATATATGGGATTTATTTGTTGCCACAGCCAGAAGTCTGGGGAAAAGGTAAAAAGAGGGAACAGTGTTCCCCAGGTACCTTGAGAGCTTCTCCTTATCTCGTTCTTTTCCAAATGCCCTGTTCATTGGTTCTGTCCCTCACAGCTTTCTGTTCTTTCATTGACAGATTTTTAGACTGCATAAGGGTCAAAGAATTTAAAAAAATGAGTCTCTTCCTTTCCAAAAATGCTCAATAATCTCTTTCCCTCTGAGGTTTAGCTGCAAAATACCAGTAATTGTGTCATAGAGAAGTCATGATGTGACGTGAAAGAAATATTTGCCCTTTAGGACAAAGAAAGAAAATATGCCATGGCATTGCAGGTATTTCCTTTTAATAGACTTGCACATGGAAGCAGTGCCATTCCCTACCTGACAGCTGGCATTACATAAAAATGGGGTGAGCCATGGGCATTGCTGGTACAGCACAGGAACTGTACCCAGTGATTTCCCCAAAAAGTCTAATAATAGAAATTCTTAATATGCATTTCTAAGCTGTGATTATAGTTTGATTATGCAATGAGGTAAAACAATATTAAGATTTTGACAAAGCTTGCACTGTAGTCCATTTATATAGATTATCTCTGGGATTCAGATTGCTGCAAGCCTGGCTTTCAATTTACATTCCAAGGGATGAATCCTAACTGCATTGCACAGCTGGATGGAGGGCAGGAGATAGGAGGAGAACTGCTTTTTATTTGGTGCAGTTTCTAAAAAGTAAAGCAGTAAGGTGTATGTCTGTGTGTTAATATGTCTGACATTGAAGACCTTGATTTCCTGTGGGAGCAGGCAGAAGAGAGCTGCAATTAGTTTATGTTTGTGAAATGACAATCTCAGCTGATGAAACTTCTGCAAAATGAGATGAATCATTGCACTCATCCAAGCAAATGAAATTTCTTTATGTATGACATGACTTTCTGCCCAACAGTTCTGGATTTTGTTTGGTCCTTGGCCACTCATTCCACTTGAAGTGCTGTTTTCTCAGTTCATTTGACAGAATGTGTTCCGTTTCTCATTAGTTTCTAATTATAGGAGGAAATAATGTAATGACACTAGGCTGTAATTAAAATCTATTACTGTTGTCTGCACCTTCTCTTTGAAATCAAAGAGACAAGATTTAGCCTGAGAATGTTTTGTTGCTGAAAAATGTCAGTATGTGGAAATGTATTGAATGGAAACTTAAGTGTGTTTGTTTCTTAAGGTTTTATCTGTGAGTGCCAGAAGTCTGAAAGGAAAATGAACATTACCGACCATGTGTGTTTGCCCATGATATGATTTTTTTTCTAGTTTGTGACATAATTAAAAACATTTTTTTTTATTTGTCTGTGAAGGTGAATAAGCTATTACATTGGCATTAGCAAACACAGGAGGGTTTTTGGTGTACAGGATTAGTATTCAGATGTGACAGCAGCAATAGGTTGCAACTTCTGTGAGTGAACCATTATGCTCCAGCGCACAAATAATCTTCAAATTATAGTGCCTTCTGTTCTCATTCCCATTCCTCCTTGCCTCCATCAACCAAGGATGAGAGCTCAACATCTCATCTCTGAATGCTCAGGAGTTGTTCAGGTTCTAAAGAGCCTCTTTGACCCACTGTGATAAAAAGTTCATCCAGTTCAGAGGTTAGAAAATGTGAGGGTTACAGGAAGTATCAAGTAAGGAGAGAAAGTAGAGAGTCACCATTTCCAGGCAGCAGCATCAGCTGGGGTGCTGTTCTGTCAGGAATTTTGCTGTGCCTGACACATCATGTGTCCTTGGCTTTTTTGGATGTCTGGTTGCTGTCTGAATACCTCAAGAAAAGCTGTCTGCTTCAAGAAAATTATGCACCTATAGCAGGGCTCTGTGCATGTTTAAAACAATGACTTGTTTAATTTTGATTATTTAATCTATTGCCATAATAATACAGGTTTTGATATAATGTAGTCACCAATGTAAGCAACTAAGAAATATGTTTATATAATAAAACTTTATATTACATATATTATATTACATATATTTTACATTACATATTTCATTCATTTAAGGTATCCAGATGGTATAGGCACTTTCTGACAGTATCCAAATCTGCCTGCTGCAGGGATAACTGGAAATAACTTCTGTTTCTGTACTTCAAAGCATGAAGTACAACACATCCCTGGTACTTTAGATCAAACACACTATCAGAATTATGAAATGCCATGGAATAAGGATTGTCAAAACTCTGTAAATTATATCATGTTGAGATTCTCAGCAGTTTGTGTCTGAGAAAGAAAGCACCCCATGTCTATGAACATCTGTGGGGCATTGTTTTAAGGGATTGTTTTTGTTTCATGGGGTGGCAAAGCACAAGGTTGATACCATACCAAGGGGCTACATATTTGGACTTTGTAGGCAACTCTGCAAAGGATGTGTCTGAAAAGAGAGTCTGGGCAAATCCAGGGGTAATAAGAAAAATGTAAGATGTAAAAATGAGAATTAAATAAATGTGACACTTTGAGGTCTAGGTTAAAAATTGCTATTAAAAATTAGGTACAGGCCTATTTGGTGAGTGCCATGAGGCAAAAAAAATCAAGTATTTAATAATATTGGTCTGAATAACAACACATTGGAGAACTCCCTTGAAATTTTTACTGTTTCATGAGCTTTGTTCAAGCCCTGGTTGCTGAAATAACTGCACGTGACTAATGTAATTCATAAACACCCCTTCTCAGATTTGCTTTTATGTCTTTGTGAATTGTCTTGCATGGCAGAGGTCATTTTTTAATTCCTCTGAATGCCTTTCATTTGGGGAGAAGAGGAATTTGAGGATGCAGTACATTTAATCTTTGGTTTTGATGTTTCCAGTTATTTTTCAGGGCCAGGAGACAGTAGTACATAACCTAAGGCTGCAATAAAACCTGAAGTTTCCTTCTACTTCCTCTCCAGAGGAGAGAAGGCATGACTGTGTGGAGGCAATGTTCTGCAGGGGAGCTGCAGATTTCACAGATTCATTCTGTCTGAACGCCCCAGCAGAAGAAATATTTATAAAAGGAAATACCACTCAAACACCAGCATCTCGCTTCCAGTGGGTGCACAGGGAGATGACTGGGAAGACAGCACCATAAACAAAGAGCCCAAGGGGTGCTGGGAGGGAGGGATGCATCTGCCTTTATTGCTCAGCTTCCAGCATTAGACAGGCTTTTTTTTTGCTTTTTTTTTTCTTAAGTGTTTCAATTCTATTTATTTTTAGCTTCCGTTAAACATTTTGGGATACTTCATCAGTGGATATTTAATTTTAAACCCCCAGAAAACCAATTCAACTAATCAAGAAAAGACTAAATTTTGAAATTTTGAGTATGAGACCCTGGAAGGCAAAACATCAAAGAACAGCTATACAGACCAGACCCAAAGCAGGGGAGCCACCTACCAAATGTTGTGGGCTTCAGAGAGCTCAGTAAGAAAAGAAAATATCTTTGAGCACAAGAACCCAACAAAGACACATGGAAAAATATAAATAGTCCTGTAGGAAAACACTGCAGCAAAAACCATGTCAAAGAATCAGTGTGGATGATTGATCAGGACACTGAAGCAGCAGGCAGGAGATCTCAGATCTGGTCCCACTTCTCTGATGGATCAGCTGTAGGACAGCTGTTTGTCTCAGCCCATGAAAGTCATTTGGAGCACATGCACCCTGTGTTCCAACAGCATCTGGGCATTCTGCTCTAAACTCATGTGAGAAAAATTAGCAGGAATAGTTGAAAAAGGGAAAACAAGAAAATGATGTAATTACATAACATTTATGCATTTTTATACTTTCATATAATAATTTTTCTTTGGCTTCTCACATGAAAGAAAATTCAAGAATATTTGATTACTATTACTTTGTTTCATTTGATACTAAAAAGTAGCAATGTAGGTATATTCATCCAAAGATGCAAAGTATGCTATACACACAAATATTCCTATCTAAACCCAGAGCTATGAACTTGGTCTGAAACTTTCTGCTGTTTTCCAAACACATTTTTCTTATAATAGCAAGGAAAAACCAAAATTCATTCAGTTTTGTATTCATGCCTTGTCATAGTTCTGGGATGCCAGAAAAAAGCCAGACTGTATGTTTTGAAAAAGTTTTTATACATCATGGAAACAAGATAATGCCTGTAAATCATAAGAAACTTCAGAAAATGGAATTTTATAAGTAATGAAAGTTGCCATACTCTGGGCTTTGCAAAAAAATAAGAAAAATAAAGGTGAGAAATGAATGAGTGTTTTATTAGGTCATTGATGTGTAAGACTGGATCTCTGAACTTTTCACTAAAAAATGTTTCCATATTCAAAATATGATAAAACACTCAGTGATTTGGTTTCTCAAATGACTGTGGTAATTCTGAACTTCCTTGTACCCTTGATTCTTACAGGATATTTATGAAGTTGAAGAGTAACCAAATGTTTCATTTTCTAGTTAATTACAACCTGATTAAGTGCATAAACCAGGTAGTGATTGTACCATTGAGACAGTCCACAATTTTCTGTTTCTTTTCTCAGCTGGCAGCAAAACATAAATGCATTTTTTACTTTTTACTTGCCTCTTTTGAATCTTGACTTAAAATGAAATTACATAATTGTGTTGCTTAAAAATTCATAGGCTTATCATATAGGCTGTCAATGTTGAAAGTCTTGCAGAAATCTGCACACCTTTCTGAGCTGTAATGCTAATTTCTTGTGTAGGAATTCCAGTGTATATCTAATGGTCATCTTCGTTAGCAGGTGAATGTGGAAATGGGGTACATCAGGAGAATTTGCTGTTTGAATGAGTATTAAACATTTCTGTGTATGTGTGTTTCATATAAGGGGAAGGAAGGGAGAAGAATAATACATTTTTTGTCAAGTTTCAGTGTTCATGGTTTTGTTGTGGTGTCGTAGTGCTGTTGTTTATTAGTTTCTGATTATAATTTGCGTTACCATGGTAATCTCAATACCTGTGTGGAACAATGTATGGTCCTTTTGTAAAACAGGAAAGATATTACCTGAGCTTGTTCTGAACACACTGCCCAACAGAGCTGCTGTCAGCATTCCCAGCATTGCTGCTTTTCTTTTATGGGCTGGGTTATCTCTCTTCTACACTTCTATATCTTGGTGCTGTTTAGGAATGGGATGATTATTTTTCTTGAGACACAGACTCTGGTAGAATGACCCTTAGAAACAGCTGTCTGACAAAAGTACTGATTTCTTGGACTATCAAGGGCAAGGAAGCTTCCCACCTATGCCTATAGTTCGGAGTTCCTCCCTGGATGCTTTATGGAGACAGTGTAGATGATCTTAGTCTTTTTAAAGGTGGATGAAAGTGCACTTGTTTTCCTCTAATTATTAATATATAGCTGTCTAAAATTGATGCCGAGATAGCTGTGACAGTTTTTGGCTCTAACAGAGTACTACAGTGCTCAAAAGAAGAAAATTATTTGCTTCAAGTTGCATGGTCTGTTCAAGGCACGTGAAGAGCAACCTTCTGTCTCAGTGATCCCATAGCTGGTGCTGCCTCCTCTGTGAGCAGAGCACAGCTCACCTGCTGGACATGGGAAAGGCTGCTCCCATTAGCAGGCATGTTTCAAGAAGGGTGCCTGCCTCGTAGCATTTAGAGCTGCAGTTAGATTTTTCCATGAACTGAGCTCAGTAAAAAGGAATATATAAATTTCATGATGTCACGTGTTTTACAGAAATAAGTGATGTGTTACGTATATTACTATATTATATACTGCCATACACACATGACTTCTGCTTTTAAATTAGCACAAATCCTACATACAAAAGCTCAGAATGAAAGGAAAAATATTTCCACTAGAAGCATCTGGGCCCATGTTTAGGTTGACTTGTTTGAGAGTAACTCATTTATTGTCAACATTTTGGAAAATTTTCTAAAATCTGTTAAAACCATGCTTTAAAATATAACATATAAAAGATTACCAGATTCCTAGAAGAAAGCGCTCCAGAGTTCATTTCATAATCTGTGATTATTAAAAATGATGTTCTTATTGTTGGTGTTTAGAACTACTTAGAACAATTTTTGATAAAATTGTGATATATTTATTTTTCAAATTGAGAAGTTCTTCTAGAAGAGCCCGTGGTGGAGTAGTATTTGAGAGGCAAACATCATTTTCATTCTCCTGCTATAAGTTTGCCTGAGGACAAGGCCTGCTCTGCATGCAGATTCCAAATTGTTTCTGGTTTATTATTTTGTCTTGCAGAAGCCAGGTGCAAACCTTCAGCAATGTGCAAATTAATCTTGTTCACAATCAGAGGTAGCAGCAGAAACATCCGCTGGCAGAAGTAGGTGTTGCAAAATTGTTTAAGGTGTGATTGGTGAGGAAATGAAATGGAAAAAAACCTAGCTCTAATAGAACACTTATTTATATGCTAAGAAAGGAGAGGGCAAATGTGTTTGGGTGTGTTTTTAACCTCTTTAGCTTTCTAGGAGGATGTTATTGACATCAGGTTGAAAGTAAAAGTGTTGAAGGAAAGAAGAAGCCTTTAAAACCACTATCTCTTTGGCTATTAGAAGGGGAAAGAAAGGATTTTTTTTTTAATCAGAGAAGAAACAAAGACACTGAAGTAGAAGGAACTAGGTAATTATTAAAATAGTAAATAAATACAAAGTTTAAAAAAACATAGATGTTCAAGAAACTGAGCAAGAGACTATGAAAAATGGCAAACAATGAGATGATGTGCTAAAACTGTACTTAATACCAAGAGTAAGGTCACAGACCTGCATGCAACAGGCCTGAAGGGAGGAACAGAGATAAAGAAGATGCTTGGTTTGAAGATCAGGCCTCAAAAGAGACAGCTATGAATAATTTATACCCACTATTGCCATTTGAAGTCAAACAGATCAAGCTTAGGACATGAAAAAAATCTTTAAAGACTACAGATAATCATCTTGAAGCTTCAGTTAGCAGCCTTACAGACAGAGGTAGATCTTCTAGGTGTGTGTAATCACCCTAGTCCAAATCCTACAAGGTATTTAAATGGCTCGCTCTTTTCAAGAGGAAACCTTTGAAGAACTATTTGTTTCTCAAAGAGACATATTCAGGATAAAAGTCCACAGCAACTTTAAAACTGGCTCCCCTGAGAGTCCCCATTCCATGTCACAGTGTGTATTGTAGTCACATTGTACATTTTCAGGCCCAGAAGTGCAACCTCTTAGTATCTTAATAGTGAGGTTACAACAATGGGAATCCAATGGGTGTAATGTCCTTTTAAGACTTTTTTTCTTTTAATATTTGAAAATGTGATGTCCTGGAAGGCTTTTAAAAAATGAAGTGACAATTGTGAGACATGCAGAGAAGGATGCACATGGAGTCCCACAGGACTGTGGTCAGGGAGCTGGGGATGGAGCTGGACCATGCAGCCTGGGCTGCACCCTTCACATGGCAACGTGATGTGATGGCCCTGGAAGCCACACCTCTGGGGGGGACTCCTGTGTTATTTGTTTAGAAGTTTGTGTGCTGGGTTTGTAAAAGAGAGGTAAGGCTGCAACAAGTGACAGCCATCAGAAAAGGTTGCTATGCTCAAAAGAGACTTTCAAAGCGTTTTGCATTTATCTTTCTACAGAGGTTGCCAGACTTCAGGGTGGGGTGAGAGGTTGGCTGCAGAAATGATGCAGTGGTTGTTCACTCTATCTGGGACAGTCATGACGTTACCTCAGATGCCATAAAGAGAGAAGGATACTCAAAGTCCAAGAAGCAAAGCAATTAAATTGTAAACATTAACTTCTCGAACCCAACAAATATTTGCTTTGAAGGGGCTCATGAGTTTCCTGGAAGTGATGTAGGTATGGCAATGCCATCCGGTGTTCTCCAGGAAACAGAGATGCCCACCAGCAAATGCAGCAGTGCTCCTCCGTGGTGCCATGCCCAGCAGCAGGGGCTGCTCCTGGCTCAGCTCTGCTGGCCACATTCCCTTGGAAACACTTTGCTGTTCATGTGCACATAGTGGGGTGGGGGAGAAGGAGTAACAAAAAGAGCATTGGAAACACTGCTTTACTCTCTTTCACTCTACTGACCTCAGAGGCTAGATATTTGTAACATGACTTTCACTTTTTAATGTATCAATGATAGTGTTGTTTTCAAATTGCATCCCTGCAGCTCCCAACCAGATCAATTTCAAACATTTTATTATTTCTAGAAGTCTAAAAGAAGGTGATTGATGGTAGCTTTTGAAAAACACATGTTTTATTGTTTCCTCCTGGTTTTTTGATCCTAACATCCTAAAAATGTGAACACCTTTTTAAGCTAAATGAATGTTGGAAAACATGAATCCAGGTATAAACAAAGTTCTTCAAGCAGCTCTCAACATGAAACAATTTATCTGTTTTTCACTTGAATTACCTTGAGCTAGCAACCTTGATTTTGGAATACAATTCCACTATCATAGGAATTTTATCTCAAAGAAAAAAGTGTTTGTATCTCCCAAGTTTGCTTTTCCAGAGTAAATGAATTAAATGTCATAATATTAATACTCATCATTTCCCTTTTCTGAAAAGCTAGTTTTTCCTTTAAATTTATTTTTATGTTGTATGGTAAGATTTTTTTCCCATGGGTAGTCTCTGCAGCACTGCACTCAGATACTAATGATTATCATATATTTATTTTTGGTTTTGGCTTTTTACTCTTTGCACTATTCTCTAATAACAATTTCTTCTGATTAAATTTTTTGCTTTTCTTGTCACCAGAGGTACATTTTTTCTCTCATAATGGAATATCCAAGGGTTTTCCTATACTTAGACATGAAAGTATGCTAGTTTTTCCTCTAAATATTGTCATAGAGTTGTTGCCAATTCTTACTTTTCAGAATAATAATGAGAATAAAGCTAATTAATTTTCTTCATTTTCAATAATATTTTTGCTTTTTCCAGAATGAAAAATTTGAATTGGTAGTGTGTGAACTCACTGTGGGACTTTTGGAGGGAGGCTGAGGCATTGAGGGTATTTTTAACCTGTGCACTGAGAATGGAAGCAAGTTTGTATGATGGGTTGTTACCTACAGCTTTACTTCCTCTTCAAATCAGGCTCTCAGATTAAAATAGAAGAAATTGAGCTCCAGTCAACAAGAACACATTATGTGCATTAGTCAAATTTTTTCATAATTTTCTCAATTTTTGGACCAATAGACAAGAAAAAAGAACAATTACTGACCAGTTTCATAAACATTTATAGTCTCTAGCATTAAGATACACAAAGGGCATTCAATCTTGAAATATACTTTTCAAATTCTCCTATGTAGGGCATGATACAAGAAACTATTATTACATAAATTTTATCCTGCAGCTCTTTAGCCCTAATTATGCAATCTTCTTGAGAGTAGCAAAGAACTCACTTAATAGACTGCATCACTTTTTGAGATAAGTGGCATATTTTTAGCTTCTATAATGTACATTGAAATGAGGGCAATTATGCCTTGTTTCAAAAGGCAATGTTAAAACACACATTATTTACAATTCAGAGTTTGTTTTAACAATACAAAATGAGGGAGTTAATGTTTGAGAAATACACAATGATGATGACAGCTATTTGAACACTAGACCATGCTTAGCGTTAGGCTACTATGTTCCTGTGTGAGAATGTGTTGTCAGCCTTGTAGGATGGGATTTGGAATTGTAGGTAACATTTATCTAAAAATATAAGTAGAATATTTTTTAGTCACAAAGTACAGCAGAGAGTTTTACTAGTTTGCACATCATGTACACATTTTCATTTAACACCCTACTATATTTTCTTTTTGTTTCTCACATTTTAATTAATAAAAATAATTAACAATTGAAGGTCTCTTCAAAGTTAGTGATGTTAATTTATTATTTTTTCTTTTTTTCATGTTTCTTTTTAACATATGGCTGAATTTGAGTATTATTGGCTCCCATGGATGCTGCCTGGCTCTTGCTACATGTGACACAGACTTGTATGTCTTATTTCCAACCAGCCTTTCAATTATATCTATTCAAACACAGTGACAACAAAACAGCATCTTAGCTAAGTAGGTTACTAAAAATGCAATGTAATGACAGGGGTTTGAGAAACTAGAAATTGCACTTGCAAAGTGAAGGGATTTAACTGTGTAAGAACAGCCTTAGAGGAATATGTTTATTATTTAGGACATATATGTGCCCCAGGCAAAACGAAAGCTATTTCAAATGAACTATCCCTACTCTATACACATTATGAGGACTAAGCTGTCCTCATCTTCACACATCCTAATGAATTAATTTTTCTCCACTGAGAAATGAGGAAGATGGTGAATTACTAAATCAGGCCAAGGGAAGAAAATATCGAAGACATTATCTTATAATCATTGTACTACAAACATTTTTTTTGACATAAAAAGGATAGGTCTGGAAGTGAAACATCAGTGCAGAAATTGACCATCAGAACTACATTGATCAGCTTACAGGCTACAGAGATTATCTAGTACTCTGCAGATGAAAGGATGCTCATGAATCTTGTGATTTATCACAGGATAGCTTGAACTTTAGTTATTTGAACAGCGCACTAAAAATATTTATATCAGCGATTTAAACATGCTCATTACCTATTGCAAAAAGGCTTAATACTCAGACTTATTTTAATTCTAAAGTAATTGTGACTACACATTGTTCTTTCACTACAAAATCACCTGGCCTGATCCCTTTGAACCAAAGATTTCTCCCTGAAATTCATTATAATTAAATCTAGCTGCAACTGGCAAGAGTGACATTACAACATTCTCTTGTGATGTTTCTCAAAGTCACACAGTGGTTGGAGTAGGATGATTTCATTGCCGAACAGGAATTATAGGAGGGAGTTGGGATAATATCCTTTGCCTCAAGGAGTCACCAGTATTTATGAAAATATATTCATAGGGGCATAAGAGGCATCACAAGAATTTTTATACTTGCTTATGTCCAGGAAGTGTTTTAAGATATAGATTCACCCTTTTGCTGATTTTATCATAAAATTAGAAACAATCCAAATTCTGGTTTTTCTTTCTTTTTATTAATTCAAATATCCCTAAAGATCGAATTATTTTCTTGCTATTAAATGAACAAATATTGTTTTAAGGAAGTGTTATATCATGTCTACACAAGTATATTTAATGCAAAACCAATCTTGCTTGTAACATCTGTGGTTTTGTAATTACCCAGCAATAAGTTCAGTGAAAATGCTTGTAAGATCCCACATTATCCCTTATTCTCTGGTTACTTGTATATTAATTCCTTTTATCCTTATCTGACGTTTCTGAAGCTCAGTTTAAGCTCTAGCAGGCCATGCTTTTAGATATGGAAAACCTCATGAAGGACAGACTCAGAATAAAACCTTGACCCTCAAGAATCTTTGTTCAACTGGGGAGTCATTACAAGGAGGATTTCAGGCCCCAACAACGCTTTTCCTCAGAGCAGTCAAGATTTTGTTTTGCTGAGGTACGTCAGCTGCCACTGAGTCTAGGAAAATCTGAGAGAAAAAAAGGCTGAATTAATGTCACTGGAATTGGAAGTAAGTCTTTAACCTCTCTCAAAAAATGAAAAGTAATCATCAAAGAGCCTTTCAACTCTTTATATGTTTAGGTAGAACCGGATGGATTTCAATGCCTGAATCTCTATAGATACAAACCTGAACAGAAAAGTCAGATTCTCTGTCTCTGAGATTTTTAAACCCATTGATTCCCTCAGAGTAGTGTTTGCTTTTTTCCTGCCTATTATACCAAAGAGATCTAACCTGTCAGTGTGAAAAGAGATGGCAAAGTGAAGGAGTTTTGACTCTGGGTGCTTTTTGCACTACCTCCACGGGTGATGTCCCTGCAGTGCCAGCTCTGGCTGCTGCCACGGCCAGATCTCCCTGCCCTCCATCCAAACCTTCCCCAGGAGTGCCCCAGCAGCCAGCAGGGTGATGGCAGTGACTGTGCCACTACCCCTGGCACATCATCATTTCTGTTGTGGTCATAACTGGACACAGAGATGAAACCAGGCAAACCCTGGCAATTAATCATCTGGATTGCTTGGAGCCGCTGGGATTTTGTTGGATGTGGCATTTGTGTTAAATTCCACAGCTTCAGCCTGGTTTTCCTATGGCTGTGCTGCCACAGGATGTGTCCATAGTGATTTGAAAAGGAATTACAGAGCATTGGGAAGGCAACTGTAGATTTTTAGCCAAGGGCTGAAGCAGCCAGTACAGAAGAGACTCAAATGTACCAGCCCTGAGTCCTTCCCAGCCATTCCAGTCAGGCCTCTGTCCTACTTTGCTCTTCATTCTCTCGTGTCCTGGGAAGCCTTTGGTTTGTCCCTGTAGCCCTGTCTGTCTTTACAGGGATGATAAAAGGATAATTGGTACTAGGGAGGATCCACAGTGTTGGTTTACTGAATGAGTTTGCTTATTCCATCATGTACATTTTAATGTCAATTCTTATTTGCCACACAACTAATCAGCTGGGAAAATAGTAGAATATACCAAAATTAGGGAATAAAGGGAATTGTATTTCAGTTTTACTCTTTCAAGACACAGTCCTGAAATGTAGATTATTTTCAGTGAGCCAATTATTCAACACTTTAGTAAATGTTCATTAATTAATATGATTGGATGCATGATGGACCAGAAGGAGAATGTGAATTATTTTAGGAAAAATTTGTTGTTCACATTTTAGAAATATCTCTTATCTGTTATTCTCCAAAAGAATATGCAAGTGTAGTTATCTTAGACTGGTTTTTATCCACTAGTTGCAAGATCAAACTGTTGTAAGCTGCCACCATAGCTGAATTCCTGCTCACACAAGTGTCTCTAATGGTACTATATGAAAATCAAATAATTCAGCTCCTTCTATGTTTTCTTTCCAACGATGATATTTGGATGTAGTAATATGGTGGTTCATGCAAGTTGAAATAAGGGAGGGTTTGAATAAAAAACAAAAAAAAAAGAATTAATAAAGCAAAAATATTCCCTGTTGACTCTCTTACTAGGATAGGTGGCTATTCATAATGGGAGTAAAATCTTATGGTGTAGCTATTAAGGTGTTTTAGGGTTATCTTAAGGTTATTAGCTTAGAATTGAGGATTTCCATTGAGGCAGCAAACATAAAAATAGGCCTTTTAGTTTCTTGTGCCTGCCTTCTGCTCTAAATGTTTCACTGTCCTACAGAGACAGTATTCTTTTAGCAAGCATGGTTAAGATAATAATTTAATATAGCTTTTTCAAAAATAAGGATATTGAGATCAATACCTTCCCATACCATAAAGAGAACAATAACACACAGAACACTTTAACAGTCATCTGGGTTTTCTGACTTACAGCTTAGGTCATCCTCTGTGAAGTGGATGCAAACATGTTTAAATCCTGCCAAAAGGGAGATGCAGGTAGTAGTACCTTGTACCCGTTCAGCAGATCAGCAGCTTCAGACAGGAAATGTGCTGAGTTCTCAGCCAGGTCCCCCTGGCAGTGCCATGTGCTACAGTCAGCCCATGCTAGAGCCTGAGGCTGGGCATGGGCTGGCAGGGATTGCCAGGTGCAGGGCAGATCTACTTATGCCCATTTTTAGTGTCAGGACTATTTCCCCATGCAGATCTACAAATCTGATTTCAGCTGTCATATTTTGCCTTAATAAAGAAACAGAAGATGACTCCTGGTTTTTTTTTCAGCATTATGAAACCTCTGGGGACTGCATATCTGCCAACAGTTCAATTCATTAGGATGCAGCATTGAAATAAAGTATAAAAGCCTGAAAATACATCCTCTGCCACAAAATAATAGCCCTAAACATATTTTCCAGATAAAACAGAAACCAGACCCAGATTTACTTATGTGGTTTAACAGATGCATAGCAAGAGGAATATTTAATTACCCATTTATCAATTCTGAACAATGCACTGTCTCTATTGCATAGTTCCCATTAGCTCTCTAAAACACAGAAAAGGAAGAAAATAAAAAGTATTTGCAAATATTGCCTGACCAGTCTTGTGGCTCCTCTGCAGCTTGTTGAATTGCTATTTATTAGTCTTCTAATGCCTTTGTATCTAGTTAAAAATTCAGGACAGGCTCTGTAAATAAGCAGTAGACAATTTATGGCCTAAAAAAGGAACTACCCAGTCATAGAAATGAACTGGGAATACCAGAAACTCCATCTGTCCTGAATAATTACACATTTACAAACTGTTTTGCATAGCACAATATTTTATATGTTCAAAACAACTGGAATAGTGAGTAGAAGTGTTATTTGTCTAAGAGTTGTATGAAAACCTATTGATAGAATTTCAAGATTTAAGCTACTTCTTTCCTCTTGGTCTGTGGTATGATTTCATAAACTCTCTGATTTTAGGGCTTCACTGTTTTCCTCTCTCCCAGTGTTGATCATTGCTATGATTTAAAAACATTATGGTTGTTTTACTCCTTTGATCATCAATAATATTTTCTTTCAGACTAGTTCCATATTTCCAAGTATTTCTATAAGTCATGTTTTCTAAACTCCTTCCTTGTTATATTCCCCTGCACTACCCTTTCTCAAAATACTGCACTTAAAAGTGATTTATTAATCAAACAGAATGCAGCAACCATTTGGAGTAAATCTTTCACAGAGCAACACAGTGAATATTTCTCCCAAGTTTACACACAACACTGAGTAAAACATCCCTGGGGCAGGTTGTTGCCATAATATGATATTCTCTATCCTTTGTGGACTACTGCAGCCCCCAGTTTTTTTTTTCCAAAACTACTGATGTTTTTATATTTGTGCAGTTGATTATTTCTTTCCTACAGTCTTTCCCTCTTAAAGCAACTAATTACAAATTTTGAAATGTCCTATTTTCCTGTTCCCAAAGTGCAACATGTCCTTCTTAATATAATCCATGTGTGCATCGTATTTAAGAAATCTTACCCTTTTGTATCACTTGTTGTTTTCTTTGTAAGAGCTACTTGTTTGTTTATTAGTTTGTTTTAGTAGTGTGCATCCAAATTTTGCAAATTGGTGAATTTTTGTTCTCAGGACTTTTCCATCAGTTCATCCCTTTTTTATTGGAGAATCTTATTGCCATTCACTGGATGGGGTCTTACACTGTGAACAAAAGCTGACACACAAGAAATGCTAGTTTCTTAATAAGATATGCACTCTTTGAGCAGTGATTATTCACATATATCAATAGTATAAAATACTTTAAATACATCTTGGTTTTAAGTGTGTGAAGCTGACTTGGAAATAGTTTATATAACTCAGATGATATTAAGTCTCCACATGTACTCTACTGGAAATAATCTAAACTAATGCTGTTCATACAAGGTAGATTTTAGTGAAAAAGCAAAAAAAAAACCCAAAACAACCAGATAATGTATATGGACTATTTATTTCTTTTAATGAAATGTCCATAAGGCAGAAGGTTTATAGCTAACTTTTTTAAGAGTCCCCACTATTACTGGACTCTTAAATTGGATTCCATTTGCTAAGTTATTTCTTACTGCTTGGTCAGTGACTTTCGAAGAAAATTAAAGTTGCAAGTAAATGTTCAGTTTGGAGAGAAACAAGCTGGTAATTCTGGATGACTTATTTCAGATAAGAGAAACAGAGGGATGGTTTGTAATATTCCAATTGGGTTTTTTCCACTGTTGCTGGGATTTGCTAACTAAGGGACAGAATTCTGACATCTGGCCCTCTGAGTTAATCTTGTATTTCTGCAGTGCGTGCAAAGGAAAAGCAGCAGAAAAATTTATTAATTTCAGCAAGAACCATCAGGTCTTAGGAAGGTTACACTCAAACAAGCCTTGTCCTTCTCTGCCCATAACCCAGCCCACAGCTCTGATGTTCAGCTTTGACATGACAGAAAAAAGAGTAGTGGAGTTTGTGATGGCCAAAGCTCAGCCATCCTGATTCTCTCTCCAGACACAAAGCAAGCACAGCCCTCAAGCACAAGAAGGTGTTGGTTGCTGGCAGGTATGAAGCTGGAAACAAGAATCTGTTTTGCAGTTGAGTAAATACAGACACAGAAGGTTTATTCCAGTTTCAAATGCCTCAACACTAGCCCCAAAATCCTTTTGTTCTCTAACTGTTCATTTTTGTATTCTCCTTTTGTTCAGGTTTCTCTGGGGGTTTTTCCACCTAAATTTAATTTTGGGGAAGTGTTTGTGGGAATATAGTATAGCCCTCTTTCCAACATCTCATTAATGTTTCCATTGCCTCCTCCACTGTACCTCAGATTCTATCTCCACCAGAGCATTGGCGTTCATTTTTATTGAAATTCTGCGCTGAAAGTAATTGCATAAAGTGTCAAGATTATTTTAGCTGTATGGGTACTCAAACACTTAACTAGGGTACTCTGGCTGCACCTAGGTTGCTGTTAAACTTGGAATAGTTTTTTTTTTTTTGTCTTTACTGTTCATAGAACTTTTGCAAACATGCACATGCTAAGGGTGTAATTATAGGTAGAGTGTGGGTTTGGCTGAGGAATACTGGACTTAATGCAGTTGCCATAAGTCACTTAGGAAGCCATGACGATCCTTTAGGCTCTGCTGGCTTTCAAAAAATATTTGTAGGAAATAGACCAGATTCATGTCAACTGCTATGTTGTTGGGTTTTTTTCCTGCTTTCTATTATTTAGATGCCACACCTAGATCAAAATAAAATCTAGTTTTGCATATCTGTGGTTAGAAAAACAAGAGGAGCAATGAAAATCAAACACAGGGTAACTGCAGCAGAGGAAATACATATACAGGAGATTTTTCAAAATTTTTATACACAGCAGGCCAGTGAAAGCAGCAGCAGCAGGCTGAGTAGCTTTCATGTGATTTTTAACTTAGGAATTGAGTGACAACTTTTCACTGCTTTCATGTGCATGCTAGCTGCTAATTTATTTTAATGCAAATAAGATGGACTGGTGTGTGTCATCATGTTAAAAACTATGGATGCCAAATTGTGGGAGTACTCCAGGTGAGTACTAACAACTTGAATGACTATACACTGAAAAAAAGAAAGGTTTTCTTTGCATGAGAAAGGGATTTTTTGCTCTTTTGTGTTTTACAGTTTATTTCCCAGTATGCACCTCATTCACATTAACAGAGCACTAGAGAATGTTTTTGAGTCACCAGTCTATTCAATCAGAGTATAGGAAGCTTGTAGCATGTCCAGATTTTATTATTTTCTATCTCTGGTCAAAAATAAAAAGAGTTGATTAGAGAATGGCTCAAGCAGAAAATTAAAGAAAATAGCAAATAGAAGAAACTCAAATTAAAGCTGAATTATAGATAGTTTTCAATGTGGGCAGGATGAGACTGGAAGCACACTTGGGTGCAATGTTGCCATTTGTGCTGAGGGGAGATGCTTTTATTGCTGCTTATATTTTTGTTTTGAGAGCCCTGTGTAATGGTGGTTAGCAGCAGCTCGCAAACACGCTGCTCTCCTGTCTTCTTTTGCACCTTTATGTTTGTTTTCCTGAGAAAATGAGAAAAGTTAACTGCTTTCTTCAGTACTTGACTAAATACCTTCCCTGGCTAAAATGGCAGAAGACTCATGAGGCATACATTGCTGCTTTCTGGTTTTGCCCTGCTCATGAGACTGAACACATCATTGGTGTTTAATGTCCAGAGATTAAAGAGCTGGAACTTGAATTAATTCTCTATTTCTTTGCTTGTTCTCCTGTGTAATGTACAGCAGGCTTCTCTCAACTCTAGCGTATCTCACTTTCCTTTTTGAATAAAACTGCAATGCTGGCCTTTTAGAAATAAAATGGGTAGGGGTATTTCTGAAGTCAGAATAAACACAGATGTCTGAATTTAAATTAAGATACTTGCCAGAAATATAAAGTAAGGTAACTATAAAGTAAAAATGGGAAGCAGCCAGAAAAATCCCCAACCTGCTTACATTTCATTGTTCTTTTTGAAAGTAAGAAATGAAAGACGAGATACTATGCATACACCAGATTATTAATATGCAGTTCCTCTTTACATTCCGCCTCATAGTCACTGGTTTTCTTTCCACTGAGAAATAAAACAAAACATATGTCTAGAAAAATACATTTCTCTGTTTAGTTAGTAGGGTTAAAATTGTATTTTTATTAAACACTGAGTACTTCCTCATTTATCATTCTGAATGCCATTGCTTGTTTCCAAGGAGATAGAAATATGAAGGAAAGCCATCCAAGACTGATTTGTAAGGCTGTTCTCTTTAATGAAAGTTGAATGTGCCTTATCTTAAGGAACAGAATAAACTGGGAGCCTTTGTAGTAAAGAGGTTGGAACTTTGAGTTTCACTTCTGTGCAAGCTTATTTTCTGTGCCTGGCAGTGGGAAGGGGATTGTAAAATGTTCAGTGCAGTGTCAGGTCATCCTTTAGTGGCTCAGTTCTGCTGTTTTCTGCACTGAAGCCATGCAAGTTCCCTCACCCATCCACCCTTTGTAGCAGTGACTTTTTCCTGACAGGCAGAGGTTTTTTAATGGAGGATGAGAATTAACAATAGACAACAACTGGTTTTTCTTCCTGTGAGAAGTTCAGAGATGCCAAAGCCTGGACAGTTCCACAGACATTGAAAAGGTTTTAATTGTCCAGCACAGTGTAAATGCCAAGTTCTAAGCAGAGCTTAGAACTTTAACAGCTTTAAATCTGTTAATAAAATCCTAACTGAACCTGGAGGCAGATCCTTCAGTTGTCTTACCTGAAGTAGTCTTCACCACCTCAGTTGTGTTTCTTAGTCCTGTGAAGGCGAACTGGTAAAGCCTCCAGGACCGGGTGTCCCCCACCTCCACCGAGCTGCGCTTCCACTGGTAAATGATCTCTTCTCTGGGGTAGCCATCTTATTGCAATGGAAAATACACAATGCTTTGTTTCATAGTCACTGCTAGGCTTTAGGGAGCTTTGGGGAGTAAAAACACTACTAGCTATTTCTGGAAAAATCTGGGGAAGCATATTGCAAGTAAATTATAGATATGTTTTTCTCAAGTTACTTACTAGTGCCTTTTACTTAATGTCACATTTTATTAATTATAAATTATAATAGCACTTGAGATAAATTTTTCAAAAATAGGTTTTTCCACCTTTGTGGGCCTAATAGGATGCAATTTTGCCCATCCTCCAGATGCATCTGCAGCTGGACCAGGAATTCACACCTTGGTCTAACCACAAAATGTCAAACTTTTGATTCCAACCAGTGCAAGAGTAAAACACCTGTGCACAGAGAGAAAGTGGAAGGCCAGGATACCTTGATCCTGAAAGTAAAAGTTTCTTGTCTCATGGTCAGATATAAGCATAAATTAATCACATAGGGTCCAGAAATTTTATAGTTTTTTTTATAGCAGTCCTCAATAATATTTGTGAACATATATGATCCATATATGAAAAAAAATCAAAATAAAAATAGTGAAAAAATCAAAATGAAAGTAAAAATCAGTGGGATATGTCTAATAAAGAACATAACCTTCACTGACTCTAAGTATGTAAAAATAAATTTATAATAAGAAGTTTAGTGTGGGTCAGAAAAAGGAATGTTTTTAAGCATGTTACTTACAGCTTGAGAATTCCAGTGGGCAGGAGTGGACGTCCATTGGGAAGTTGTGTAACTGTAATTGACACTCAGCATCAATTGTCAGCCTGAGAAGAAAGAGATCAGGAGATACATATATAATGTGTGTGTGTGTAAAGTATTGCTATCTGTGTAATTACTGGAATATTCCAAGCATAGGAAGACATCATGGTTACTGATAAGCAATATTTCTTTTTTGTTTCCATAGACCATGGTCATCTACTTTCTGGACTGTGTAATGGAAGAAGGTATCAAAGTTCTGTTCCTGTGCATCTGAAATGGCAGCATTACTCATGACTGACAAATCCATAGGTAGGTAGATATACAGGTCATCTCATGAGCAGTGACAAATCTTTGTGTCACAACATGCCATAAAGCATTAGGAAAATGTATTTTATGTGACAAAGATTCTATTTCAGAAATGATGGATAGGAGTCCAAATTTAGACATCTGCATCCAAGACAGCCATCTAGACTCCCTTCACAGCTAGTGCAGAGGCACTCTGAGGATACACTTCCTCTCACTCCAAAATAAGACATTCAAATTTAATCAGAAGAAAAATGTACCAAAAGGTGTTTGTCACCACTGAATATTAAGAGAGTCTCCATGATAACTAAGGGAGTGTAGGTGCTAAGCTCAGGTAAAGACAATTACTTTCAGAAATCCCAAGTAAAATGAAATGTACCCTCTGGTGTGCCTGCTAAAAACTCCACCATTTTTCATTCACTCCCATTCAGCCATAAGCTGCAGGATGCTTGGACTTTGGAAGAGAGGGAAGAGGTGGGATGAGAGATGGAAAAAGGAAAAGGGTGGGGTAAAATATTTATTCTACAAGGTATCTCTAGGAAAGCTGTTGGTTTCTGGTCTTTGCTGGTCCTGGGGTGTCCAAATGATGAGCCCTGATTTGTCTCCAGGTTCATGAGTGAAGGGATTATGGGCAAATACCTGAGTCTCATCCTGTGGGATGCAGAGGAATGCTGGGACCACCAAGTTAATGGAGTCCAAAGGCAACCCTTCTGCATTAGGGATTTAGGAAGGAATCTAATTTCCCTTCCTCTTCTCATTTTCATCATCTCCAGTACCACAGATACTTGATTTCCTGCTGGGTTGGGTGGTTCTTAAACCTGGGGGAGTTGACTGAGAAAAATTAACCAGCCCTTCTGGATCCCTTTTGAGGACAGAATCCCAGCTGTGTGATACTACCACATTTCATTTCTGGGTTAATCGTGGTTGAATCATCGGTGCTTGCTGTGACTCACCAGCACAACTAAATATACATTCATAGTAGATGCCTCTTTCCAAGTTCTACCAGATACATCTCTTTCTAGTGAGAGAAACCGAGGAATTTGAAGAGAAAGGTAATAAAACCCAAGCCAACAGTAATGTAGCCAAGTCCAAATTTAACGTTTAGAAAGTTGATCTAGACTCATCGTTATCAGACTAACTTTGATTTGCATTGGATTTCAACCCTAACCCAATATTTCTTCCCTTCAGGTTAATGTCAAAGAGCCTGAATTCCCAGGATTTTTCACTTTGGCTTTCCTTAGAGAAAATGAAATTTAAGTTAGGTATAAATACCTCAATGTGTACAAGACTCTGCCATCATTCCAGATCCTGAGCATCCTATTAGGAGTTGTTATCCAATGAGCATCAGCCTTCTTGGAATTTCGGAAAAATGTGTCTGGTATCCAGATCTTCCCAACCATGTTGCTGTTTAATCTGAGCACTTTTATAGTGCTGTTGAACTTCAGACGTCTGTCATACCACGTTTGGGCGAAAAATATATCAATTGTATATTCCTGTTGTGTTAACCAGAAATACTGATGAAAACACAGCACTCAGCAGTCCACATAACTCCTGATAAGCTTTCCTTACTTTCATATGAACAAACTGTGAGCTAGGTGATACTAGAACTGATAAAATTGATTTCTTTTGGTGAAGTTTTGAGGCATGCTTTACCAAAGATTATTGCTTTAAAACAATTTATTATTTTACCACTGAGGTTAAAACTAAGGTGCAAGTAAGTGTTATATGCACCTTTCTAATTCTGTGTCCCAACATCTCAGCCCACATCTGCTCCAGTCAGAGAAGGAATTTTTATTTCCTTGGATCTAGGACAGGAAAAGCTTGAGCTGACTAATTGCCTGTGCCCCCTGGTTGATCTCAGAAATGGTGAAGTCTTTGGTGAAGTTCTAGGCCTTTTACTTATTATCTCATGGTGGCAAGAGTGGTAATATCACTCATGAATGGTTTTCCCAATTTTGTAGCAATCTGGAAGATTTGTTTTACTGGAGTTAAACTGTTGCAAAGCATTTGAAAGCAGAGCACATAAAAATGTGATATGTTAAAACAATTATTTTCGCATTTGCAGCATATAGCTCAGTTTTCTGACTTGTACAGATTTGCAGTTCATAGAGTCCTAGCATCATTAATTAAAATAAGATTTTAAAATTAATATAGGTATGCCACAACATTAAGAACTAATGGAAGCCTTGTAATGTCAAAATGATGGAGATTTTGTAACAAGGAAAATGGGCAATCCTTTACCTACCATATTGATAGCATTCACAGGGCCAATGCTATTTACGTACATGTCAGTGTGAATTATTGTCGGTTTAACTGCAAGAGAAACAACAAGAATCAGTAACCAGTGAAGGTCAAAATCAACTACATGAAAGTCAAGCACGAGCATGATACTCTGGCATCTCTGTGGTTGCCTTTCATTTAAATATGCATATAAAATAAAAACATATTTGCAACAATGTCTTAATTAGTTGGAGACACTTTGGACAGATTCCTGTATCATTTATTCTATCAAAACAAATTCCCTTATGCTATGAGAACAAATACTTGAAACCATGTTGATAGCTTAGAGAGGCTCATCTGACAGAGAGGATCTGCATTTTGTCTCAGGTCACAGCAGAGCATCAAAACTATCAACAAAAGCAAACATTTCTCTTATGATGCCTTGCATCACTTGTTTTACCTTGTAATGCCAAATGCATTACAAGCCAAACATGACTGCTGTGGCCTGCATGGGTGCCGGTAAATAAGTAATAATTCTGTGAGCCCAAAGCCAAAATACTTAAGGCTCTAAGGCAGAAATTGGGAATAGTTGTTACATTACTTTATTTTGAAATTACTCAATTTCAGCTTTATTCTTCTTTTATATCTTGGCTACAGCATGATTGTTTTTATCCCAGATTATTTTAGGAATGCTTTACTTCTGTTCTGTTTCTAAAGTCTTGGTTTAAGTGAAGACAAATTCCTCTGCTGATTTACACTGTATACATACACTGAAGGTTAAAGACTCATGTTATCCTTCACTGTGAAAAATTCCTTAGTTTATAAGTGTCTATAAACTTGTTAGCTTCCTTCATTAACCTTTCTGCTGTCTGCTTTCCTCTGTCAACCTCATCCATGAAATCTGTGCCTTTTTCTATAATCTTATTACTGCTGTATCCTCTTCTGCAGAGGTATTGCCTGCCTGCTCTGTGCTCTCATGGACCTTCTCAAACTGACTTTCAGCAAGACAGGGAGATTTTTTCCTTTGAGTTACCTCAGTAATCAGTGGAGAGTAAGATCCCTCCAAAAGGTGATTGAATCAAATAAGACTTCCATTGTGAGTCCAGCCTTGGCTCTATACACCTACATTGGCTGTGGGAATCATCTGGGCATGCTGGCTTTGCTTGTCTGCAGTTATCTTTTGTGAGTCTCCTCCTCCGTGCCCTATTCTGTCACTCCTGCCCTGCTGGGCAAGTGAGGGCCCAGGCTGCATCATACAAAGATTAGGTGTATTAGCCTCTTTTTGACTTTTCTTTCCAATATATTATTTGTGATTCTCTGACAGAATGTCTTAGCTACAAAAAGAAGATAAAAACTTGCTTTTTCTTTCCCCAGAAGTTAAATTCTGAACATCATACGCAGGTAAATCATCACAAGCTGCCTGATTCAGCAAATTACAGCATTCTTATTAGATGTCTTAGGGTAGATTCAGCCATCTTAATTTATGTCAGCTTCCAAAATCATGACTAATTTACATGCCTTTGATGTTTTTCTGCATTGCATTTTATTCTCGTAACTACTTTGAATGGATTCTGCTTCCTGAGTAGCATAATATGACATGAAAATTCTCTTCACTGCTTAATCAAAAGGGGTCTAAAACCAAAACAAACCTACCTCCTATGTCAGGTCTCAATTTGTTGTCATATCCTTCCAGCAAACCATTTAAAATAAGAGTCACATCACTCTCATGGACTTTGGGAGTCAAAACCCAAGTCTTATTTGAAGTATAATCTTCATAATCATCATCTCCCTTTTGTGTGGAACTATTAAAGAAACAAAAAATGAAGAAAAGCCTTGAAAAACAGAAACTTGAAGGTAACTTCTTTGGAAGACAACACACACATTTTAGATTTTAATAATACTGTAAAAACATTTTAAAAATTTCCCATTTTCAAAATTAGAGTCTCAGTAAAGATGCCAAGTAATAGTTGAGGTTACAGTTCACTTTATCAGCATTTTGTTTTAGTACGGTTGAGATCACATTCTGTCTGTTTAGAAGAGCATCAGTCCTTATCACCTTTGTCATGGCTATTTTTTCTCTCATTGACTCAGGTGGGACCTCTTATGAAACAAATCTGTCATTTCATTTATGTAACTCTCCACCAAAATATCACTTATTATGTCCACATTGTTGTTGCTTTACTTCTGTTGGAGAGAATGACTTGATGAAACACATTACTGACAAGACCAATAATTATATTTATTCAGACAAACTTCTCATGCAGCTTTTCTCCACTCTGAGGAACTTGAGTTTACTGTGCATTTGGAAAGTTGAGTACAGATTTTTGCCAGGGTTTTTTCTTTTCACTTTTGCTAATCACAACCCGCAGAGCATAAGAAGTCTGTCTGCTGGGGTTTTTCTGCTACTCAGAACTGTGACAGTCGATCTAATTCAACCTGCTTAGTATAGTAAAAAAAGCAAGTTTGGAGTCAGAAATGTGTAGACTAGTCTTAATGGATGTTTGGTTTTCCCAAAATCAGTGCTTCCAGTTCTAAAGGAGAATATTGAAACTACTTTAGAATATGACATAATCAGATAGTTTCATTTCAGAATGTTAGTGGCAATCAGCTGAACAGTGCTAGCCAACTGTATGGTTTTTTTGCATAATATGCAAGTGCCCTTCTTTCCTGCCCTGCTTCTGTGACAAAGTTTAAACCCTGCTGGCTAGTATGGAAAATCTTAGTGATACTACAAATGTCTTGAGCTGGTGGATAGAGTGAGAGACTGAAAAGCAGAGAAATTAGTTATTTTCCAGTTGCAGCCAGAATCTGGAGTGGGAAAGAGCACAGAGAAGCAGGTTCTCATGGGGGCTGGACGCTCTGCGTGGCACACACGATGGAAAGAGGCCCAGCTGGCCATGGGTGCAGTAGGGAAGAAGGGATGAGTGGTCCCAGAGCCCGAGAGAATCATTTTGTTAACAGTGATGTCCCCCAGCTGGGCCGTGCCCCCTCTTCCCTACACTGCTCTCCTGCTGCATCCAGCCTGTACCACCCAGGGTGCATGGCCCAAAGGCTTTCCCGTGGAGGTGTTTGGGAGCTCCAAGCCAGCTGCACCAATACAATCTCATTAGGAAAGAGGCTCTGGGTTCTTTCTGCACAGCCTAACAAGGAAGAGCTGTAGCTCTTTCTGCCTCTCAGTGCAGGACACTGCTTCCCAGCAGGTGCTGAAGGCACAGGGACTTTTGAAGCAGCTCGAGATTGCATAGGGCTGTAGCACCTAGGAAGGTGCAGCATGGAGAGAGAGCTGGTCTTGCTCTGAGTCGAGCTTGGAAGCTGCCAATGAATCTGATCTCCACCTCTGTTGTGTGTGCTGGGTGCCAGGCACTGACTGCAGCCTCCAGGCACCACCTCAGCCACGCCGCCCCAGCTGTGGGGGTCTGGGAGCTTCCCAGGTCCAGAATTGGCAATGCAGCCTCTTCATTCTGGCTGCACAATCCTGGACCTGTAGTGTTTTATTAGGAATCAAAAGCAAAGTTGTAATTGGCAATATGGTCCATAGTATTCTGCTGGTACTGACAAATAGGCCAATTTAATTAAATTGGGAGAATTTTATTTTTTATTTGGTTGTCTGGAGTTCAAAGATTTAATTGTAATTCAAAGAAACATAATTGAAGCCAGATTCTCTCTCCTGGAGGAAAGGAAATACTTCTAAATAAAGTCTTTGCAAACAGAAGGCACTAGATTATATGTTTTCAAACTATGCAGAGTGAATGAGGAAAAATAACTTTATTTATAAAAAACCTTATTCCTCTTTTATAACCAATTAAACAACCATTCTCTGAGAAAAAATATCTTTTTCTGAATGGCAAAGAAATAGAAATCAAATGCATTCTTTCACAAAGGCAACATGTTACTGAATATCAGTACAATGAGAGAGCTTCAAAACTCAAACCAGCTAAGTAGCAGAGTCTGGTCCACTAGACAGTGCAAGATTAAAAATATGTTTGTCTAGAAGTTTTCTCAGATCTAGAACAATATAAATTGAACAACAGCCCACAGTAACTGAAACTTCTATTCCTTTTTGGCAATTATTTGTACCACAGAAACAGCTGTTTGTTTGCTTATCTCTCATTTCAAGCCATTTTAGCACTCCACATCTCCAAAACCAGCAAATACTTTACGAAATTGGTGGGAGGAAAACACAGCTAATGTAGTGGGGGAAAAATGCTACTGAATTCCAGCTTTTATGAGAATGCCACAAGGATGAGAAGTGAGCATGGGTATGCAATTGTCTGTCTGTGTACACCTGCATTCCAGTCAGAAAAATGAGAGGTGCTTCTCTATCTAAATGAGCAGAGCTTTAGCCAAGCAATGCCATTAATACAATGAAAATTATAATAACAAAGCCCTTTTCATCTCCTTAAGACTTTAAGATAAGTCATTCTGATTCTATGGCTGAAATTTTGCAAGTGCTTTTAATGCCCAAGCCAAATTTGTTAAAGCCTAGATTATACCCAAATGCATATTGAAATCTACTTTTATTTTTCTGACTGCTAGAAATTTTCAAATCTAGTAATATAGATATGAAGAGAAACACATATTTACCTATTTGAAGTTTATACTTTAATTTTTTGAAGGTTCATCTTTCTGATACTGATACAAAATCTCACCATTTGAGATATTCCCACTGTGATATTAGTGCCACTGTAAGATGTCTGCAACACTGCTTTACATAAATCCATAAATCCATACGTTTCCTTGCTAGAAAACAGATTACTTAAGAGGGTCACAACCCAAGCTTGAAACTTCAAGCTATAGAGTAATTAAAGTTGAAGGCACTTTTGGAGATCATCTGATCCAAATCTCTTCTGTTTGCTAGCTGAGTCTGCATGTGGTGGCTCTGATGGTAATCACTTACATATATATATATATATATATATATATATATATATGTGTGTGTGTGTGTGTGTGTGTGTAGCCACAAGTGTTTAATAGGCAGGGAGATATTTGTATGTCTCAATTTATTTGAAATATATCTTCACAAAGCAGGAAGAGGGCAGAAATTACTGGTACTAATAAGCATTTATTAATTTAGATCTGGTTTTCTTAATAATATATGTAAAGATCTATAAAATAGTATATCACTCTTCAATTACATAAAAACCTTATTCTGCCAAAGAAAATTTTGCCATGTCAGGGGCTAAACTAATGTTTTTAGCTTCCTTCATAAAACAAGCACATCCTAATCCTGCATTGAAGTTGTTGCTTGATTTATAACATTTATAAAGCTCTTCTGAGTGCTCATTGGTGAGGAGTAACTTTAGCACAAAATGAGGTTGATGCAAACTAAATGTTCAGAAATTATTCTTCAGATCTTTGCCAGTGCATTTGATCCATACGTTTCTTTGCAGTACTCTCTGGGCAACATTTAATCATTTTTGGTGCACGTGAAATCCCTGTGGGCAGAGGTACCCACTGCAGCTGGAGCTGGGGTCACCAACTAAGGGAAAAAGAATTCTTGAAATGATTGTTATAGCTTCCTTCCTGGGCCCCTTAGCACTAAAGGCATAATTTCTATACTGGAAATACATTAAAATTGTAGAAAAGGACATCTCTGCTGGGAAATCACTGATACATTAGGAAAACAATTTTTCCATCTTCTTTATTGATCCTTCAGAAGACATGGTCAAACCCATTACTTAAATGCTTCATTAATCTGCTGATACGCCATCCTCTTAGCAGACCAAAGCCACATTATGGTTTGGGAATCTATTTTTTTAAATTAGATTCAGCATGATTTCTTTTCTTTTGTGCTTTTATTTCCCTAGAAGTTAGTTTGATGGCCATGTAAAAATAATTTCACTTTAGTAAAACTTAACAAATATGTTAATGGTTTATAACATTATTATGCTTTCAAGCCTTTGGCTTAAATCTTTAGTTCAAAAATTAATATAAAGCATACCCATTTCAAAACTACTGTGTTTTAGTTAATTGTTAACATAAAGTCAACACTATAACTTTGGATGATCTCTGCTGTCATCTCTATATCAGAGACACTCTAATGTGATTTCAGTAAGAATCATATGCAATGCTTCTTGGAAAGGCACTACCGTGTGTTGGTAGGGATAGGCCATGCATTATTTAGTATCATAAACAGCAGCAATAATTTTACAGTCCAAATTGGGGGACAGATTGGGCACATCTTATTTAAGTAGTGAGCAATAACTCTCAAAGGATATCCCTTTGAAATAAGATATTATTTCCTAATCCACAAGAACATGATTTTCACAATTTATTACAAGGAGTAGAAGGGAAAGGATACTCTCCTCTGGCAAAAAAAATTTCACGGCTGGTCAATCTTTCAGCCTTCAGATATGAGGTCATATAAACACATCAAAATCTCTGTAGTTCCAGTGACTTTAAATGAGTTATGTCAGTTTGTACCTGCTGTGAATCTGTCCTCTAATTTTTCTAAAGATACAAAATTAATTTTAACTATTACCAAGAATTTTGTTGTGAAACGTCACCTAAGACTTAATTGCTAATACTGCATTGTTGTTTACAAGCAGAATCAGAGTAGCCACTAAGTGCTTAAAGGGAAAGACCTATAGCAGTATTGAATAGCTGATGACTAAATAATTTAAATCTAATTAAAAATTTAAGCTTATTTATCAAAAAATCTGGCAACTTCATCTTTTGTACAAAGTAAGATATAGAGCTTTCAGCAAAGATTTAATAAACTACTTGAATATAAACTGAGTTTTCTATTTAAAACATCAATGTTTTCTACCTCTCAGGGAAGAAGTGAAACAAAGCTTGCCAGTTCACCTAGCAGTTTAACTAGCACTGTTTAATTTAATGAAGAGTCAAGTTCGATTCATTCTCTGATGTGCATAAAAAATTACCTTAATCTATAGGTCATGCATTATTCATGTGGTAAGAGGGTCAGTGGGAAGGCAAGATGTATTCCAGGTTCCCACTGTGGGTACAGAGATGCTGTGTGCAGATGTGACGTAGGAGTACGTGGAAATAGCAGATGTGGAAGAGAATACAGTGCCTCTGGAAATCTAACAGTATCCAAATTCTCCCTTGCTGACTCACATTTTACGTAAAGGTATCTTGATTGAAGCAGAAAATGTTTTCACAAAGCTGTGCCATGGATTCTCTTGTCCTGTTTGTGTTTCTGTTCTGTCCATTTGTGTTGTTTAAATCCCAAGGCTATCTGCAGGACTGAGTTTCTGTTCTTGCCATAAAAAATGGCACCTATTTTCTCTTTTACTACTAAATGTTCATCACAAAAACCCAACCTTTGATTTTATTAGGACTACAAATAACTTAATGCAAATATTAATCTCTTCCCACATCATTTCCCACATCAAAGATGGAAACTTGGATGCTTTTCTTAAAGGGGAGGAGATCCAGGCAGTTATCAACAGAAAATGAAATTGAAAAATTTGGGCTAAGAAATCACTGAGAAAATGTCTTGTAGTCCTACTCCCTTCCCCTAGATTTGTGGTGCTGCTGCAACTACAATTCTGGATGAAGCTATGATGTTCCAGAAGAGCCTGAAATCCTGGATTCACAGAGTTTTCAGTGAAGGCCATAAGGGTGTATAAACTGTATTTTGGCCATTTGTTGTAGTCATGTAGTAAGGGAGGCTGAGGAAGTTTACAGGAGGAAAGAAAATAATTTTGACCTCTATTCAATGGTTTGGGTGGGGGGGATTTTAGGTAAGTCACCTGTAAAAGATAGTTTATTTCCTAGGCACTGCTTCTGCTGCAGCTATCATTCCATATACTACTCAAATTATGTAATATAGTTAAAATCTTGGCATGAAATAATTATTTAAAACAAAGCAAATCCAAATTTTTCTGTCATCCCTAAGTCACAGAGGGACTGAATCACATATGAAAATAATTATTAAAAGAATATTACAGTTCTCGTAAAGAAATACGTACTGCTGAAACACTTAGATTATGGGACTGAGCACACAAGTCTCAAAATGGTTTTTTAAGAGCCAGAAATTACTAGAGGAGCACAAATGAATGCTCCCAGCAATGACTTCTCCATCATCTTTACTGAACATGAAGGCCCCAAACTGCCAGCAATCAGTCATTTCTGAAAACTCTGCCTGCCCTGAGATTTAAAGGCTGTCTGGATTCTGTGAACATTTGCACTCTGCTCCCCTGAAGAGATGATGCCTGGCAGCACAGCACCTATGGATCATGCTGTGGATTTTACAAGCTTTCCTGCAGCCATCCAGCAACTCCCAGCAACCTCACAGGTGCTTGTCAGCCCTTTTGAGTAAAGCAGTCCAGCTCATAAACCTCTTCACAGACTTCTAAAATATTATATGGCAGTGGTGGTTTTGTATCAGTGTCTATAAAAGTGTCAATCATAGCAGACTGGTTTAGCTTCCAGTCCTTCTACATCTGGCCCAAGACACGCACTCACATTAACTACTGCACTTAAGATGTAATAATTTTTAGCTATTTTTAATTATTGTTAAAGCATCTGTTTTCCGTATTTTCGGATTCAGTTGAATTTGGCCACAGCAAATGTTTATAAGGAAGGGTTTAAAATGAAAAATTTAACTTGGTTTATGTTTTGTTTCCTTCCTGTCAGTTCACGAAAATACTTTTTAAAAAGCCCCCTTTATTGAGAGTGCTAACAATAAACCTTCTGGTTTGCAGTATTTACAGTGTTTTCTAGTTCACTGTGCTGAAAAAATTGTAATGCAATTCTTGCATTACACAACCGATTGGATTCAAGTCGTGAGTGACCATGAGGGTTATTGTCCCTTTTAAAATAGTTCTAGTTGCAACAATATGGCCTCACAGCCAGTTGTCACAAAAATTACCAGAAACAGAGACCAGTGTTAGCAGCTCTGGCAAAGAACCAAAAGGTGAAAGGTAGCACCCAGTCTAGAATCTATTTCTTCAGCAGACCATTGAGGTACATTGTTAAATAAATTGATAGTGCATATACATCTTCAGGTCTATCAGAACAGATTGGTGTTATTAACCAAAGCTGAATTGCACCACAGTAAATAAAATAATTATTGTGAGTTGGTGTAATTAACCAAATCTGAATTACACCACAAAAAACAAAAACCAAAACTTGTGGGTATAGAGTGGAATTGTATGATACTCAGAGGGAGGATAGCAAAGTGTAAAGAGATGAAGGAAACTTTAGGCCAGTAAGGAACAGAAAGATAATTATAGAAATAAGCATACATCATTCATTTTGAACAGCCTGGGCTTGAAGTGCAGCATTTATAGTTACTAGAGCTCTGGAGGAGTCTAAGATGTGATCAGATGATTCAGATAAATCTCTATAACTTAAGATGATTATTTCAATGTTTGGTTTTTTTTGGGTTTTTGGTTTTTTTTTTTGAGCTGGAATTTTGTATGACTATGTTTCTTTAGATTTTATTTACTGGAGGTTATATAATCTACTTCTGTATCTTTTTTTCACTGTGGTTATGGATATTTGTGTTAGCAGTGACCAAAAGCATTGGAAATAAACAGAAAAGGGAGAAATAGCTACAGCTATTCTTCTGCATAGCTTGAGTTGATCTGCTTTATTTGAAAGTATACAGCTATATCTAAGTATAAAGGGTTTTATCTTGGAATTATGTGAACACCCAAAGGTTTCTTTTTTGTTTTACATTTTATTCTTTTCCGCTGCTCTCCTGTCCCATCCCCTTCTCTCCTTTTTTAGTTTTTTTTAACCATTCTATGCATCTCTGAATGTGAAATCTAAGGCACTTGGAGCATGATTTTTGCCTGTTGCTGTTACTCAGCTCCTTTAGATTTCCACTATAGCTAACAAATCTCAAGAGAAGGAGTAAACAACCATTACTGAAATGTGATTTGGCTAGGTCGGTTTTGGCTTAAGCTCACTTCATTTTTTCTGGCTTTGCCTTATGGTATATAATTGTCATCTGTTAGTATTCTATGTGATATCTCTTCCCCAATGATGTACATTACTTTTCTAAATGATTGCTCTAAAATCTCACTTTAAATTAAAAAGCTCAATTCTCTTCTCAGTGAGTAAGATTAGGAAATCATGGATGCCCTCCAGTCATCTCTTTAAAAAACATTAACTCAAAACCCTCAATCCTATTGCTTAATTAGACTTGAGAAATGGAAAAAATAGGTTCTTGTTCTGTAGTACCCCATGAGGCACCCATATTTGTGGTTTTTCAAAATTTTTGCACAGATTTTTTCTGTATTTTGTCTGCATGGCAATTTCACCCAGAAGGAAGTCACTTCTGGAATCAGTCACTCATGATGTAGTCATCTTCTCATCACTATCTGTCAATGTTTAAAAACAAACATGTGAGGTGTCAGAAATGTCAGCAGTTTTGCTTATTGAGTAGCACTCCTGAGCATTTTTTTTTCAAATTTAAAATACTTTTTTTTAATTGGCCTACTAACATCAGCTATAAATTCAAGTTAGGCTGAACATAAATTCATGTAAAGCTGAATATAAATCCTTATTCAGGGAATGTTTTCATTCTCATCTTCTCCATCTCGGTACACAGAAGAGCTCTATAATGAAGTGTTCCTGGTGTTGGGCTGGGAGCCAGGAACATGGAATGCTTACCCCAGCTAAAGGACTAGTGTCCTACTTGCTGTGCTAAGCCAAGTGATATCTTCTCTGCATGAAAGTGTAAACCATTTTTACAACATTAATAAGCACATAAATGTCCCTTTTTATTTGCATTTGAAGAAGACTGGGTATTTTGCTGAACCATCTCATGATAGAGGAGGAAACAATCCCTAACCATTCCTTAGGGAATGATTTCACACTGTGCTTACCAGCAACATTAAAGCCCTTGTTGTTGGTAAGGCAAGTGGGTCTGGTAAGTCCTCAGCATTTAGAGAGCCAGTCAAAAATAAATGTGAAACTAGTATAGGTTTATTCTGAATGTATCAATAATTCTTGTTTGTCTCAGATCATGGAAGTATCATTACTGGAACGTTTTTAGATAGAAATACATCTGAAGAAAGAGCTGAATGAACAGAAAATAGATGCTCAATACACATGTCTTTAATTACATCATGATGTAGCTAACTCATTCACAAAATAAGAGTAAGCAAATGGTGAAAATTAAACTGGTTTTTGTTGTTTCTTTTTTAAACAATGCTTCTGATTTAACTTCATTTTTAATGCATGGTAACCAATAGTAACCCATGTGTTCCCACATAAACCAACTTATATCATGCAAGACGCTGTTTGCACTCATGCTCATAAAACAGACTGTGCAGAGGTGGATGTGGAATTTAGTTCTGATAACAGGGTAGATGTGTGATACATTAAGAATGTAAGTGGCAAACTAATGTCTCTATGTCAGCTGAGTAGGAAAGTCATCAACAAGTGTTCTGCAATTCCCCTATCAAATTTATTTGTTTTGATGGATTTTCTTTGGTGGTTGGTACTATCAGGATGGCTTCATGTCAGGGTGTCCTTAATCCCATGGGACATAAAAGCATGCCAGCTTCTGAGTAGGGACTGTCAGCACCTGTGCTCTAAAATGCTCCCAGGCAGGGTTTCTCAACTCACCCATGCCTGTTTACCCTGGAGAAAAGGAGGCTTAGGGGGGACCTTATCCCTACATCTCCCTGACAGGAGGTTGTAGCCAGCTGGGGTCAGTCTCAGCCTCAAGTTGCAGCAGGGGAGGTTTAGGTTGGATGCTAGGAAAAATTTCTTCACTGGAAGGGTTGTTGGGCATTGAAACAGACTGCCCAGGGAAGTGCTGAAGTCACCAGCCCAGCAGTATTCAAGACATGTGGGTGTGATACCTGGGGCCATAGTTTAGTGGTGAACATGGCAGTGTGGGGTTAATGACAGGACTCAATGATTTTAGAAACCTTTTCCAGCCCTAATGAGTCCATGATCCTGTGCCTTTACTCTGCCATTCTGCATTCCAAGTCCACTTCTCAATGCCTCTGCTGTTGTAGCAGCCTTGTATTTCTCTGCAGTGCACAGTGATGTCAGTAACTCATTCTCCATGGAGTCATGGCTTGTTATTATTGTCTAAATAAAACTCTAGTTGTACCATACAAAAAGTCAGATAAATTAGCCATAGATGCCTGGTCAATTAGATAAATGGCTGTGGCAGCTAAACCAAGTAAAAGGGACCTGTGGGCAGGTCAAGAGGAGTTCAGACCCTGACAAGCCTCTGTCCTGAGGCCGTGCAGGCTCAGTGCAAAGCAGTGCCTGTGGTGTGTTGCTGGGCTGCAGCTGCAATTCACACATGGTGCTTCCAAAAATCATCACATAAATTGTGATGCAAAGCTGCTACATCGCACTTGCCAATTTATGCCCCACTTTTCCAGAGACAATTTCAAAAAGAAATGCTGGGGTCCTGAAAATTTTCTAAAAAGCTTACTTTGGATATGTAGTCCATAGAAAGAAAAACTCGCTATTCGACTATATTTAGCTATCTCACTATATTCAGCTTTATAGGGAAGAATGTCAGAACTCATTTCTGAAAAAATTGTGAATTGTTTTAAAAGTCCTAACTAATAAATATGATGGTGAATCTGTAATTTTATCTTCATGAGAAGTAACTGTGCATGGGCTCACTCAGTGTCTTATCTTTTTTCTTTTTTTTTATCAATCTCCAATAAGTGAAATGTAAGGCACATAACATGCAAATTCTACCTAGCTCTGAAGGTTTTGACGTTTGAGTGGGCTAGGCATAATGATCACTGCAAAGCCAATCTTTCCATCCCTTGCATTTGAATGTGACTATTAAGGCTCGTCAAAACACCAGGAAAGTAGGAGCAATTTTTATTCCATACACATATAAATATGTATCTCCCAGAATTCTTTTTTTCCTCCACAAATATTTTGGCATACCTTTTTTTTACTCTCGTCAGCATTATAGAATTTTACTTTATAAATTGTCGTTGCTCTGATTATGGTCAGAGAAGATTTTCCTTGTAAAAGGAATGAAAATTTTACAGAGAAAGATATTAGAATATAAAAGATACTTCTTTTATAAATAGGTGTTATTCAGGGCTAAAGAAAGCTGGAAAAAAAAGAGCAAGAATAAGGGCAATAACCAAGTAAAAGCACAAGCCATGAGTGGGTTTGATTAATGAGTATAACTGGCTATGAGGGTCAGTAGTAGCATGAATGTAACCACAGACATATTCCAAAAGCATTATTTTGAAACACTGCATTGGGAGCCAGGTTTATCCAGCACTATTACCAATTTATTTCTGAAATATCAGGAGAGAAATCATATTAAGTTCCAAGAGATGTAGACTCATGTAACTAGCATTTCAAAATCTGTTTAGCAATGGAATACAAGGTGCTGAAAATGCTACAGAGAATGATACAAAATCCAGAAAAACATTCAGTGATGAAAATATTTCCTTCAGTTTGAGAGATTATATAAGAGGATTTTCTTTTCTCCTTGTCTCTTGCAGCTCTGTACTGTGGTTACGTCAAAGGATCCACTAAATGTGCTGCAGAGACTGTTTCAGTTGAAAACCTGGGTGTCCATATATTCATGCCACAACATCCAGGTCCTCATCAGGTTTCCCTTGCTCCATCAGAGCTCTGTAGAGCTCTGTAGCCACTCTGGCACGACAGCAAGGAGCTTTAAAGACCAAGCAGGGATGGGCAGATGTTAACATCTGGCATTGCCAGGTCACCTTGGATTGATCCATGGCCAGCTGTGGGGTCTCCTCAGAAGAGAGCAGCAGCTCCAGCTACATGTGGGGTCATTTATGGAGGTTGTACTTGTGAGCACTGAAGCAAGGTCCACAGAGGAATTTAGGGTAGCTGCACAAAGCATCATGGCAACTCAGAACAGGCTCATTGGCAAAATGCAGAGGGTTTCAGACCCATTTTCTATGATACAAAGGAGGCACCATGAGGCTTCAGAGATTTTGTTGGTCGTTTGTGGATCTTACCCAAACTACATAATCAGGGACTCTTTAAAAACAAGAGTCTTTCCATGACTTGAGCAGATGCTGAGGGGACCATCAGGTAAGGATGGACACCTGTAAGCCCCTAAAATTAATGGGAGATGAGCAGAAGCTAAGGATGAAGATGTTTTACTAATTGTAGCATATCTCCCACGTGGATATTTCTTCAGTTTTCCCTTGCTACAAATTGAGCAGCTTTTTATGAACTACAGACTTATGCAAAATAACTGACAGAGTTTTGATAAGAAGAAATTCCACTGGAAGCCACTGAAGTAAAACTCTGCATGCAATTTTTCCTCCTGAGATCCTGGGGAATTTGGCAAACACACCTCAGGATAATTTGTTTAATAAAAAACAGGTGTTATTCTAAGCTCTACAATTTTTCAGGATAGATTACTGAAGAAATAATTTAGAAGAGAAGACATAAATGGAATACATTTACTGGCAAATGTTGCATTTTTAGATTATATCTGTCAGATTTTCCAGGATTATGCTTTCCATACTGCCAGCTGCTCAGCATTCCAATCCTTGTGCAGAAAACCATGTTGGTAAACATCTAAACACAAATGAAAGTGTTTTCCTGAATAAAGGCTTGAATGCTTAAAACCTTGCAAAACTGAAGCCCAGCTTAGCTGCCTCAGCCTGTTTTCCAAGGTGTCATTGCAGACATGACATTTTTGTTAAAGAAATACATTGTTTACCTACCACTTGGAATTGTTGCTCGTTAACTAAAATGAGAGGTCCTATTTAAACTATGCACTATTTATGATTTGAGGTAATTTGACTATTAAACTTCTGGGCTTTTCATTAAATCCTTTCATTACTATTTTATTGAGGAGCTCGGAACATTGCATATGCAGGTAATGATTGCAGATAACAAATGTTGCTCATTTTTTTGTCTGAATATATGTTGTATTGAATTTAATCACGTCTGTACTTATCTGCTATAGAGAGATTAAGAGAGATAGAGCCTTGGGGATGGTAACAGAAGAATTTACTTTACAGATATAGTACCTTTCCTCTTTCATTTTTTTTCCTCTTCCTTAATAAATTGTGTAATTAAAGCTGCTCACAGTTTTCCATTCTAGTATTCACCATAAGACTTCACACACTCAGAACTTTTTCAAAGTTACCACAAGAGCTGAATTTCTTGGTTTCTGGCCAAAGATTAATTTTATTTCAAAGCCTGAAATAAAATCCACTTTTTGAAATCAGTAAGGCTAAAATTATTCCTATTTCCTTTTAATATCAAATCTATATATGGGGTTTTTTTCACACATATAATTCCTAGATGACAGAATAGTAAATTTTGGAACTCATTATAGAAATAATCCTTATTAACAGGTATACCAGTGGTTAAAATGCATTAAGTGGGTAAAACAGTGGTTGAAAGTGGTTGGATATTAATAGCAGGTAATTTGGAATTGCTTAATTTAATTTCAGAGCAATGAACTGTCCCTGGAGGTGCTGTTAGCATATGGTGACAGGAAAGATACACTGTCCTCACCTGGGCAAAATAGCAGTACCTTAGATTTACAACCTTTTGACATAAAGGAGGCAGAGCTGCGGATCTGGATCACAATAAGTGCAAAGAAGAATATTTTCATGTTGTTCGCCATTTAAATGTGGGTTTCAGAGCCTTTTTAGTTGAGCTGGACATGGAATTTAGGAATTTGGCCTGAAAGATTTGTCATGACTTTAATCTCATGTGCTGCGTTAGAGCCTTATTAAGGTTTTAAGTAATTTTAAGTGCATGCTATAAGTCCTTAAAGCAGCTTAATGAGGTTTTTTAGCATTTCCTTTAGAAACCAGAAAATAAAATGAGAAATGAAAATGTTAATGTATTGCTTGTTCTTGCCCCAAAGAGCTTACAAATATCCAATATGTTTATTCAATACAATGTGGTCTGTGATACTGCTTAATTATTTGGCTTCATTAAGAGAGTAATAATATTAGTAATTGTATTCTAAGGACCTCCAAATATTTTACTGCTGGTAACCTTCCCTTCTTCCAAATCCTCACCTTGCCAGGAAATAGTGACTTCTCTACTCCATTACAAAACAAAATTTTAATACTCAAACACATTTGACCACTCACAGGCTAGAGGGGCAGCATGCATCATTTACATTGCATACAGAGAAGCCAAAAAGTGTATTTTCAGTATTGAAGTTCAGCTACTGAGACAGTTCTTGGCAGTGTAAATATTATTACGTGGGTCACACACCCCATCTTCCTTCTGAAGCCACTACCAGCTGCCTCACTTGAGTTCAAGTGTGGAATGGCTCTGACTCCAAAAACAGACCCAGGCTGTCTTCACTTCATGCAAATGGTTGCTCTGCATTTCTCATCTTTGTTAATTTGACCATAATTTGACCATCATCTTCCCAGCCCCTGCAGTTGTTTTCTATTTGAAGCATAGCAGGATTCTTGTCACTATATTATAAATATTGTATAATTCTGATCTTCACAATTCACTTCCAGACCAGGTTCAGTTCTGTCTCTTATTCACAGCAAGTGTACAATCTTCCTGCACTCTTAGCTGAAATCCTTACTCCTTGAATTAAGTAACTCTAAGGGCTATCAGTAATTCATTTAAGAAGGTCAAGCTGACTGTAATTTTAATTATATATCAATTATTGCCATTCTTCATTCACTGACATTTGTGTGCCTGTTTGCCTGGGGGGGGGGTTGGGTCAGGTGATTATTTTTCTGCACAGAGAGTCAGTTCAAAAGCTTAAATTTTAGAAGGATGGCTCTTAGGGATATAAAAGTAGAAACCACAGGCATTGATCAGGGTAGCAGAGGGGAAAAGCCATTGCAGACTTCTTGATAAACTGTTTTCCCTTCCCTGCTTCAGTATCTGCTGTCCACCTGATTGCAGCCCTTTTAGTGTTAATTTGTAGTGTGAAGTCTTTTGTGTCTTCACCAGTTTCTGGAGAGGAAAAGCAGAGTACAAACTCTACCACCCTCCCGTGGGATGTGCATCAAATGTCCAAGAGATGTCTGATCTTGGAGCCTGGTTATCATGGGCACATCTCATTCTGCTTTGCTGACACCCTTCTCACCTCTAGCAAATTTATGTGTGGTTCAATAGGTCTGAGAAGTGCATTACTTAATAACATATTGACTAATTGATTAGTTTAGTAAGGCTTTCTAGCATTATCTAATTTATTGCTCTTAATGGTTTTCTTTCTCATTCTTCCCCCTGCTATCTCTTTTTCTCTCTCTTGGAAAATAATCTAAGGGAATTAAATGAAAGTGGAATTTAGTGGATAATCCTCAATCTGTTTGGATCTGAAGATCTCTTGCTGTGGATTAACAAAGCTTCATATGACCAGAACATGCTATTTGTGTTACACAATATAACACTGAGCCACTAGTGAAGGAAAACACTCATTTCCTCATATCATCCACTTTTTTGGGGGGAGGAATTCTGGCAGAAGATTATTAGGAGTATGTATGAGATCCCCTTTAAGGTGCATTTCTCATCAATGTATAGAACCAGAAGTATTTTTCAGCAGAACACAGGTGTTCAAAAAGTTGAATAAGATAAATAGCTCAGAAAGAAAGGTAGTCTTTAGCTCAAGGGTTCACATCAAAGTCCAAGATGACATTCAGTAAAAAATACAATTTCATACATGACTACCTGCATCATTTGAAAAGAGCTTATGCAAGCATAAAAAGTAAATAATTTCTTATTCCATTCCTTCCAAAAGATCATTATTATCCTTAATTTATTTTAAATAGCTTTTTTACATATATTGATCTTTTATTTCTGGTAATAATCTTTGTATGTTGGTTTAGGTATGGTAAAAATGATATTTCTTTAAATTCCTTGAAAGTTCTGTCTTGTAAGACTAATATTTAGTTTCATACACAATGGCCAGATTTTACAGCTAGGCCTACACATTGTGTTGTTCTTTATTGAATATGTGTGAAAATGTCCTTCCACTAGATCTGAAAAATTAGAACTGATCCTCAAGATATGAAAATCTGTTTTAAACAATAGTGATTTTCTTTTTTAGTGGTAATCAACTGTTGCACTGAGATTCTTCTATGATTTACTGAATTTCTGTTGCCTGCTATCACTTTACAGTAACCATAATGTAGTCACTGCTCTGGGTCAAGCCAGTGGTATTTTCTGCCATGTATTTTGCATCTGGAAGCTGCCAATAGCAGAGAATAAGAGTAAAAGATAAAGGCAGAAATATCCCTGGTAAAATCTCTCTTCCAGAAACAAGCAGCTAGAGATTTCCTATCATGAAGTGCTATTACTGAGTTTAATGGATTTTAAAATATTTTTGTTCTCTTTGAATCTATATAAATATTTGGGCTCGGCATTACCTCACTTATTAAAAAGAAAAACATTTTCTAAAGTTTTCAGCCCGGGATAATATCATTGCATGTCCTTTATATAAGAGAACAAGTAAAGCTGCTGTAGTCAACTTTTTCTGTGTTGCTTAGGACATCACATGAAAAAACATTATGCAGCTGAGGTAGTCATTTACATGGGAAGGTTTTTGTTACATTTCTGCTTATGCAGTCACTGGTGGTTTTCATCAGCATTAAAGCCTCCTTTTTTGACAGCAGTTCTGTTAAAAATATTACTGTTATATAAATAAGAGGATATCACCGTGTGTCAGACTGAATACCCAATATTCAGTCTGACAAGACTCACATATTAATTCTTTGTCACAACTATACAAATACCCTGGAACCACACTAGTTATAATCCTCACTATTCTCTCAATAGTTTTCTTCAACCTATCACAATCACCCCTCTTTTACCTCAGTTTGTCTGAGCCAGTTGGCAGGTGTTGGAACTTGTGAAAATAGGTATCTCCCTCTACCCACTCTTTTTTCATATGGATGAAAAAAAAATATAGTCCTTTTGTAAATTTCTCACATTGATGGAGATGATTATACATTCTGATATAGATTATATTCTAACTGCTTCATATAAAAATATAAAAGCAAGTAATATTATCTTCTGTTTTGCTGTTTTCTTCACTTCTTGGCATAATGCAGAGCTAAATTTCTTCTTAATTAGAGGAATCAAATAAGCAGGTTACTTCTGGACATTAAAATAGGAAACCTGACCCAACTCAAACAGCAAAGCTCCTACTTACTACACCAGTGCTCTTCTGAGGCAGGTGCTCACCTCAATAAAATGTCTGTGAAGACATGACACCTCCACAAGTACAGATTCTAGGTGAATTCAGACTCTCATACTCTGCTCCTTACAGCATCATGACAATCTAGGCCACAATCCACTATCACAAGGAAGCATGCAGTGAATGCTGAGTTTAAAGTCATCAAAAGTCACTCACCAAATTGAGTGTAAAAAGATCAGTAAATGTAGAATAGACACTTTATACTGTTCCTTTCTCAACTCTTCATCACCTAAAATATCTTTTCACCCTGGCTTTTGTGTGTTGGATATTTTCCCTCGGGGCAGTTTTAGTCCCTAATTTCATTGGTGTGGTGCTCAATGAGTTTTAATCTCCTTCCATGAAAAAGGATCTTCCTTACCTAATAATAATTATAGATACCTGACTATGGTGGTGGTGTTTTGTTTTTTTTTTCCTGGAATTTATGGTTCTTTCCTGGTACTTTCTGAAGTCTTTTTATGTTCTAGGTAAACAGCTTCCTGCTTTGAGCCAGAAAGTTTACAGCTACTTCCAGTGAACTTATCTGGATGCCCAATTCTATCAGCTGTCATATATTTTCTAAAAAGAAAATTAATACATCTCTTTCACCTACATTCTCAAAAAGCCTCCCTGGCACTTGTTCAGAAGTTCCATTCACAGAAAACAGCTCATTTTCTAGAATGGAGAAATTCCTTTTTGTCCAGAGGGCCAGGGAAGGACTTATGTGCTACTTAAGATCAATTCACATTAGTCTGTGGTCTGAAGTGGAGTGTGATGTTTTAGTGGATGATCTGTACAGAATAAAAAAGAAGAAATGAAGGAAAAAACATATTTAGAGGTCTTGTAAATTAGCTGGAATGTAGGTTGAGAGCTTTCTGCAAAAGCATTATGCAGTGTAAGAAACACTTTTTGAAGATCCTTACTGAGTTATAATTTAACTTTGGGTGATTTCACAGTTCTTAGATAAGCACAAAACTACCTGTATGAATCTATACTGGATGTGTCCTGGCTTTTATCAGCAATGGACTGACTTCAGTGGAACAGCAATGAATTTCTGAGAGGCCTGTCATGTGAGAAGATTCCCAGAACTGCTGAGATTTTCAGCATTAAGTGTTGGATGTGATGTTGGTTTCTTAGTAGACAAAACTGGGAAAATTGAAAAGTTTATCTTATTGTTCATGTTAAATTTGTATTGCAATAGAAATCTGTTTTAAAAAAGTACAACACTAAATAGGCTATGGAGCATGACAATGAAAAAAACACAACTTCTTCAACTCTTGACATCCTGCATCAGGTTTTGGGGTTTTTTTTCTTAATCTTTGTGTTATATGTATGTGTCCAGACTCTTTTCAGTGGTGCCCAGCAATAGGATGAGGAGTTATGGCCATAAACAGAAACACAAGAAGTTCCACCTCAACATGAGGAGGAACTTCTTTATATTAAGGTTGGCAGAGCCCTGGAACAGCTGCCCAGGGCAGTTTCTGGAGTCTCCCTCTCTGGAGACTTCCCAAACCCACCTGGACATGTTCCTGTGTCACCTGCTCCAGGTGACCCTGCCTTGGAGGGGGGGTTGAACTGGATGATCTCCAGAGAACCTTTCCAACCCTAATGATTCAGCAGTTCTGTGATTTTCTGAGCTTGAATTCACATTAAACCACCCTCCAGCTTCCACTTTGTTCTTCACTTGTATTTCTACACAGGTCACTGCCAGCCTCACACAAGCCACCTCTTTTTCTGCATTAAAGGTTTCTGTGAGTGGGGCTGCAGGTGCCATGGTTTGCAAAGCTGCAGTTCAGACTGCACCAAGAGAGAACCCCAGTACACTCCAGCTATCCCCATGAATGCTAAAAAATAAGTAATTAAACGATCACCCTAATAGAATGTAGGAATATATATAACTTTTACAGCTGGAGTGGCTGACACTCACTGTGACAAGGGCAAGTGAAGGGTCCTGAGCCAGTGCTTCTCTCTCTGCAGGACAGTGCCAGTACTGACCTTAAAACTGCCTCTGCTTTGGAGCTCACTGGAATGTATGTCTGCAAGGTACTGTAAAAAAATCATCCATCCTGTAAGTATGTGCATCTGTTACTGGTCAGCTGTGTCTAATGCTTTATCTAATAATTTAATAATTCATTATTCAATTCACAATTCAATTCTCTGTTGGAGAAAGGGGTGGTCATTACTTAAGCATATACGAGTTCAATTGTACAGGGACTGAGACTTGGAAAGAGTTCCTCTTGACCTCTTGCTTCTTTTTCCTTCATCCATTCACTCCTTGTCTTTTAAATTTTTGTGCAACTGTTACAGAATTTCATGACTTGTGTCAGTAGTACGAATGTAGCATAAATAAAAACAATGCAAACACAATCCAAATCAACAAGATACTTTTTCCATATTATCATTAATCATGAATACTGTAAACCCTAAAGACCCTAAAGCATAGCCATGAAGAAGACATATAATAATATGGGAAATATTATATTTAAAAAGCAGATTAATTTCCTACAGTATTTTTACTGTAGTTAGTTTCTAAAGTTTTTTTATTACCAACTTTGACTTTGGAATACATGAGTTTTGGCATGCAGGTTATGTTCAGGTGGTTTAGTCACTACAGCAGAAGTCAGTCAAAGGGTTTCATCCCCATTTCTAAATCATATATTTTCAAGTAGGGAAACAGTGACTATAGTCTTTTTTTGCCCCAAGTTACTAATAATAGAATGTAATCTAATTTTCAAATCTACTTTAGGTCAGTAGCTGTGGTACTGTTTTTAGGACAATAATAGCTGTGGTAAGTTTGTGTCCCAGCACTGCAGTTCCCAGCAGTCAGGAATGCAGCATGGCCATGAAAAACTCACAGGTAGGCCTTGTTCCCCCTGACATGCTCAAGTGATGCAGGTCCTGTGTCCACACAGCTTTAGCTCTGCTGATACAAACACTGGAGCACAAAGAATATTCAGTTTCATGGTACCATAGATAAAGTCGTATTTTAACAGGACTTCGATCCACATTTTCTATGTTTAACACTTCTTTAAAGGGGACCAATCCTTGTGAGGTGAGAAATTGCCTCTTGCTGAGCAACTCCTTATTCCAGTAAAGGGCCCTCTGTCAAGTGTTAGTGTTACACACTGTGTGAAATTATTGGCAATATATGAATAACTATGTCTGCAGGATTATCACCAAACTGATACTAGCAAGTTTTACAGTAATTCTAAGTGACTGTCCATCTGAAGGATATTCTCTTCATCCTTGCTATTATATCACATCACTTTACAAGAGCAAAATAATTTTATTTACACCCATGTTCATTACTTTACTAATAAAAATACATGCATTCATTTAGGCACCAGACTATTTTGATGCTAAAATGATTGCTTTGTTTATGGGATTTTTTTGATCAGTCTTGACAGTCTTCAATTTTAGGCATGTAGTTGCAGCATAAAAATATTGCCATGAAAATACTTGGACACAAAAAAGTGAAAGAAAGTCACACATTTCCCATCTGAACATTATTTTCCACTGTATTATGTAGTTTTTTTCTGGCAATTTGTTAAAGCTCTGCAAAAAATAACTGATAAACCCCATAAATATATAGTGTGTCAAATACAGCTTTAAATAATTTTGAAAATTTGCTGGTGAGTTCTATTACATGTAATGTTTCAAATACATGTTTTATGTCCAATAAGCACCACCAAATAATTAGTTCTGATTAAACTACATCAGGTGTATAAATATATTTCCTTAAATAATTTTAAATTGTCTCTTGATCTGAAGTTTTTTTATGCACAATTTTCAGAAACTGGGAGATTGATCTGACTGATTTTCACTGAACACAACTCCAAGCCCATGTGGTGGACTGGACACTGCTGTGATACTGATCTGAGGGGTAAGAGGAGGAGGGAACTTTGGGCAAAAGTTTATGAATAAATTTTATTATATTATAAATTTTGGGCAGTCGAGTCATGAATATCGAGAAACCAACTGGAATAAAGCACTACCTAAAACTTTACTGTGCCCAGTTGTAAGGTTGTACTTTGTGCATTTAATAAAACTGATACAAATTCTCTAAAGATAAAATACCACAGTGTTGTAAAATGACACTTTTTCTGAATTCAGGATTTACTGAAGTCAGTGCTAGAATTTTAGCTACTTCTATTAATGCCTGAGTGGTGTCTTAACTTTCCTCTTTTTCCTTCAATCTTCTAAATATTAATGATTTTGCAACAGTAAATTTCTTTGTATAATAATTTTTTGTATTAATAAGGTTCAAACTTCTGCACATTAATGGTAATGATTACTTGCATCAAATTCTGCAAATTCTTAAACTTCTGTGTGTATTCTGATTGATGCCAACACATTTATTCAGATGTTTAACATGGAGCATCTTTGTTAGTGTTCAGTTGGCCTTTCAGAATTTCAGCATCCAAGAAAAGTGACACAAACTAAAATAATATTCCCCTCATTCTGAAGTGTTTGATGAGTATTTAACAAAGAAAACTTTTCATCTTGGCTATAAATAACTGGTCTCTAAGTTCAACTTTTATAACTCTGTCTTGGTCCTTGAGTTTCCAAAACTAATAACAAGGCTTCTTCCACAATGGGAGGAGAAAAATGTCATGCTGGTTAGAATTAAAATCATATATGCATATTGACTCATTTAAAATGATAAAAAATTTCCCCTTTACTTGTAGCTATTATTTCTTGGTCTATGATTTATTTTCCAAAATTATGAGGTCAGGATGCTGTCAGAAGAAACCATCTTGGCTATCAGATAGCTGTGAACAGAATACAGAACTTTTTGTTGAGATAAAACTATAAGTTGCATTATGAAGGGTTTCTTTTAAGGCTTATGAAATAATTTTGGCAAAATTCCTCTCAGGCGATGCTTTTGTGAAAGATGAGTGAAAAGAAGGAAGTGTGCTAAAATAAGTATCTGGGATTATTTTAGTGGAAGTTTTATGTCAAAATAATATGAAAGCCCATCATAAAATCCTGTAAAAATTGAATTTTCCATTTCTGTATTCAGGTAGTAACCATAAATGGTTCTATAAGGGTCAAAAATATATTACACATTTCTTACTGCTAACACCAAAGTACCCTCATGGTAGGCTTATCGGGTTTTATCTCATTTTCTACTCAATTTTCAACCACTTTTAGTTTCTTCTCACAGGAATGCTTTACAAAGTTCTTTCTGTGTGAAAAAAAAAGTTACTTGAAAACCAGGCAACTTTTCATTTCCCCAGCCAATCATTTTGGCCTTTTATTTGCCTTAGAACTAAGATCCTACCATTGCAGGTATGAAGTCTGATTTTAAATTTTAAAAAAGAAAAAAAAAACAGAAAAGAAAAACCAAATAAAAGAAAAAAACCCGAAAGATAAATAACCCACTTTTTGGTAGGGTAGTGTCCATGTAAAAGGAAGGAAGGAAAAGAAGGTAAATTTGAGAGTCTGGGTGAATCCAGCATTAGGAGTAGCAGAGAGGAGAGCGGGCACTAACTTCTGGAAGATGCTGGTGACAACACGGCTCGTGCAGCTGTGGGGAGGGCTCTGTTGCCACACTCGGAAGGCCACACACTTTGCCCTGCAGAGATTTTTTTTTTGCTCATCTAACCCGTTAAATGCACAGTCCACACATTTTTGCAGGAATGCCTGCTCCAGCGCAAAGCTTGGCATTGCAGCAATTCTCCCGCCCTCCACTTTCTGCTCATCCACACATGAGCAAGTCCTGCTCCCTGCGCTGTGGCGATGTTCGCCCCTTTCCGTGGTGTCCCTGATGCACACACGGAGCACGCCCGGCCAACGGGTCGCGCGTGTTGGGAGCGTTCAGCTGCTGCGAACCCCGAAACTCTCGCATCCCCACCGGGAGGGATGCGCTGGGCCGCGGGCTGCGAGGGACCCGGGGGGCTGCGAGGGACCCAAGAGGGCTGTGAAGGACCCGGGGGTGCTGTGGGGACCCGGGGGTGCTGTGGGGACCCGGGAGTGCTGCAGGGACCCGGCGGAGCCCCGCGGGACCCGCATCCCTGTCCTTGGTACCCAGCCCTGGCCGCGCTCGCCGCGCAGCCCCGCACAGCCATGATGGAGCTGCCCGCTCCGGGAAAACAAGCAGGAATGCACGGACATTCTGCCCGCAAAACACAGCTGTCGGATAGCTCCATGCACCGGAGCAAGCAATTAATTCAGAGATAAAAGGCTTCATTAACATGGCACCAAAATCTATGAACACCCCGGCATGTACCACCATCACACACACCCGCTGCTCGCCCTCCCTCTGTCCATGTCAGAGCGACAACAATTGTAAGAGAAATAAAACATTCTAAGATCTCAGCTGCTAGCGATAGATGGATGCAATGCCACTATCCAAACCTCTGGCATTCTCACGACAGCTCAGCAAATTCGCAGATTCTTCACCCCCCCCCCCAGCCCTCCCTCTCCCCCCACCCTCCCAAACAGAATCAGAAAGCACATCTTACCACTGGATGAGAGAGAGGAACAGAAGTGCCCACACCATCATTTTGAGAGAAAATGCAGGATTCAAGAATGCAGTGCTCCCCGGGCTTGTTGGATTTGGAGGAATCATCTCTATTCCAGCCCCCCCCCCCCCCCCCCCCCCCAGCTTTTTTCCCCCCTTTCCTCTTGGTTGCAGATGGATCCGTCCCCTTCTTTAATTTTTTTTTTTTTTGGTAGTAGTTCTCCCTCCTCCCTACCAGGTCCCGTCAGTGGGATGAGACATTGCGCCCAGCTGCGGGAATTAATATGCAGGGGGAGAGAAATTAGATCTGCACAAGCCCTTTGCAGATATAATCAGAAAACGTCAGCTCAGGCAGCAGGCAGCAGCTTCCAAATCTAGGGAAATAATATAATTGGGAGAAAAGGAAAAAAATGAAACCCAAACAAAACACAAAAATCACAGACACAGAATAAAAACAGTCAAGGAAAGGAGCACATACACATTTACGGAGCCGCTGACACACATGCAGGAAAATCCAATAAAGCAACAAAGAGTAAATGAGAGGGGGGGGAAAAAAAGAAAGAATAAAGCAATGGAGATTCTGCCTGAATGCAGATTAACTCTGAGGTCAAAGTGGAAATGATGCACTCTGCTGCAGCACAGATTAACACATGCGTGGTGTCAGCCAGGGTGCTTTTTAACCTTTGATTACACATATGCAGGCAGCCTGGATTTTCATTTTGGAGCTGAGAAGGATTTGGCAGGCATGAAAAAGGAGGTTGGAAGGAAAAGCTCGCCCTATGCTGCTGAGCATCCTCATTTTTCTAAACAGCGTGGAAATCGTGATTGCAAAGGGGGAAAAAAAATGAAAGGTTGGTTGGGGGAGTGGAAAAGGGAGGGATGGTTGTTGCTAAGTAACTCAGGAAATGGGGAAAGCAGCATTGGTGGAGTCAGTATGAATGAGGTGATTTAGTGTCTGATAGGATCAGGGGGAATATGCAAGGTTTTTATCTCCCCTCCCCTTAATAAAAGAGGCTACACAGACAGGAAACACTTCCTGGCCAGAGGGGAAACACTATAGGACTATGGAGGATGAACGCTGCCAAATTTTGGAACCAGAATCCCAAATTCTGTTGTCCAAAAATGCAATTTAGCAACTACTAGTGGAGTAAAAAATTCAGGGAATCTCATGATTCCTAAAGTAAGAGCACTTCAGTCTAAAATAGGTTCTTGGACTACAATCTACGATATTATTTTTACCTCCCCTATTTTTTCTATCTACATCAAAGTAAATATAGACAATAACAAGCCTGTCCAAAGACATTTATGAACTGGGAGATTGGGCAAATTTAATCACATGGAACGTTGGTTTTTTTTTTTACAAAAGCCCACTTTTGTAAAACTTCATGGAGAAATAAATGAAAAATTATCCTAAAGAAAACATAAATTATGGGAAAGTGGAATGTTACCAATAAAATAAAAGCATCAAAATTTGCTGCTGGACTTAGTCTTTCTGAGCAAAATCTGACACTTGGATTCTGGTCAAACCTTCCAATATCCTGGACAATCTGTTAGTTCCCAATCCAAATGCAGAATGAAATTTATCCATCAAAGTTAGATACAGTCATTGCTTTTTCAGAGTCTCTAAAAACACAGATCCAGCCTTCAGCCATCAAATTAATCTTTTATGTTTCTAAACACAATTCATTTCACTTTAACAATAATCAATAGATCAATATTGTTAGTTGAATTAAAAACATCTTGGTTCCAGGATAGTTTGATGATTATTGGAGCCAATATCTAACCCAGTCACTGTATTTTTATCAGTGTTTACAAACAAAGTAACAAGTTGCCAACCTGTTACTTAATATTTCCAGTCAATGATCTTATTGTTAATTAAATTTTTCCACCAACTTGTGCAATTACAGCCTCTTCAGTGATAGAAAGCTATAGAATATTTTAAATACTCTCCCCATATCTCTCTTCCTCTCAGTATTTATATATATATATGTGTATGTATGTATGTATCTATGCATGTTCAAATATCAACATTTGCTCATGGTTCAAGTCACTACCTGTAAACACAACACTTCTGTGATTTCATTGCTGTAATCTCTCATCAGTTATCACAACATTCCTTTGAAGGATGAAAATGCTGTGTATATTTTGGTGAGGGAATCAAAATTGTTGATAGCTAAGAATTTGAACTGTGCAAACACTTATTTATTGTCTTGGCTACAGTAACTGTGTCTGCACAAGCATGACAGCTTTACTCTGCCTTTTTTTACTGAAAATTTGTTCCATTAGCAAAGTCTTCTTGTCTGAAAAGAGCTCCTGGATTCCTACAAAATCCTTATGCACTTTCATTCCAGAGGGTCAGCTCATTATTCTTGCTAAGAGAGGCAAGGGGTCTGCAATAGACGAAAAACCTGCGGGTGTGAAAGCTTGAGAGAGTTTTCCAGGCTTCCCATCACACATATGGTAAATCAGAAAGAATTGGATACTGTAATACTATCCTGGACTGCTCAGAGATGTAAAAGATGCAGAAGAACATTGATGGTATTATTCCTGTGGGTACTTTATTAGCTCTGCCTTCTATTCACACTGTTAATTGGTTATCAGTGGTTTTGATAGCCAAGCATATTCTGAAGATTGTGTAGATTTTTCTGCATATTAAAACTTGCAGCACCATATTATGATTAATTGTTCATTGCAGACACATCAGCTTTAATTTTTATTTCAGCTGCCTGCAATTGACATTTAGGCATGGACTTAGGTAGTAATAGGTAGGGAATTGGGATCTTTGGCCTCTGTTACAGTCAGTAGACCACACAATGGCCAAGTCAGGTTTTGAGTGCTCCTAGATAAGATCATTTCAATACTAAAATACTTGACCCCAATACATAAAACTTATTCAGCAATAATCAAGCAATACCAATTTGGCTCTAAGTAATTTTAAATGCAAATTTGTCCTTGAAGTTCTTTGCAACCTCGGTCTGAAGGAAGGGAATGTAACCCCACATTTTATGCTTAAAGAATTTCAATATTATTATATTATACTGATAACCTCTGCTAGGAAAAAATTTTGTTTATCTGTAGCAGATAGAACTGCCATAGAAAAACAAAAATGTGCCAGGCTGTTTTCTCTCTGAACACATATTGTCTTTGAAGCACACTGTTCTTCTTTCTGTACCCACAAGCTCTATCAGACACTGATATTTTAGGATTCCATCATAATAAATTATCACAAAGGATCAAATTTACATGAGGACACTGCCTAGTGTGAAATGTTTTTCTGACACCTTTTGTGTGATAAACCAGTCCCACATAGTAACTTGTCCCTGGGCACAAAAGTGGTATCTTCACAACAAATCTTTTCAAGGTTTTGAAAAAATTGTGTTATGAAGAATAATTAAACACAGAAGCCATTGTTCCAAAAAGATACATTCTGTATCAGACTAGAATATTATAAGAGTATCTTAGTCAATTTGGCAGATACTTTGTTCGTTTTCAAAGGGGTTCTCAGCTCCTATTATTTCCCTATGTGTCCAAGGAAAACATGGCTTTTGCTTACCCTAAAATTATTTATTTTCTGTGTATCAAATATTAGATCACACATCAGAAAGGAAGATTAAAAAGATACATATAGCAAATGCAAAAGTGGGTGTTACAAAAGTAGGTGTTACAAAAGATGCATAAAGTAAAAAAAAGGGCTCTGTCAATATCTTGCCAGATTGTTTTTTATCACACGTTCCTATCTGGAAATTCTTTCTGTTTTAGGTTGTTGTTCCTTGTGTTGCTTTAGACAAAAACAAAGCAAACCACCAAAAATAAAGTGCTAATTTCAGTCTCTCTCAAAGGGCACATGATTTGGGTACAGGTAACTGGTTTATATGGGTCATGTTGAGGATGCTTTCTTAAAGGCATAAGAAGGAAACATCTAGGTAGTTAAATTTTCTATTATGCTTTATGAGACTTTTTATTACATATCAAGTAATGTTTTGATGCTTATAAAAATACATCAACTACTGTTTTAAATTATTCTTATTCTGAAATAAAATATCCTAGTTATAAATAAAAAGACTTTTGAACTGCATGAATCCACATATTTAAAAAATAGCTTGTATAAAGCTATATATAAATATATATTTTATAATAGTAGATTTAAAATTGATAACATTTTGCTTTCTTCAAAGACTGTCCTAGAATATTTTAGCCCTGGGTAAATATCTTAATTCTGAACTCCTGAAGAAACTCTCTTTTTTTCCCATGGCCAATCTTATAACACATTTTCTGGTCATCAACAGGTGTATAAATACATACTGAAACATGGAAGACCTAAAAATTAATCTTGAAACACTTCTAGGAGAAAGGTAGGTCATCGTTTTATACATTTATTATTGTACATGTGTGTTCATGGTTGTGCATAGGAGGATTTCATTCAGAACACCCAGACACCTAGTTCTCTTTTAATCCATGTGCTCCAAATACAGTGAGTCTGTGAAGGAGGGGTATGGGGGTGGGCTGATCAAAAACTGTACTAGATAAGTGCTAGACTAAAATCATAGTTTGGAGATGATTATTGACTGAATCAACATAAAATCTGGACCTTTCAAAGAGCTTTGTGAACCAAGGCCAACACAATTATTGCATCTGCACAAAGATATACCTTCTATACCTTCCTGCCAGTACCAAGTAGATGAACTCAGGAGTATAGTGTAGTGTATCCAGCCATAGTTCTGTCTCTTTTTCCAAGAATGACCTAAATATAACTATTTGTTATAGTATTAAAAAAACGTCCCATCTTAATATTGAATTTTGTGTTACTTTTCCCTGGTAAATATTGGATGGAATCAGAAATATTGCCTATCATCGTGTAGAATATGGATGCCACAGAAGTTTGATGTAGGACTCTAAGGTATATTTATTTATTTAACTGGAAAAGTATTATTTAAGCATTGTTTCAGTCCTGTTTATTTGGAAGATGATTCACTTAAACTGGCAGAATAAAAGAAAAAAAAACTAAATGGGTTAAAAATAGTAATTCTTTCAAGAAACCCTTCAAGCTGAAGCCACTTTCTTAGAGTATTCAACTTAATCCATTTTTTTAAAAACCCAAAATCTTCTGCTGCTTGGGAAATTATTTGTAAAGAATTATTTTAGAGCCTAGTGATTAAAATTGAGAAATGTTTCCTAAGACACTACCACATACAGTGGTACTTCAGGATTTAATGCAAAGTGAACATTTTTACAGATCGATACTATTCAACCTGTACCACCAGGTTTCTATTCAAAGCAATCACTTTCCAAGTATTTGACTTTAAAGAAAGATTTTTGGTAGCCTAATACAACCAAAGCACAACCCTAAAATACTCTGTTTGCTTATGTGCTTTGATCTTGTGCTAAAACAGTAAAGAAAACAAGATGTTGGCTAAGAGCTCTCACACTGTGCTTAGATGTACAAGCTCCTGCCAGAACAGACTTACCAAATGTTGTTCTGTGCTGCAAACATCTAAGATACTGTTATCATCAAACCCTTGGAGCAAACTGCATTCCCCATCTCCCTGCCACTGACCTGATTAAGCTTCCTTACCCTGTAACATTTTCTAGAGGGCTCAGCTCCTTCACACTGAATCCTTACGTGAAGAAATCACCATGCTAAGGTACTTGCTGAGGAATATATTCATTTATTTTTTTCTGAACAGTTATGTTAATGCCTAGGAGAAGTTTCTGCTTCCCAAGTGTTTTGAAGAAGCACAATTTTGAGGAGTCATTTATTGATATGTATTCACATGTATCAGTCTTGTGCACAATATTTCACATTTATACTAAGAATTTAGATCTAAACCCTGTGTTCAAACTACATGCTTGTGTTGAATGTCTAAGTTTAAGACCACTTTAAAACTGTCCCAGGAAGCCAGACTGCTTCCTGTACTCAAGCACAAGCCAAAGGGGAAAGGAGAATGCTGGAGTTGTCCACCTCTCACTCCTGGGGTTGAGAGAGGGTGGCAATGCTGGGCGCCTCTCTGGGGTGATGACAGAATCTCTGCATGAAGGTACAAGAGAACCCTTTTATATAATTCCACTTTCAGTGGGACAGGTTGAATTCTGTTGTTCATAAATATGATTATTACCCATGACCACTCAACCTACTTGCATCTTGTTTTGGATATTTACCTGCATGTAATTTGTAATTGTATATATTGTCTATTTAGCAATGAGAAAGGAAAAAAATACCCTGTGCACAGTCAGCCCTAAATACCAAAGGGAAAGACACATTTGAAATTTTGAAAGAGTACTTTTCCATCACTGTGTTCTAGTACTGGAATATATGTGTATTGGAATGAAATGAAACAGGTCTTCTTCAAATCAGCTATGAAACAGCACATTTCATGGACCAATATGCTTGCAAATGTAATTTCATCAGTGTATACTCACATTTGGCAGGATTAATGAGTTCTGTAAATGATATGTTTTTGTTCTAAGTCATTATATATATAATGTTTCTTATTTACTACTACAAAGAAATAGTGCTCCTGAGGCTGCTACATCTGTTTATTTAAACTGTGCACATCTACAGTATTATTTTTATTCCCACATGAAGAATGAAAATTCTCATAGACCAGGAAATCATGGTTCATTCATTTATTAGTTTTTCACAATATATAATGCAACAAGAACATCAAAATTAGATGCTTGGTTTCTGCCTGATAAAAATAGCTTAGCAACCTTAAGAGAATGATTGCTTTCAAAAAGAAGTGAATTATCAGTTTTCCTATGAATAGATGTATTTTTTTCAGAATAGTCTAGAAATCCTGACAAGATGCCAAAGGAAGCAGTTTGAAATGCATGCTTAGGAAGTCTCAACAAACCTTAATGCAATTTAAGAGTATATTTAACAGCTGTCTGAGCCCAGGGCTTTGCACAAGGAGGTGCAACCTTCTTTTTCATTATTGCAAGGAAAGGCCACTACCTGACAGAAAACATAAGCCTCAGAATGTCACTTTTCACAATTGCAGTCTCTATATTTTCAGTAAAGATATTTATACTGTTTCTGTTTTTCTCTCTTACCAAGAAAGTGAGATCAAAAAGTAAAGACGGTGAGATTTAGCAATATAAATCCTGAATTTGTTCAGCAGTGAATATTTTAAGGCACCAGTCTCCAAAGCCTGTGTGATAGCAGACACTCAGGGATGCCACTCCTTCTATCAGACACAGCATCACCGACTTTCTGTAGTTGTCATCCCTTTTGTATAGAAAATCTGATTTGATATGTGTTGTTTGTCTGGCATTTTGCTTAGTGTTCATTAATACTGATCCAAAAACTATTTCCAGGCCAGATTTGGTAGTTCCTTTAGACAGTTTACATAATCTTAAGACCTATTTTGGTGTGTCATTATTTCCTATGATTTAAATATTCAAAGTCTTTTTGCAGCAGCGAAGTAACTGTGAGGAAATCTTCCTGCCATTTGTGTGGGACCACATTGGAACACAAATATGGTTTCATAGAGGGTGAGAGGAGCAGGAATGGCTACGTGGGGATGGATCCAGGGTGCTGAGGTCTGTGAAAGCCTTACAGCTAGCCCTGCAAAGGGAATGTTATGTCCATTCTGTATAATCATTGCAAATGGTTTTCAGTTTTTCCTCCAAAAAACAGGAAGTAATGGAAGTAAAAGGCCATAAAGAATGTTTTCTTCATGCAAAAAGAGGCAGCCCATTGTCTCTGTTTGAGAAAGAAGATAAAACAGAAAAATTATGCTAACTCATTATACTAATTCTGCAATGTAAGGATACACAAGAGCATAGGTTTTCAATAAAGTATTCAACATCTGTTTTACATGTCTGCATTTGAGCTGCAAGTCTGCTTTACTTTGGGTTAATCTTTTTCACTTTACATAAAGCTGAAGAAGAAATTTCATAGTTTGGCCATCTTTCTGTTCAGAGTAAGCTCTTTTGATCTTTCAGCATTGGGCAGGATCACTTTCCAGCCATGGATTTGCAGTGGATGCAAATGCACTTTGGGAGTGATAGCTGATAGCAGGAGAATGTTTTTTCACTCTAGACTTTTGATGCCATGCTATGACATACTTATGGGCAAGCTAAGGATATTTGATCAAGTTCTAGAAATTTCTCCTCAGTAATTTTCAGTGGTATGCTTTATAGCACAATTGGGTACTGAATTACTCTTTTTAGTATTAAATATATTAAATAATGATCTAGATGGTAGTATGACTGTATCCTTACTCTATTCAGTAAGGATGCCAAGGCACAGACAGGAGAGTGATGGGAACAGGATTAGACCTGAAAAACAAAAGCTGTTTTGAAAAAAAAAATATTAATTCAAAACATTCAGAAAGAATGACCAGAAGTCTTGAAAACTGTTGTCAAAGGAAACATGATAAAAGGGAGTAAATGCAGTTTAATCTTAGAGGAATTATGTCAAGTTTTCAAATAATGTGCAAGTGTAATGAGGCATGAATAGCTGGTGTTTCTGCTTTGTACAGTGACTGAGATTTATCACAGCTTCTTAGGTTAATTATCTTTGGGTAATTCAAAAAAAATGCCCTATGGTGGGAGTCCCAGAGCACTGAAACAGTTTTCTGAGGTCAAAGATGAAGTTCCTTCAGTGTTGCTTTCTATAGCTGATAGGTAAGTGCTCTGTATAAGCTAAATCTGGGCTGAAATTAAACTGAGAATTGTTCAGTTAAGCTTTTAAACAAAAAAAGAAAAAAAAAATAGCAGTCATACATATATTTTTATTTGAAAGAACTAATGGAAATTAATTCATTTAATAGGGGCAATGAAAACTTTTGTTGCCACAAAAATAAAGGTATGCAATATTCATGATTTAGATGAGAAGAAAAAGTATATTGCTTGCAAGATCAAAAGAAAATGGAAGGAAAAAAAGTGATTTCTGAGGATGTTATCTAAAGTTCATTGTCACTTTCCATATCTCTCTCTTAAGTTCAGTTTTGTGACATGAAAGTTCACCACTAAGCAATGACTTCCAGGAAAATATTCCTAAGGAGAACTTGAACCTTGTTACTTCTCCTGGTATTTTATCTTGTATAACTAAAAACATACTCAGGACAGGAACTGCATTGAAAATCTCTTCAAATCTCTGCTTGGACTACAAGAGACATGTCTTTTATTCTTCTTTCCTGTTTGCATATATAGTGGATTTTTTGCATCTCTAAGTGATGTGGCCCATATACTCATGACAACAAAAAATGGATCTGAATCATCCCTTCTCCTCTGAAATGTAGATTGTGTGATGATCTCAGTGGCAGACCAGATCCTAGCTTTTACCTATGTTAACAGACTTCTGCTGCAATGTTTCTGTATGGTTTTAAGCTTTCAATAATCCTATTGCCCCAAAATATAAATTTCCTAATATAAGCAGTGACATATCAAGGGAAAAGTGCTGAAGTGATGTAGTTCCATATATTCCACTTAAAAAGTCAAGCTCATATTGAAAGAAACTGTGAAGGCTTATACTCACTTCTCTGCCCCTAACTGGCTACCACAGTTTATTTTTTCAGATGAAATAAGGCTTCAGAAGCTGCTCTGAGACCACACAGTGACCATAAGTATGGAAATTGTAGGAATTTCGTATTTGACTCTTTTCAGTATTATGAAGCTCTCAGAACTGGGACAGAGAACACAAAATCTCTCTAAAAGCCTGTCATAGAAAAATGTAACATCACCAGGCTGAAGCCTGAGGTCTGGGTACATTGTTGGGATGTGCACAGGGAGTCAGGCAGGAAGGGACAGCAGGATATCCCTCATCCAGCTCCTATTCAAAGGAGCTGTCAGTGCTGATTGAATTTAAACCAGACCTTGCTGCTCAGGTCTAGGAAAGCATCAAGGTTAGAAATTCCACAGCCTCTGTGAGCAATTCATTCTAATCTTTAATTGTGCTGACAGTGATCATTGTTCTCCCTCTTTGATAACCACCCTTATCTCTGGCACTGCCTTCTGGCCCCTCCTGCCCCCAGGGAGCTGCTCCATGTGCAGCCTCTTCCATGGACCTCCGGGGCCTCACTCGTGTTTGTCAGCTGAAAAACTGTACAATTTCTTGTCCCGAAGCCCCAGAATGACACCATGGTCCAGGTGTGGTCTGATGAAGGCCAGGTAAAGGTGAGTGATGACCTCCTCGGGTTTGCCTTCATCCCTGCCATGACTCCTGTCTCCCTGCCAGTCAGTCCCCAGCACTATCTGGGGAGGGATTAATCCATGCCATTGCAGTACTTTATAGCTATTCTTAATGAATTTCATTTTATTCCTTCAGCCAAATCCAGCCTCTCTGAGTGCAGCCCTACTCACAGGCACATTGACATCATGCCCCAGCTGCACAAACTTGATGGGCCACATCCAGTTTCTTTTAGTGCACAATTTTATAAATAACAAAATGCAAAATCTAAAGACTCTAGCTAAACTAGAGGGATAACAACTATGTTAATTTTCCTTTTGCACTAAAAAATTAAAATTAAAAAAAATTACTGTAAAGTACCATCACTGGGAGCTTCCCAGGAGTATATTTTAGTTTATTTATTTGTACCTGCTTTGAATGCTACCTGTTTGTACATCTTCTCACAGAAAAATTATTTTACATAATTAATCTTAAATGCCTCTATTTTCAAAGGATGCTCATTTAGTTTCCTGGTTCCTTTACACTAAAGGATTTATTATCAGAGGGGCTGTTACAACTAATGAGACCATACAGTACCATGCTCATGTTTCAACACAATCCCATTAGCACTTCAGTAAATTAAACTGCATTTTGAAGCAAAAATAACCAAGAAAAAATTCAAATAAGTTTAAACATATAAAACATTGTAACACATAATTAGGAAAAGTTACATAGTATCATTGCATTGATAATTATTAAACAATTGTGCTATTATTAAAGTTGATCATGTGATAATCATGATGAGGCAGCATTGTCTAGTTTGAAATGGTGTGTGTGCTATCATTCCAGGGGCTTGAACTAAACTAAATATTAATGTGTATATTAATAGCAAAGCAAATTAAGAAAAGTTTAATTAAACCAAATACTATGAGAAAGCTTCATTTTGAATATTCCTCTACCTATTGTCACTCTCAGATACATAGAACAAGGTAGGAATTAAATTAGGAGAATCCAAAAATGTATCCACTTGAAAATGAAGTGTCCTCTCTGACATAGCAGTGAATCCACAAGTGAGTTGATACAAGAAATCATTCAAAAGAGGCTTTCAAGTGCTTTTTAATTATTGGTTAGATGTTACACATTCCTCTTTATTTAGAATAGTGTCTCAGGAGCTGTAAACTAAGATTTATTTTACTGAAACTTTTGATTTTTTTCCATTCAGCAAATATTGATTTAATTTTCATACTTCTCCCAGTGAACAAGCCAAGAAACTAATGGACTGCATATGTTGATCTTTGTCAGATGATGGCAACAGCAGTGAATGTCAGGGTGGATCCAGAAATAGAGGTTACCCTGCTGCTTTTCTGCCTGAAGTTCAGCAGTGGGCACCTGCACCACCATTTAAGCCAGAAGTCAAATGGAAATTAAATTGGTTGGGTTTTTAAGAGATACTACTTAATTAAGTTTGTACTGTTTCATAGCAATCCTGAGGGAAAAAAAAAATGAATCAGCTTTTTAAGCCTCTGAGTTAGCAAGTTTGCATAATTACAAGAAAAACATTTCCTTATCTAGGTGTTATTCACCAGGGCCTATGTTACAGGTTACAGGAATACAGAGAGCTGTGGTGAATATTACACATTTAGAATCAAAACTGAAATTTCACAGACCACCACAGAGGAGATATGGGAAATCAAAAATTCAGAAATTTTAACTTGTTTTAATGCTGATTATCCTTCTGGCCATCTTGCAATAGGTGAGCTCACTCCACTGCACCGAGTTTGGCTTTGAAACACCCAGGAAGGGAAAGATGCACCTTGGCCACAGCTGTGCACTGCTGGGGTGGAAGGATGGCAGGCACAGGGTTCAGTGCCCTCCCGGGGTTTGTGAGTATCACGTTCTGTAATGTAAGAGCACTCTTACCTTCAGTTAACAAAAACTGTTCTTTGAACCTGCTCCACTCAGTTGCACTTCCCAGCTGTTCATCCCAGGCTGCTGCTGCTCAACAGCAGGAATGGGATTCATGGACAGGTTTTTTCCCAGGGAGGTAAAATACGACTTAACAGCATTTAAAAGAGCCAACAGATGGGGAGAGTGTTTCTCAAAATAATCCTCCCTAATGGACATTGCAGTGACGATCCTGCAGAAAGAAGGAGGAGAAAAAAATCTCTGCAGCATCTGTGAAAGGGAAATCCTGGGAAAACAAATAAATTAGGCTTTTTTAAACAGGCAAATGACTGCCCAAAGTTATTTATGCACAACAACATTTGCTTAGTTTCTTCCTTCCATTTTGTTTATGGATGGTTTAACTGAAATTTCAGATGGGTTCTGTCAGATCATATTCCCAGCCCTGGTTCTTCTGCACTGTTTCAAAATATGGGCAGAAATTTGCTTAATCAGCTGGGGAATTCCTGGCATCAGGATCCCAAAGGTGACGCCAGCCAAGGTGATGCCTTTTTTTTTTTTTTTTTGGTACTTTTCCTTGTCCTTATCTCCAACATGGAAAGCAAAATGTTGAGAGAATTTTCCCTTTTCTTGCTTTCAATGCCATCCACATATGCAAATGTATCTCGTCACTTCTGTTCTCCTTTTGGCAGTGAAAAAACTATTAATATGTAAAACTTCACAGAGTTCTAGTGCTTTTCTCAAATTTTTTATAGTGTAACTAAATCATATTTTTTCTGTTTTATTTATTGACCTTGGCAGTGACTCTTATATTCCTTTGTATGGTCTAGAGCCTAATCATACTCCTTTTGTTCTACGTTGTAACATCCATTACAACTGCTCACTAACATTTTGGTTCTGTTTTTATAAGTCAATATTTTTCTCTTTTTTCACAACTGTTTTTCAAAAATCTTGCTGGTTTTGGAATTTGCATATTCATTGTTTGATTTGGTCTATTAAATTGTATGGAAATAAACATGGATTTTCCCTGTAGCAAAATGTCACAGAATGAGCTCCAGTGCTGCTAAAATCAGTTTAACTAGGGGAATGAAACAGAAAAAAAAAAAAAAAAGAGTGGGCTGGAAATAGGAATAAGAACAGATGGCCTATGTTAGCATTTTTAGATATTATATTACATAAAGTGGTAGGAGGGAAACTAAAAAGGTAAATACCAACCTTTTTAATACCAACACTTTTAAAGAAGTGTTCTGTTGATACTCTCTCTGTATTGTATGGATATGAAAACTGAAAACCACGCTGCTAAATAGTAGAAGTTTCAACATTAAATTATGTTAATTAAATGGTTAATTGGTTAAATTGGAATTGTAAGGATACCTACAACAATTATGAGTATCTCTGTGCTTTTTTAAGCCTTTTGTATTTCTTTAAAAGGAAAAATGTATTGTTTTATGTGATCAGATCTGCACAGCTGATTTGCAAATTAAGTGCACAATAATATTCTACAGAGACAGTGCCACAATGTGTCTTCAAAGGAGTGTCTGCAGTTTCTGGCTTGAAGCTGTCTACCACACTTCATGTGTGACTTCTCCAATGCCTGACTCTTTATTTAGGAGCTCAGTTACTACCCAAATTTTTGTAGCATTGCCAAGAAAATTTCAGGTGCATGCTGGCAGCATTTCTTATTTTATTGTGTGAAAAGAAAAACAGAGTAGACTCACTTGCATATTTTATTTTTTTTGCAGAGAAAGTTTGTTCGACATACTGGCTGGGATGCGACAAAAGCTTTTTTTGTATGTGTGTGAGTATGTGGAACCTGGGTACCTCCTCAGGGGATTCTTAAACTGTCATATTAGAACACATGTTAGAACACAACAATATAAGATTCAAGAACATAGGTCATGTCTAAAAGTGTAAAGGAGAGTCACAGAGATGCAATGTTTCTGAAAATGATCTGGGAGACATTAATCATGCCATGATTAATCCCATGTAATCATCATGATTACATGATTTTTTCCCATGATTACTTACCTTGATGAGAAGGTGGCAATCCAAAACCCTGAGGTATTTTGAAGTACTCAGCATTTAGACAACAGGTTATGATATGATCTTTGGAAGTATGCAATGTAGATTTTAATTTATTTAGGTGTAAGAGGCCTTGAACCTGTAACAGAAATGAATTTTTAAAGCTGGAGTATTTTAATATTAGAGAAGAAATCAGCCATATCTGAGATTTGTCAAAACACCCTTCAAAACTCACTTAGCAGTGTGATTACCCAGGATGAGACTGGGAGCAGGACACAAAGTGCTGCTTCTGGTGATGCTTAGGAAGAGCAGGTGCAGCCTGGTCAGCATGGTCCAAATGGGCACTGGGAGCAAAAGCAGAACCAGAAACATCAGGAATCTCCTGCTGGCAGCATCTGAGCCCCATCCCAGTCACACAGGAGCAGAATGACTGCTGTCAAGAGCCAAAACCATAGGTGCCTCCACCTAAAATCAAAGCTCCTTCAAGGCCCTTGAATCCTTTTATGAGTCTGGAGAAATACACAGAAGATACAATTAAGAACAGAAGACAAAGAAAAGGTAAAATTTTGAAAAACTAGTTCTATGAGCATATACCTACCAATGGTTGAGCATTTTCCTAAATCTTTTAAGGCCCAAAACACATTATAAGTTACATTTTTAGATGGCAAACTTAGTATTGAAGTCAGATGTTCTTCACTAATTTATTAGCTAAGAAACTTTTTCAACTTATTAATTTAAGTCATCTTATCTCTCTATTCCTGTCTAAAGCAATTTTTTTTAAATACAAATATTAAACACATTTCACTGAACCATTGAGTTTGGCCACAGTGCATGTTTCCAGTTAGATAACACCTGAATGGCTGGTGTCATAAACCTCTTTATGACTTTACCTATTTCATATCAAAAATCAGATAGTGTCATTATATTCGTAGCTTTGAACAAAGTAATGCTTTCCTACATCATAAAAAGTCATTTTCCTTTACCTTTTGATGTCTTTGCCTTTCCAAGAACTTGTCATTTGCAATGATAGTCAGAATGTCATGGGAATCAAAGTTCTTCTGTGAGCAGCTCTGTTCATCTGTGCAATGAGAATGAATGCATAAATGACTTATTTATGTCATTTTACATTTTGTTTTTGAATTATGCTAATATCATGCTCTTATTATATATCTTTCCAATAAGTATTTTCAAACAGGTAATGGGTATTAAAATTACAAAATTTCTTAAGATAACATTATTTTAATGAGTGCTGTGAATGAAGCCCATCATTAACATTTCTTTCTGCCTGAAGAAATCATCTCTTCTTTTGGAAGCTTTGTCTATACCAGGAAAAAAAAAAAAAATTTCCTGTGTTTGCTTCTATTTATTCCACTTACTAGCAGTGTGCCATGTTGATATTGTTTTATAACCCTAAGAGGAGAACTATATCATAATTAAAACAAATATACATATTTTGAACTATTCTTATATCTACATGTGCTCTCCTCCTAGAAGGCCATAATAACTGTAATGACTTATTTACAGGGAGGCCAATTTTAATTTTTTGCAAAAGAATTCCTATTTAAGCTAGTGGTAGAGGAGAAAAACTGAAGTCAAGAGACAATCAATATTTTTCCCATAGTAATTGAACAAAATAACACTATCTGTTAAATATAACTGGTTTTGATTTAAATGTTCCCATAAACTCTGTTCAGGCTCTGCTGAGCCTGCAATATATGTTAATCCTATCAGAGGGAGGAAAACACTTGTGGAAATACAATAAACAAGCCTTAAGGCAAGGTGAAGAATCTACCATTATATTATTGATCCAGCAGTGGGTCTGAGAAGAAAAAGAGCTTTAATTGGTCACCATCTAAATTGTGTTAGTTATTGTGGGTGTATTTTTTCTTTTTGAGAAGAGTGCCTCACTGCCATAGACTGTTCATATCATGTTATTAAAATAATACTCAATAATACTTCTTTTATAAACTCTCTTATAGTTAGGAACCATACACTCAATTTTTTTAATTTTAGTTAATTTTATTCTCTTTGATTGGATAGGCACTGCAAGAAAACTGGTGAAATAAAGCTGGGTGAAAAGCATGCCATGAAGGCTTTCAGTACTGAGCATATTTGGTTCCTGTGGTTCTAGAAACTTTTCAAATTTTTTGCTGTGTGCAAATCCATCACACAGCTGCTGTAGTCAGGAATCTCTCTTGTGCCAAATCAACTCCTTTCTTCTTTTCAGTCATGGTTAAAGGGTTTGTAACAGTGACAAGAAATATGCACAGCTCTATATCTATTATCTGATGATCAGCCCACATCAGCAAGAAAAGTGAGACTGATTTATTGAGTCTTTGCATATTGTTGGATATAAATGGGACAACACTGGTTACATTTTTCTTCACTAGTTGCTTTTGAATTCCAACATGCACTTTAGTTTTATTTTCACTCTCGGGGTTTTTTATTTCTCTTGCAATAATTCAGGTTTGTTAGAAATAGTTTCTTTTCCACTAATTTGAATAGTTATTTTCAATAATGAAAACAAGGGAGACATGAATTAACTACAAGGATTTTTCATTTTGGACAACTATAATGGAGCTTAGCAATAACACAATTTTTTTCCCATGATTACTTACCATTCTCACATGAACTCCATTAGCAATTACAATGCCAATGACTGATTCTGTGCAGGAGGGTAAGAATGGAAAGTTTCAAAACATTCCAAAGTACACTAAATCACAATTTAAAAAAATTATTAATGTGAATAAATCTGTAATGTGAATAAACTTTTAATAAATAAACATTTTTGTGAATGGGAAAGGAAAATTGCTAAAGAAATTTTCATGACAAGTCATATGCTTCAAGAAAAAATATTCCTACCTATTGCTATGCTATGATTTTAGGCATCAGAATACTTTATGAGCCAAATCTAAATCAATATTAACATGAAATATTCACAATGAGTACAAGGGAACATATGAGTTCATATAAAACATTCATCTGTTAAATAATTTACAGTGCATTTTTCCCTGTTCAACTATCCTACTTTCACATTATGCTTATGGCTTTTTTAAATATAATTTTTTTTTCAGCAATGAATGGAGAACTCCTTTTTATACAGGTTTTTTTATTATAATTGCATAAAAAATTATTGTTTCAGTTCAGCTATCTAACAGAAAAGGAAATGTGAATTAGTGCAAACTTTCATATAACCCAAAGGTTTCCTTTTTTTTTTTTTTAAATTACCCAACACTTGAAGCAATAGCAAGGCAACAATTTACAAATTGCCAAAAGCACAGGGAAGACCCTTCCTCTCTTTTCTTGGGGCAAAAAAAAAAGGGCGAAATAAAAATCTAAAAAGAAAAAAAAAGAAGAGGATCTCAAGGACGTCACCCTATGACACCTCCAAAATCCTTCTGTCCAGCATAATGTGGGGTTATGTTACTGATTGTGGAATAGTCTTTTAAATAAGGAAGAACAGATGTGTAGTGTTGCCATCAGGCTCTTTCTTTCTAATCCCCATTCTAAACTAGATAAAAGTAGAAAAATTAATATAACTTTATCTACCTCCTGTAAAAGAATCTGGTAAATACCAGTTTATTATATTATTCAATAGAAACAAAGATGATGTACTTTTATATCAGAATATGAAGGAGGTAATATGCAAGTAGGGAGATAATTTGGGTTGCCTCTTGTGCCACCAACTTTCTATGCCTCATTTCCCTCTCTCTAAAGGCAGTTAAAGATCACATGTGTTTCTCTGGTTTTTTAAAAGTATATTATAAGATCTCAGAAGGAATAGGCAGTTCATGATATACATGTGAACTACGTGGGCCAATTCTGTTTTCAGTTGTGAGTCCTGTTGCAATACTGATAAATTAAACAGCAGGAATTTCAATCAGATTGGGCTTATAAATGCCACAGAAATCTTTATTAACCATTTGAGTTTTCCTCCTGTGTACAGGAGCACACTGGCTCTCCCTTAAGCTCAAAACCAAGCTGGATCCTGTTAATAACACTATGACATCATGACAGAAGTTACTGTATGCAGGTTTGCCACTTATAATCAAATCACCATTTCCCCTATCAGTTTGGTTGCATTATTAAGTGACAGTTAAAAATAATTTTGATGATTAAATGAGCTGTTCTTCACAACAAGCACATAATTTTCTTTTTTCCATGAAGCTTTCAAATCAAGACATAATATTCTGCACTTGGCACATCCATGCCAGGTGTAAGAAAATTGATCTGAAGTTTTACTTCCTTTACCTGCTAAGAGGATGTTTCTATCACTTGTAGTATGTGTTTCTCTGTGGTTTTATTTCATAGGGTGGAATTCTTTTGCTCACAGAGACAATTCTAATAATGATGAATAATTATTTTTGCATTTCAGACCAGAGGAAAATGAAGGTGAATATGCTGAGAAAGTTGGTAATATTGGTTCCTTTCGGAGTTGTCAGCCATCATTGTGATATGAGGTGGCATCTAAATTTTAGAAGTTTTATTCTAAAAGCCTCATTTGAGCAAACAGTAGTGTTATTCTTTTCACTCAGGTCTCAGACTCAGATGTTTCCCACACTAAATTAAATGCCATTCAGTGTAAGAAAAATCTATCTTGTTACCCCTCTTGTTCAATCTGATTGAAGATCTTAAGGAAGCATCAGAGGCAATTGATATTATGTCACCTCTAATAAATCTTTATACTATCAATTTTAATTAAATACAAAAATATATGGTGTCTTAACCTTCTTAGTAACAGGCACATGTGAGAAATAGCAGCAACTCAGACTATGAAGGGCATTTCAAGCACAAATTTATTTGTTTTCCTCTGATGCGAGAGAGTTGAATTTTACTCACTGCAAATAAACAGCTGTAGCTGCTACAATGATAAATTGTCTTTATTAATTTGAAAGGTAAGATTTAATCATAGAAGGAAAGAAACCAGACATGTATTTTATTAGCAGAGAATAGAGAACAGCTTCATTTATATCCACTTTGTATTATTTGAGCACTGTATTATATGTTTTGTATGGTATTATTTTGTTCTTTGCTGGAAAGGCTGGAATTTCTGATTTTATAAAAGGTACTTTCAAATTCTCAATTCAAATTCCTACTAAGGAACCTCATACTGGAACACATAGAGGAAAATTCTGGCATTGTTTGCCCTAGCAAGAGTTTGACTTTGATGACATTTGTTGCCCCTTTTCTAAATGTCAGGCACACCAGTCTCATCTTACAGGAACATTTATAAAGGCAGTTGCGATCATCACAGCAGAACTAAATCGCAGTACTTGTAGAAAGTGGCCAGAGAATTTCCAACCCATCAGCTCCTGCATCCTCCAGGGAAGAGGGGTGAGATGCTCTGCCAAAGCCCACCAGAACCTGGGCTAGCTCTTAACACTCTGGTAGCCACGAGAGGAGTGGGGAACAGCTGGGACTGGGGTTTGCCCACAGCTGAAGAGCTGCAAGGCGCACTCTGTTACAGCCACAGCAGGGACCAGGCAAAGGAGGAGGCTCTTTGTCTTGGGGTTCCATGGGGACATCCACTCCAGGGGAAGCGGGTAAGGCAGAAGAGCCCCAAGCGGCTCAGTGCAAGGGGTCAAATAGAGCTACAAACCAGGGGTGGAGACAGAAAATCAACCAATGTGGGGATGTCACGGGTGGAGCAGGGGGATTGCTTCAACCCTGTGGGACCACTCAGGACAGGGGGAGGAGAGAAAAAGGGGGAGACCTTTCCCATGGGCCAATGGGGCCTCGCGGATCAGGGGATTTCGAAGCGGGTGTTTCAATCAGGGATTGGCCCAGGGGATGAGTGGCAGGGAACATTCTGGAAAAGTGGGCAGGGTTACCTTGACAGGCAGGGAAGAGACTGGAACAAAGGGAGGGTACAACTTAGGGAAAAAACAACTCAGGGAAAACGTGGGGGGATGATAGAATGAACCATTTAACAACAGCTTAATGAAATAAAACAGGCGCCACAGTGATGCTGCCCTGATGGTCTGTGCTCAGACTGGAGGGTGGGTGAGCAAAGGGACCAGCAGGCTGTGAGCAGAGCAGTCCCAGCCCAGTGCTGCCAGCAGGAATTCCAGCTTTACCAAGTCAAAGGCTTACACAAATTGCAGCAGTGCAGCCAGCCTGAATATGAAGTGAAAAAAATGTATATCACGCTGTAAATACATAAAATTTGAAGATGAATTTAAGAAAACAAGTGATGTATTCAATTTATCAGTGCGATTGTGCTTTTACATCACATAATCCTGAATTATGCATTAGTCTGAATATCTTCATTCCTGTTTATATATTTCAATTACAATATGTTTGTATTTCTGTTGCTTACTCAGCCTTTGTTGCTTTTTGCCTTAAAGTCTATTAGATTTTATTTTTAGTAATGCAACTAAACACAAGCTTTTGGAAAACTCCAAAAATTATGGAAGAAATTTCTAAAATGACAAGTACTGTCATACTTGTCAAAGAAAATTTCTATCTATTCTAAGTGCTTTATTATGTCTGTGTCTTCAGAACTGACTAGTCAATATCTGATTTCATAATTTCTTTTAAAAATTAGGCAAACATATACATATTAAAAATTCTGTTGGCTGAAAACATAGTATTATTGTTCAAATGTCTGCAGTAGTCTGTTACTTGATTGTTCTTTTTGTAGCTCAATTTCAATTTTAGATTATGTTTAAAATTATCTGCTGTATTCTTGGTAACAACTGCCAAGCACATGATATTCTGGAAAGCTGAAACTGCTAAACTGCTTATGCATGGGTTTTTTTCTAAATGTTATACCTAATTTTAGCACTGTTAACATTGTCATCTTGCAATTATATAGGGGCATATACATCATGACCTGCAAATAATGTATCAGCAAAGGGTTTTCCCTCCTACTGGCTTCTATTCCAAATGCTTCATGAAATCAGAAGGCATGTAAAAGTTATTCTGAGCCACTAGCCCACCTACAGCATGTCACTGTGGATTGCTGAAAAGCACTAGTTAAAAAATGAATTTAAGATGGTGGAGAAGATAGGAGCTGTTACATTTGTTGTGACGGAATTTGTAAGATGTTCAGTTTTATGTGTCAGTTAAAAGCAAAAGAAATCAGGAATGTCATATTTCAATCCACAGCTTCCCCAGAGTAGTTTCATAAGTTATTATGTTGCCAGCTACCAGATGGTCAGTGACTTATCCGAGGGCTCAGACAACTTATTGATAATGACATTCATTCATTTCTATCAAATTTTTATTTAGGAACAACTTGTGGGTTTTCTGTCTTACTCTTTTTCTTCCTACAAAGTGAGTGAGGAAATGAAGAAATTAGAGATGTCCTTCTTGCTTTGCCCTGTCCTCAGGCAGGAATTCACAGGGGTAGTTTGACTCTGGACTGTGCAACTTGGAGATACAAATCTTACTGCAGAGTCCAGAAAGGACCCTATGGATCCAGAGAAAGAAACTAAGAGTGATAGCAAAACTGTGGGCAGAAATCAGTAAAAAAAAGAAAGCAGGTGCAGTTCTGCAGATTTTGAAGATAGCCATGATTAGCACTATATGTGAACCAAGTTTTCAATAACTACGATTTCCAAATCTACATTTGGAAACAAGTGTGCAAAATTCAAAAATTAGCTACTCATCAGAAGATAAATTTTCTAAGTTTGCTTTTCTTTCTCGGATTTTCTTTAAAAGGGTGATTAGTTTGTGCTGTACACAAAATTATTTAAGTTTTCCAGGTATATAAGTTATGATAGAGAAAATCTCATACATGTCCTTCAAGCATCCAACTTCAGAGCTTGTGGCAGTGAAAAGGCTGGACTCTAAGCATGTCTTAGTGAGATACCTACACTCAAATAAGACATACTTGAAAGTGAGTGTAATTATAGGAACAGGAGCAGGAAGGGTGTTGGTTTAGGAGGAAATCTCGCCCATGGTGTTTACATTAAGAGTGACAGCAAAATTACAGAGTGACTTCAACATTCATAAATTTGGATGGCTTCAGGGTAGTCAGCATAACAGACACAGCACCAGTGCTAGACTGTTTCCAGACATTAGAGTTCAAGGGATTCTTAAAATTACAGCAAACTTTTTTTTTTTCTGTAATTTTTTTAAGTAGTAGAAAAAGGATTTACAATATAAATGCATTTCACCAAATCTGTGAAGGTTAATAAAACTAGGAATCACTATTCTTATAGCAGAACAAGATATATTTCAAACCAACCATGGAAAATCAATCACCTGTAAAAGCCAGATGGGGCTGCAGCCCTATCCCAATTACCACAAACTGTGTGCCTACAAAATTGTGCTGCTAAATCCCTGAAATAACCTCATAAGTCTAATTTGCATTGGTTTCTATGATATTTTTCTTTTTTCCTTCTCTTTAGCAAAACTGTTTGGCTATTCTGTTTTCAACCATGAGATAAGGAATTCTCCAATGTGATTTTCCTTTCTAAGCATTATTTGATTTACTATCTTGATGTTAAAGCTTAGCTGTTTTGCTCTTAAGCTTTTAATCACAAATTTAAGGAGAAAATAATTTTAAAGAATTTAAAAGGAAGTTGCTATCCATTATTGCCCAACTGGACATTCATTCCTGAGGAAAGACTTGCTATAAAAGAGCATCCTGACCTGAACAGCCTCCATGTCTCAAGGCTGAGGGAGACTAGACATTTGGATATACTCTGAGTGCCTCCATATGAAGTTGGAGGAGCAAAAGAAGTCACAGTAGTTTACAAACAGTAAACAAAAAGAAGAGACATTTGAAAGAGTATTTCAAATATTTTTTCATGTATCTTCAACCCCTTTGCTCTGGCACCAGTCTTTTATAGACTCTGGTCTATAAAAGTGCCCACACCTGAGCCCACTCTCACTGAGGACACAATCAACCATCTGCAGATGTGACCTCCTGAATGCAAACTATTCCTCAGGAGAGAGTCTCTGCCTTTCCCACAAGTATTCCTACAAAAAAAAACAAAAAACTCTGGAAGAATTAGTTTTGTTGCAGTTATATTTCTTTATTCCTATAAACCAAACCTCTACAAGAATTAGTTTTGAAATCCAGAGGCTGGATTTCAAAAGTATTTAGGAGTCTGAACATAAATATACATTTAGTGCACTTTCCAAAGCACTTCCCCTCACCTGTGCATGATTGCTGGAGATATCAGCAAATTCAAGGACTGATGTGCAGCTACTGCAGACAAGTGATACTAATGAAAAGTACTTTTCAGGACCTTAGAAACAAAACTAGCTTGTATTTATCTTATATTGGCCTTATTCAATGGGAAGGAGGGGGTGATACATTTGTGGAATTGTTATTACAGGCATTTCAAAGGACTCAGATGTAGAAGAGAATTGACTCAGAGAAGAAAGTTATGCCCAATGTATTTGTGTCCAGAATAAGATTACTCTCTTCCATGTGGCTGTCTCAGCAATCATAACTAGACAACTTGTCCCATACTGTTCATGACTGGAACTGACCCTGCATTGAAACTGTAGAACACTGAAGAATAAATTTTCAAGACATTTTCTTCTAATAATACTTAATCATTTACCCCTCCTCAAAGTTCTGTATTATTAAATGTTATTTATTAAATCAAACCCTTATCCATAAAATGTTTCCCATTCTTGTTGAAGTTTTCCCTACCTTTGGATCATTTCCATGTTAAGTGGCAGGTAAAAATATTTTTTCCCGAAGTCTTTTCATTAAGTTCTGTGAATAATTACATCCAAATTATCCTAGAGGAGCACTTATGCAACTTGTCTTATAAATATGTAGTATTTCATTAAAAATTTTAAATTTATGGTTATATATTATGATAATTATCTGGAAAATAAAGAAAAATTCCACAGCATTAACCAGTAACTGGAGAAAAAAAAAAAAGATTCATCACCAAGTGACCTTTAATATCTAGTGGTGATGGCCGCCAAAGGAAGTTAAACTTCAATTTAAAAGTTAAAGAAAAAGGAATTAAAATTTAAATAATTGTCTCATTGCATGCATGGCTTTATTCTACCAAGAACAACTTTTGCCAAAGGAATGAATGAATCAGGCAGATACAGGAATCAAAATAATCTTTTGGATGTCTATTATTTAATAGCATGGAATGTTCCCTCATCAAGGTCACCTCACTGTTGTGTATCGTTGCTGAAGGGGAACATTAATCAAAATCACTGATGATGAATACTGCATCTTTAGATATTAATAAATTAACCTAAATGCTTGTTAGATTTTCCAGAATTCAATCATAGCTTTAAATTAAATATTACACTAAATACCCCAAACTGGCAGAGTGCTTTTCTAAGACCAGTATTAGAATACAAATTAAACAGAATGGTACAATAATACATCATTCCAAGCTGATTTTTTAGAAACTTATTTATCTTAATTCATTTGAATAACTTTATTTTCATATTTTTCCCTTTTATATGATAGACAGATCAGCATTATCAGTGTGTCCCACAAATCACATATCTAAAGAATGGTGTGTCTGTTTACCTTGGGCACATTACTGTCACACAGGATGTGATATTGCTATGGAATACCCACAATTTCCACTTATGCCCCCTGCCCTCAGAAAAATAATTTTAGAGCCAGTGCATTTTCCCCTCTTATCTTTTTCTATTAAAGTCAAGGTTTTAGGGTTCTTCTTCTGGTTACTTGTATTTTTCTACCAAGATATGAAATATTCCATGGAGCTCATCAAACTCAACTGTTCCACTTTTCATTAGTTCTCGATTGTGCAGAGTAAGGATTTCATTTTCTAGAGCATATGCTGATTTCTTACCCTTGCTGCCACATGTGCAAGCCCAACAAGAGTCCCAGAGAATGACAACCCCACTGAAGTGAGTAACAGCCTCTAAGATAAATAAGCCACCACACTTGAATATTCAGAGGTTGTGTTTGTTCTAACAGAAGTTGTGTCTGTTCATGCTGCTTCCCTCCAGCCTCGCTGTTTAAATTCAGAGAAAGGGGCTGGCAGTCAGTTTGTTTCTTGAGGAGCCTGATCTCAACTACATTCTCTTCTACTGACTTACTGGTGACTGAAGGCAACACATAGACACCAAAACCCAGTCTGTTGTTTAGCTCCTATTGATTTGAACAGATTAATAGACTACCAGATGATGATATCTCCATTAATATGGATTTACACTTTAAAAAATCCCATTTTTCCTGTGACAGACAGTACATCCCATCCCAACACACAATTTATTCAAGTTCTGGAGCTCCAGTGAATGTTGCAGGTAGTTACTTTCTCAGTTCTTTAATTTTTTTCCACATGACGTTACTACTTGGGACCTGGAGCCAAATCTTAATCTCAGGTCCAAAGTAGTGCATAACAAAAGACAGATTCTGCCTTAACAGGAAGATAGCATGCTCTGAAATGCTTTAAGAGCTTGAAGCGCCTCAAATGTTTAGATTTCCTGAGTAACTTCTAGTGCATCACTTTGTTCATTGAGGTTATTATGCAATGATATAAAAATAGGATCTCTTTCTAATTCCCCTTCCTCCCCAACTCTAAATCATGGCTCTAAATCAATCAGGTTCACATTCCTCATTTATGTGGCTTATCTCTTATCCCTTGACTACTCAGCCTTCCTTTTTATTTTGTTAGCTGCTTTTTTTAATACTGATAATACCATTTTAGTATTTTCCTATTTCTCCCGTCTCCTTCCTCTAAATGAGAAAAAGAATTATTATTTACCCAGTGGAATTCTAAAGCAAGCAGTTAATAGAAACTGTCTGCAATTTAAAGATCATTACCAAAAACTACATTTGCCTTCCTTGTACATCACCTCCCAAGTTCCAGCAAGAAGATCATGTGAGTGCAGTACAGCTGGGCAAGTTATTCAGGCAACAGAGAGACAGAAAAACCATGTAGGGTATGATGAAATTACATGTTTTACACGCTGGACTTGTCTCAGAGCATTGTGCAAATAATTCCTATTTCTGTTTCAAAGCCTCCAGTTAAAGGAATACAATACCTCAGGATTTTCAGGTAGAATATTTCACTCATTTATTACTGTAGAGTGGGATTTTTAAAAAGAACTCATGAGTAAATTCTGAAGACATTAAAGTTAAGGAGTTTTGCCAGTTCTGTCACAGCTGTACACCAGTCTTCAAAGCTTATCCATAGCCCAGGATTTCAAGTCTCAGCCACGTAAAATTTCCAAACTGTCACCCTTTACTACACCATTGTGTCAGACCTCTGATACCTGTAGAATAGTGCTGGTCCCTTACTTAGGAATTAAAACAAACATTTTCAACAAGAAGAGCTGTGAAATCAGGGAAACAAAGCAGGAAGTTGGCAAGAAGACAAAAGCAAGGTCAGTTGTCAGATAGAGCCTCCTTGTCCCCTCCATCCTTCCCACAGTCACCTGGACACTGTAACTGTCCTTGAAAATAAGAATGTTTTCCTTATTGAACTGCAAGTGTGGGATCTTGTCAATACACACTGAATGATGTGCTGTTGAATTCTGTACCAGCTGGCCCAGCTCAAGTCATTTCCATACTCTCAGCTAGACATCTCCTAATGACTCAAAAGTCATTGTGCATTTAGGGAATCCTGCAAAGTGATCCAGAAGAAGGATGGACTCTGCAGTAAGATTTGTGTCTCCAAGTTGCACGGTGTCATGGAATTACACTTTGTAAAGCTTCGTGTTGCTGTCAGGGTCAAGCTTAGGAGGAGGGAGATTCAAAATAATACAGGCAGGGTCAGCCAATCCCTACTGATCCATCACTGGTGTCTAAGGATGGTAGTGCAACTCAGCTGCATCTGATCTGATCCCAGTTGTCTCCTTTAGGTTTATAAAGGATTCTGTTTTGCCACCAGAACACTTAACAATCCTTTTGCAAAAGTATCTCAGTGTCTGAAGAAGTCTATATTCATGTTCAAGAATGAGATCAGCATTTTGCTGATTTTAACCTAATTCAAACAGACTTGCTCTAAGATTGTAACAAAAGGGATTGCTGGGAGATTTCAAGTTTTTTGTGTGGTTTTAAGTACTCTTTATGCATCTTTTCATATTTTTTATAGTGAGATTCAATTGTTCATAAGAATTTCTTCAAGTATAAATGGTTTCTCTTTTATTTTAGCTTAACTTAGTAATTGAATTTACCAACATTTTTTTAAAGAAGGAAAAAAAAAGCTTAGGGTGTAAAAATATTTTTTTCAAGGGATTAAGTGCTCTAACAGACTTCAGTGAAAATTGGTTCTTGAGTTCTCATCTAATTGGACCAATGAAACCTTTCTACCAGATGCTGAGGTTGTCATATGGGATTTATTTTTTTTAAGGAATGTGAAATCACTGAATATGAGTATATGTTAATGCCCGCTGTGAATATCCCTTTGGGTGAACAGATTTGGAGGTTTTATTTGAAAGTCTGGCCTGCCAATGCCATTCCCATTTCATTTGCAATGTATGTCCCTTGGGCAATGTCCCTTCACTTCTACTCGAAGACAAACACTTCACAGAATAATCAGACAATTATTTCTTATAAATGTTTAGGATTAGTGAAATGTTTTGAAATAATTAGTTTGAAGGTTTCTGTGTATTTCTCATGTACATGTCTGCTTATATAGGTGTTAAGTAGCTTGTACACACAACTACAATAATAAATGATACTGTGAATGTTCACATGGGGACTGATGATGCATTTTACATCACTGTTTACTGTAAAAGAACAGCATAAAATGTTTAATGTCACAAAAGAAGGTCAAGTGAAAGCCTTTAATTAGATTTTTGCAGAAATTATGATCTGGCTTGGAATCATTGTCATTCAGTAATAATTAAAGGGTGTGGAAAAATTAAGTCACTCGATAAGGAGAAACTTGTCTTATAGTCAGCATAAGTAAGCATCCTACTAGTTCAGTAAAGGAAAGTTGGAGAAAAATTTCTACTTGTTTTTGGTTTTTCGTGTACTAAAACTGTATATGCTATTTGTCATCGTCATTTTTTCTTGACCTTTGATCTGCTGCCACTCATTTCCTTAATGTCTTTTTCACATTTCCCAGAACTTTTACCATTTTATTTTCTAGCTTCATGCCAGATTTATGAAGGTTCTTATTTACAAGCACAGATGTTTCAACCCACCTCTAGAATGACAGTGTGACATGATTCCACCTGTTCAATGGAAAATCATGACATGTTTTTCTGACTTGTCCTCACACACAACTCTATCTCCTCTTTAGACAAAAACATACATGTTTTCCTTTTGCTGTCTCCTTCCTCAAAGACAGCAGCTCTTTGATTTTTCTCCTGTGCTTCGCTGTTTGGCTCAGGCTCTTATCAAGGCATTTGCATCTGGATTGTTATGATTATCTGTTTGATAGGCTTTCTTTTCTATGCAGTCAGTAAGGCTTTTCTCCAGTCTCTTCTTCTGGCCTCTAGTTGCTGTATTTTACAATACTGTTGGCCTAAAACACTTTATGGAGTTATCCAGAATACCACTCTGAAAAGTAATTTGCCTCACAAATGTTTTTCTTTACCCTGTAACTTTATTGATGTGCCTTTCCTTCCCTCTTACACCAAACACTTATCTCTGTTTTCATTTTACAGTCAACTTTTCCATAAGTTGTCAGTCAGAACCAAGAGATCAGTCATCACTTGTGATGTCAGCCTCTAATCTACATGTTCAAGCAAAGAAATGCTCCATTGGTTGTTGGGTGTGATCGTAGTTGCACAAGTACTTCAGGCAGACCTCTCTGGGCATCTCCCTTTAAGCTCAGATTTTTGTTTGCATGATGTTTCAAATTTTTTTTTTATAGAATAGTCATGACAGACTTATCTGTCATATATCCATTTTTAAATTTTTCCAGAACAGCTCTGAGGCATGAAAACTTTTGTAAAGTAAACTGTCATGGCTAAATATTCTGAATTTACTTCAGAAAATGGTTAACAGGTATGGTTTTCTAAAGCACTGTGGCTACTGATGAACTTGCAGGGTAATATTATCTCATTGTTAGTTTGTCTTCCAGCATTTCACACCCAGACCCCCTGAAATATGATGCATAGTTATGTTAACTTTTTTTTTTTAATTATATTTCAGAAGATTGTCTGTAACCATCTCCACCTTTGCTCTTTGAGACAGGAATTGTCCTAATTTTTCCAGTTAGTTCCTAAATTGTTTTACACTAAACCACTGTGGAGTTTCTCAGGATGCCATATTTTATCATTCTCTTTCAAAAGCTTTTAATTGCTGAGAGGCAGCAGTGGATCACTGTCCTCTTCTTCTGGAGGGTTTTTGGTAAATCAAAGCACTGCTATGCTTTTATTCCCTAGCACTTGACAATGGCACTACATGAACTATTTACCAGCAGAGTCACAGCCCTGATGGCAGAAATGACTGGGCTCTGCTTTAAGCTTGACTCACAAGGATAAAATCTTTCATTAGATTTCTCTTTGTGAAGTGTTTATTTAATTAATGAAAACAGTGTCTCTGAAAACTATCGAGCATAAAATTACTTTGGGTTTTCAGAAGTCAAGGAGAAAAATAGAACCTAGGTAATTCCCTTTCCTCATCAATTGTCATATAAGAAATTATGGTCAGATTATTGAATTACATTAATATATACATCTAGCCAATATATTTGGAGTTTTTAAAGTGAATGGGACATTGGAAAGTTAAAATTAACATTGTTGTTATTTACTTATATTAGGTAACAGAAACTTAGGGCACAACTTCATAAAAAATTGCTTTGAACCAACCTGAGTAAATTAATTCACTAGGAGAGCTAGAGTTTAAATCATTCTTTGTCTTGTTAGCCTAATATCTGTTGCCCTTTGGAAGGGATTTAGTTTTATTGTTTTTCAAATTTTGGTATGTATTCTGCAGGCTTTTTTTATAGGTATTTGAAAACTCTAGCCTTTTAAATTAGATCTTCAGTATTGCAAACTTTGTTTTTTACAAATTCCTTGAGGTAAATGTCACTATCTCTAAAGTCTGCAGAAGATGAAGAAATGTGTTTAAAATGTCTTTTAAAATGGTGTAAATATAGTGAAGAAAAAAAAATCCTGCAACTTTCTTAGTATATACCCATATGTCCATCAGAAAAAAAGAACAATATAGTCAAGAGATTGGGAGAAGCTGGTGACACCAATTTTGCCCTCCTTCACATTCCCTTTTGAATTAAAGCATTGAAATTTGTGAGATCTGTGGATGTTTTGTATAATACAGCAGATGGCAGGAGCTGAAGAGGGTGAAAACTGCTGAGAGACACTTGATCTAATTTTTCCTTCCTTTGCTTAGCCTGTAGATGTTTCCCAGTACTGTGTAAGACTTCAGTTTGAGGTGGTGTGGAAGGGCTGCTGGCAAGAATAAAGGACAGCAGACCTTTCTGCATTGCACAGGGAGAAGGATTTTATGTATGCCAAGGTGATATTTTATGATGTCTAAGCCAATGACTTCTGAGAAGAAAAGGTCTAGAGCATGTAGCTTTAGGTATTTGTCCATTCATCAGGTGGCAGTTCCTTCTTTATCAGATTATAATTTTGCAATTAGCGAGAAATAAGAATAATACTAGAAGTCTTTTCTGTAGAATTATAACAAAGGTTGTGCAAATGTATCAGATATTGCCAGTGGAAAACCCTCACATTAAGGCTGCTGAACTGCTAAACCAAATTTAACTCTCAGTTTTCCCCACTTATGTAGCATTCTCCTAATCTAGCTGAAGTCAATATTTCAGTATTTATGATGTGGAAAGACACTGAAATGAAACTGTCTATTGCCTTAAAAATTTTATATGGACGCGGATACAGTATCAGGGTTGAATAAAAAAGAAAAAAAAAGAGGAAGAGAAAAAGAAAAAGCTTGAGTAGTTTGAATTATATAATTCTTTCCAGAACTGACAAATGTTTATTTCACACTATTCTTCCTTACCATTGGTCCTTATTCTGGCAGACTTAAAATGTAAGCTTCTTCAAATGAGATACTTTGAAAAAACAAGCACTAGCTGTAACATCACCTTATTAAATATTTTCATCAGACAGAAAGGCTTATGACACACTGGATCCTACCTTTCTCCAAAAAGTACAATAAATGTTATTTTACTGAAAAAGCTAATGGTTCATCTCTGTCAAGTGGAGTTACATAAAAAGAATCACCATGCCATTGAATGTAAGCACAACCAAAGCTGAAATTTTTATGAAACTTGCTGTTAAAATATTAAATCAAATTTACCTTTATGTTCCCTTGCATCTAGAGATTTTCTAGATTGGACTCAGCCAGAGGTTTACACTGCTCTGATAATTTATTTAATAGCATCTAAACATGTGATTTGACATTTACATATCTCCTATCTCCCATCCTTTCTCCTTTGATTTGCACACAGTTCTGTATCTGAAGCAACTTGCAGTAGGTGCTCAGCAGCTGAATATTTTGTAGGGGAAGGAGTGTTTCCTTCTTCAAGAAGTGTCAGATTCTGTGTTAGTCAAATAAGTAGAAACACACACCCAGGGTAACAGTACCCATGACTGAACAATTTAAGTCTGCTGAAGTCAGTAGTGCTGAAATTATCAGTTTTGGAATTGAATCAACCCATCAATATGTAGACAGCCTGTGTTCTGTGATTAGTGCGTGCAGAAATCAGAGTTTGCACATTGGTTCCTTGTCTTTGTATGGTAGAAGCTGGATGAATTCCATTTCATGTCTCAGAACCACCTTCAGAATGTTGGTCCATGGAGCTTTGGCAATTCAGTGCCTTCAAGGAGCACAGCAGAGTTAGCAAATATACCAGAAATTGGACCACACAGTGCTGTAATATTTGTTGCAATACCAGAATGTCTTGCTACTTTTCTGTGAAGATATATTTTCACTGTTGTCATGCAAAGGGTGTGCTTTATGAGTGACTGTTTCTGTATTTCATGATTTAGCATTTATCTATGTTTCCAGAATATATATAAATGGATGCTGTTATCTATCTGATGCTGCTTTAAGGCTGATTTGTTGTGGGAATGTCTGAAGATGTGCATATGCCCTGAAACACAAAAATGTTAACACTGGGTTTTTGCTTTTTACTGGCCAGTCTGCTGTCTTCAGGTAATGTTAGTGAAAGCTGTATGGTTGAAGTCATACTTCTTGCAGTGTATTTTGTATTTTAAACCTCAGTGTGTCTTTCCCTACTGGGTGATGATCAGTTTGGATGATACTAGATAAAACAGAATCCCATCCAGGCCAAATACTGCAAGAGCTCCTCCTAATGGAGCTAACAGAAAGAGGGAAAAAAAAAAAAAAAGAAAAACAACATGGGGGAGAGGGGTGGCTGTATGGAGTAGGGGGACAGAGGGGAGGAAAAAAAAGAGATGAAAAAGAAATGTTGGAAAAGGCATATGAGAAAAATTTCCTGCATTTGCTGCTCTGTGTCTCCTAATTTGAATGGTCTCACCAGGTCACTGAAAGGGTTTGGTACGCCTTTGTCTGAGACAATGACATTTGGAATGTTTCAGAGCCAAGTACACATTTCTTCTGCAGATTATTTTACAGTGAAATACATACTTAGATACTGGGGAAAAAAAAGTATTCTAATACTCTTCAGGTGTGTGCCAAATCTGCTGCATTTTTCTTTGGAGGGAGTGTCTCTGGAAATAGAGTGCCATACTCAGCTGATCACAAATGCATCCCTTCTCTGCCTGCATTAGCATGCAGGAACTTGTGTGCAGAGCTGCTCTTTTTACAAAGTCAAATCTGTATGCAGGGAGCATTTACACAATGAAAAGATGGCTGGACTAAATCGAATATTTGGCTTATAATAAAGACTTCTAGATTCCAGTCATATAGATCCCAGTGCTTTTTCACTTCAGCTGAATGTGTGCCTCAACTCACTGGTCTGGGTAAGGAGGACAACACAGAATCTTAATTTAAGATGACAAAATGTTCTCCACAAACATGGAGAACGTATTTTAATTCAAGCTGTCACCAGCAAAAGAATGGGCTGGCTGGGTACAGCAGCCTGGAGCTGCTTGATAGGGAGAGACTGTTGAGCTTCTATTCTATTTCTTTGTTTTATTTCTTTTTAACATAGTGCAGAGTCACCTTGAAACAAATTTGAAATAATCACATCTTGTTAAATTAAATAGTTATTGTAATCTAATGAATTATGATTAAGTGATTTCTACAAGCTGTGACTAAAGACTCATGTTTTGTACAAAAGTGTGGTAAGTTTTAGGGCCATTTGAATCAGTGGGACTACATTTGGCAAAGAAACAGATGGCAGTTATGGCAAAAGCAGTTTTCTATCACAATGTTACTGCTGGGCACTTCAATCACAGGTGTAAATAAGAGCTCCCTGGTGGCTGCTGTTTCACATCCAGCTGTGATAATCTCTGAGGGACTATTTAACAGATGGACACCATCACAAGACTGCTCATACCTGATGTCTGTCTGCTGAAAGCTGTCAAAAGAACCGTGTATGGCTTTATATTGAGTTTCTCCACCCTTCAGAATCCTGTGATGTATATCATTATTTAGATAATCACTATCTAATTTGCATAGTGAGTGGAGTGCAAGGTAAAAAGCAGATTTAACACAAGCCAAATCTCTTCACCAACTTCTTCCATGAGTGTTTTTAGTTTCCTGGCCAAAATGTGTACATATGTTTTGTTCTTCCATATTCCAGAAGGGTGGCTGTGATAAATAAAAATGGCATATGTTCCTAACGTCAGAGTTTGAAGACAGCTGGTGATTTTGAGCTAAATCACAGTAGGCCCAATTCTATTTTCAGTATTCTTTGAAATCCAAAGCACTGACTGAGCTAGAGCAGTATATGAGGATTTCTAATGGTCTAATACTTAAGTAAATAAATTAAGGACAAGGTGAGAAAGGGACTAAATCCAGACCAGGCAGACTACAGCATTGCATCTGAACGTGGCTGCTCAGCAGCCATGCTTCTGTGTCTCAGAAGTGGTGGTAAAACATTCTTTACAATCTGAGCCAGAAATTACTTAAAGGGTAGTCATGAAGTATAATTTTTCTGGCATTGAACAGGGGTGTATTACAACTAATATGTATTTCCTGGATGTTTATTCATGCAAAATTTTAGGTCTTACAACTTGTGAGATCTCATACCTGCTGTCTATAAAAAGAAAGGCTCTTCATTCTCCAATCTCCATTCATGAAGAGAGGGTCTTAGAGTAGAATTCATTCATTTAATTATCTCAGTTTGAAAAATATATAATCTTCCTCTTTAGTAATTTTAGGAGAAGACCACTTCCATCAATCAGGGTACATTTGTGTCATTCTGTTTACACAGTCAATATGTTCAAGGTATCTAGATGATGAACTTAAATATTTACCTTTATTCAGGATAATTATGGTGCATAAATCATTCACTAAATAATTTTAAATGAGCAAATTTGCATAGCTTAGAAGTCAGTTCAACTAATTAGTCTGTTAAAATAATTTAAAAGAATGAATTAAACTAATGTTTGCTACAATTAACTTGTCCAATTCTAGTACTGAAAAGGGTCACTTCAATTCTAGAATGATGTAGTAGATGGCTTATTTTGATTTCTAAACTAATCATATATAGTAGGACCTACTAATTACATACTACCATCAATACTTAATTACTATGTGCTTTTCACCTGCCAGTTTATCATATGAACTTGGCATCTTCTACTGAGCAGCATGAAAAGTAAGGGGTGTTTATTTTTTGTGATTTCCTGTTAGGACAGTGTACTTTATGCTATTCTGTTCTCTATTTGGGCAAAAGGACCTTTTTCTATTCTGCTCTTTTCACTTGTTTGTGTCTTTGTTCTCCCTTTGTGATGTTCCTCTTCATCAAACATTAATTATATCTCCCCATTTTCAAAGCACTCGTGCTATGATTCCTTAGGCCCTTGCAGCATAATTTTGGGGGGAAAGTGTTTGATTTTCTGCAAATGTCACTCCAGACTTTGCATTAAGAACTGCACAATCAAGAGAAAGCAGGTGATGACTGTTCCAACAACAGCTAACATTCTGGAAGTAAAATTAGATCCTTTCCAGTGCACCCTGTAGGTGATGGTGTCTTTTCTCAACTGGTTTCCTAATTGCAGAGGAACTGGCTTTAGGCTTTTCTGTTCTTTTTAAAGAATAGAATTCCACTGGAAAGGAGCTGAGACAAGCAAAATCTTTCCATTTCCACAAGCAGTGTCAAGACAAGGTGTGCTGCATAATAACTTCCTGCATGACAATAAACAACATTTAATGTATAAAAGTCACTGCTGTGTCATGTTATAAATAGTGGCCTGAATCAGGCTGGTCATTGTCTCAGTTTTCAATACAACAGAAATGAAGCTTCACATTTTGACTTAAAAGATCTTTGCCAAAGGATTCTGTGCAGTGTGGTTTCTACCAAATGCCTTCTTTTCCACATTCAATTTAGTAGAAATGTCTGCAATAATTAATTGAGGTGGGCTTGGTTTATAAAGGGCAGTGCAATTATACTGGTTTAGAAATATGAACATAGATCAAATTATCTGATTCTCAAAAAAAACATAAGCTGATTAATGCAATTGCAAATTTCATTGCTATAAATACAATTTTATTTAAAATGTGTGCCATTAGCTTGACTAAACCAGTGAGTCTTTTAAAGACTCCAGGTCTGTGTTAACAACTCTTTTCATGAGTCTGCAGTTTATCATATACTATATCATATATATTAATTTGCACTATTTCATATCATTTTTGTTCTATTTCTTTCACTTTTGAAGATGACCCCTCCTCACACCCTGGCCCTGTTTAAAGAAGCCCTGCTTCAGCCAAAATTTTCTAAAAGTGAGGTGTACAGGACAGAGATTTTACAGAACTGCCAGCTGAATATTTTTTTCCTATCCCTAGAAGAACATGCCAAAAATAGAGCAATAAAAGAATACTAGGAAGTTGCTGAAGTTGTTGCTTGAGACAGCCTGTCAGACTTCATGGTTTTGCTGCTGTTTTTTGTCCATAGTGTAAAAAGGCAGCATAGTTTAAAGAACAGTGAATGGTGATAAAGACACCACACACTGAAGTCTCACTTGTCACTTGATATACTGAGACCTGTCCAGATATCTCAGTTTTCTGTTCATCTATTCAGACACACCCATTGCTCCTACTTATTTAGACAGACTCAAGATGGAACTCTTTAACCATGTGATTAGCTAGCAAGTAGTGTGTTATTTTAGTTTGCTTTGGGTTTTAGGAGTTAATTTATTCTCTAGATGTTTGTGGTGTGCTTTCATAAGCATGACATGTCCCCCTGTTTCCATAGATATATCTCAGTTATCCCACAGCAGAAAGTCTCATGAACATTAAACTTTACTAGATTGCCTTGTTTTTGTGATGGAAGTGTCTGTGCTAAGATTAAGTTTGGGCAGAACTTGAGTGGGAGTCCCTAGACTTTCTTTTGCAGTGAGAAACTTGGAATGTCCAAAAAGGTGTGTAGGCTTTGAAAGAGAGATTTTTGTACTGAATAACTCTTTTGGAAACTGAGAGCTTGGAGTAAGGCATGGCACATCCTTTTTTGCACACTCCCTCCCTTTTGTCTCCTTTAAATGTCTTCATAAGACTCACACTGCTAAATCAGTGGTTTTCTTGGTTAAAGCGATTCTGTCAGTCTCCTCTTAGGTCCCCAGGTAAATTCTAACCCTTTAAAGGTAGGCCACATGTCTGTTCATTTCTTTCCATGGCATACTTTGGGCTTTTGAGCTCACTGAGTCTTTTTTCTGAGTCTTGAGAGCTCAAACCAGCACCAAGCTGATTTAAAGCCAGTCCCACATCCATCCCACCACTTGGCTGGGAAGGAGATCATGGTGTGCCAGTTTTCTCTAAACACAGCAGCAATTTGTAACTGAAGAACAAGTATGGCCTGTGAGATGCAGTGCCATGCATGATGATCAGGGCTACTCCATACAAAAATTCTGTTTTGTTGTATTTAGATGTTGGGAAGAGCTTTCTCAAAATATCTATGCACACTTATTTTAAAGAAAAGTGTTTTGTAGCAATGAAGCTTGAAGAAAAACTATGAATTGCAAAGTAAGGTTATACATTAAATACAACTTATAATAAAATATGAAGTATAATTTTGAAATAAATTTTAATCATTTGTGACTTGATCTTGTTCTTGGGCTTTCCCAACACTTCTGTTCAGCACCACTGCCAGAGCAAACCTGTTTCTGATCCCAGTTAGGAGCTCACATGTGATTTAGCAGATACTTCTGCTTGTAAAATAAATGCAGATATGATCAAATTATACCAATATACCCCTTCTCAGACCAGCTTCCTTAGTTTTAGAAACAACATGTTTGCAAGAGAGCCAGGCATGCATACAGAAAAGTATGTCTTGGAAATCTTTGGCAAGCTATAGCAATAGCTATTTCTGTAGTGCCACACTGTAAGATTCCTGGTTTAATCTAGGGGGGTTGGAGTATGTGGTCCAAAAAGAATGGTATTTTAGAAGCTCATCTATTCTTTTTCAAAAGAAGAAACTTCCCCTTTTTTGCCAAATTCTACTTTTTCATCAGGTTCTGCTTCCATTTCACTAAGCTAAGGAAGGTAAGCCAATCTTATTTTAAAAATTAACTTCAAGACTGCATTAAGGAAAAGAAACTGCTGTCTTTTCGGCCAGTTTCAGATGCTTCGAAGGGACAAATCAGTGCAGCACGAGTGGTGACTTTACTGTATGTCTGAAGGGGGTGATAGTTCCCAGCCCTTAGAACAGGATATTGAGCTGCCGAGGGCCAGCTCTGCAGCAGCCGTGCTGAAGCCGTGGGCAGGCGCCCCACAGTCACGCTGGGCGTGGGAGCAGGTGCTGTGTCTGTGCAGAGCACTCAAACAGTCATATGGAGGTGACTGTCACATCAGCTAAAACCCACAAAACCAGGCTTAGTCACTGCTGGTTTTATTTTAGCACCGCTCACTCTTTTCTCGGTCCGTGAGACAACAGGTGTTTGTTGTTCGAGGCAAGCTATGCTCCTGCTGGATGCCAGAGAACAGAAAGTCCTTAGAATAATAATTTTTCATCATGAGCAACATGTCAACACTTCTCTAAATGGAGGAGCTCTAGTTCAGATGTGCTCTGGCCTTTACCATGGCTCCCCCAAAGTGTAGAAAGAGCACAGACACTCAAATGTGGAAATACCAGTGACCTGATCTAAAGGGATCCTAAAGGTTTGTTCAGTCTTGTGAGCAAGAAGAAGTATTTGGCATTTAATTTGGCACTTCAGTGGGGTTAGACACCTAATACTGAGATGGCAAAAATGCAGTCACTGTACCAAGATTTATATTTGGAAGAAGGTTTTGCCAAACAGAACAGGGAGTCTTCTAAGAGAAACCATGTTGTTGCTTAGTTCTCATGAAGGCAAGTCTTTTCATCACACACACCTATCATGTCTAAAGTATATACCTGTCCCCAGAAAGTCTGATTTGTGATATAATGTAGGATGGTGCCAAATAGGGTTGTTGCTAATTGCTTTTTCCTTTCAAAGGGCAATAATTTCCCATTACAAGCTTAGGAAAGTATACATAAAAAGTAAAGGCTGGGTTTCTTTTTTTAACACTAGCAGCTGGCTGCCATTTGTTTGAGTGCTTGACTTGTTTCTTTAAAAATGTGATTTATTTGGAGGAGATTTTTCTGTGGCACATTGTTTCCCCTCAGGCTATCTCTGAGTCCATAGCACTGGAGATGGTGGTTAATGAAGACAGATGACGTTCCCAACCCCCAGGCTACTGTTTTCATTTTTCAATACCAGCCTTTGCATCAAGGAGTGAGCAGCAGCAGAGACATTCTCTGCCAACAGCAGGGTCTTTGTTTTATTTCCCAAGGTTCTTCCTTAATGGGAATATAAAAATTGTGTTTCTATAATTATATGTTATAGAAACTTTAAGGAACAGTATTAGTTGTGAATGCAATGTTGAAAACAACCAAGAGCAGCCAAACTAATGGGTGTTACTGTGCATTTGCTCCTCTCTTGTTCCATTCCTATCATTATTTGATACAGAGTGATGGAGTAGAGACAGGAGCGAGTAAATGAGTTTTGCTTCTTTGAAATCAGCGAAACTATACAAATGCAATTTTTTTCCTCTTCTGCGAATGTTGGTGAAGTATTTTATAACTTTTTGAGGGAGGCTGACAATATTTGTGTTTGCACAGCAAACATCATGAGGCTTTGGGTGTTAAGTGAATGGTGGCTTGTGGATTAATACCCGTATGTGATTTTCATGATTTCAGCATTGGCCACTTAACAAGGTTGTTTGCATCCCTCACACAGTATCTGTACCATTATTTAGTATCTCAGATGAGCTCATGTAGAGCTCATCTATTGTGGTAGAATTTATTTTAAAAGAACAGGAATAGTGGTTTTCTAAAAAATTACACAAGCATGCTGAAGTCATTTGAGTTCTGCTTACTTTCTAACCTAACTGATTTAACCCCAGATACTTAAATATAGGTGTTTCTCTTTAAATGGGGAAAGTACAAAAATTTATTTTAATAGATGTTTATATATATGACTTTGCTTTCACGAGTGCATTTTTATTAATATTTTGTAACTTTGATATTAACATTGCAGTTTGTGCAATTTTTTTCTATTAGGCTATTTACTAAAATATTCATGAAAAGCAAACACAAAGTTTTCAGTTAATTAATTTAGAATATACATGTATATTCATTTATGTTCACTTGGCAAAGTTAAATTATATAATTGTTTTTATAAATGCAGGGTTTAAAAGATTAAGACTGAAAGATGGAACTCTGTATTCAAAAATAGTTATGCTTTCATTTTATTATGATTTTGTAGCTTTCTATCAGCTTCTCATTTTCTGAGACTTTTGCTGTGTTCTAATTGCATATAATTAGTTTACTGCTATAAGTAGAACACTTCAAGAAAAAAAATCTTAAGATGGTTAAAGTCTCCCAGAGAATAATCATGTTAGCCTTGAATCTAAGCACTTCAAAGTTAAAAATTCAAAGATATAAGAATCTTTGAAGAAGGACCATCTGAGAAATGTGGAGATCAGTCTACCTGTTTATACTTTCTTCCTAGTCCTATAGAGATACAGGAAATTCAGGGATAACATTACATATATGCATGTAATCATCTCTGAAGCTTGAAATCATCTCAAAGTCAATGATAATTTGTAGCTGACTTCAATAGAATCACAAATTGATCCACTTTATGAACTTTCTAGTTGAAATAAGGTCCATGAAATGGGGAGAGTAAGGGAAAGCCCACTCAATTCTCTGTGGGGGAATAAAAGCACTCAGCAGTATTTTATACTAAAGAAGATGAATTATTTAAATAATTTAAGCACTAGATAAAACGCAGCATGGTTTGGAACTTTGGTTGCTTTGGTCTTTCTGCAATGATGAATATCTACATTTGCTCAAAATTACTAAAACTGAAAAGGCATTTTGCTGGTGATACCTATAAGCTGCTGAATTCCACAGGATTACCATGCTGGATCTCTTCTCTCGTACACATTCTTTAAGGGAACTGGTTAGAAACAAGAAGCTTCCTTCTGTTCTGTGTTTGTAATATCACAAGACAAAATCTGTTAAAAGAAAAGATATAGTTTGGAAAAGATCACATCTGGTTGGAGAATGGTAAAAGTAGCAAAAGCCACAGTCGTCTTAGAGGATTTTTCTCCACTCCTGAGAAGTTTCAATTTAGCAAGGTTACCTACTCAAGTGACTTATTAACTATTGGCAAACACATTTTTTAAATAATTCTTCTCTTCTTTTAGAACCCAACAACCCCCTCTCACATTTGAGGGATGGGGATGACATTTCACAGCTAAAATCAGGAAACCTGCAAGGATTTTGTCATGTTGTCTGAGATCACTGGTATTTGGGATGGTTGTTTTAAAATCAGAAAATTGTTTGCACATAAAGCAATTGGAAAATTAAAACATTTACGAATCAAAATGTTAGGTAAGTTGTCCTTAAGTGGTCTGCATGAATAAACTTCCCATTTATAAGATGTACTATAGTGCTTTTTGGAAGTTCCTTATCCTTCTCTCAGACTTTTTCCCACTATTTTCCAGTTCATCTATCCCCACCATGTGTTTACTCTTCTCTCACTCTCTTCTGCCCATCAGAGAGTGCAGGGGCAGTAATTGTGAGGTTCAACATGACCTTGCAAGCTGGTGCTCTTGAGCAAGCTGGAAAGGAGACAATGAGGTGCCTTCCCCTGGCCAGCGATGACACGGCTGGTGGCAGGGGACACTCTCCTGTGTTCTGCTGGAACTTGTAGAGCGGCTCAGGGCCAAGCACTCACTCAGCCCTGGCTGGAGGGGAGGCTGGCGACAACCGTGGAAGGAAGACAGGCTGACTCTCTTCTGAGGTGAAGTTCAAGGTTTATAGAATGCTCCGAGGAGCTGTGAACCTTAGGGGAGCAACCAGATGAGAGCCCCGAGGGACAGAGCGCAACACGTTATAAACCAGGGAGGAAAACAGGGAGGAGATCACCTCACGACCAATGAGGGATTTTAGGAGAGTGGAAATTGGCGAGAGAGACGGATACAATTCCCAGTGGGGAAGGTGGGGAGGAGGGATCCCTGGCCCTCACCCAATCACTCGATGCCCTTAGTGGAAGGTTCCAGATAGATGGGATGGGGAGTCAAGTGATGGACAAGGCACCAGGGAGGGGACATGGGAAATATTCAGCACTTTTCTGCTGATTAACTCCAGGGGACGAGGAGGGGATTGACATATAGGGAGAAGAGCAGTTAAGGGTAAAACCATCGGGGAAAATGGAGTGTACAGGAGCAAACCACTACGGAAATAACATAGGGTACAGAAACACAATACAACACTGTGTGTCTATTTGATACTCTAATAAATTTCATGTATTGCTTGAGGTTTCTTCCTTTTGGTCATTGACCTCCACCCACTCAGCCTCAGACCTTTCAGTCTTCCACTTCTGAGCCTGCCATGGTTGTGTAAACCTTTTGTGAAACTTAATGTTCAGTGGGCATAGTGCTGGCTCCCAGGCACATAAGCCTTAGTGAATTGTAAACTGAAGCACTGCATTTATTTCAATTCACTTATCAATGATAGCTTTGTAGCATGACATGCAGCTAAGTAAAAGTGGAAGGAAAGCAATTCCTTCTGTAGAGAAAAAATAGTGTCTAGAACAAAAAGAGGTAAAAAAAGGGAAAAGGTAAAAAAAAATACATCTAAGAGCATCTCCCAGAGAAGAGTAGGCCTTTTGTTATGATAAAAGGGAAACTGAGGGTATTTCTTGATAACACTTCCAACTCCTCACCTTTTCACAAAAATACCGTGGCCTTGGAGTAGGTTGATGCTTTGTGTCCTCTTCCATCAAGCTGAGTTTCTCATTTTTCCTTATGGGTCCTGGCCCTTTAAATCATTCAAGGGGGTGTAATTCCTTTTGTTAAAGAAAAGTCTCACTGAAAATTTCTGTGTGTTTTAGCAAAAAAAATTTCTAAAACCAGCAGCAGCAAAAAAAATCTATGCATGCTTTCTGAACTTTATTTCTGTGAATAAAACCTTGTTTTGGCAAAAGCTCTTTGAGCGCCCTTGTTTTAGTTCAGTGAGTAAGATGCAGGAAGCTTTGCCTCAGCTGCACTTTCTTTTGAAATCCATAAGCATTCTCAAAGTTTTGCCTTTTTGGCCTTGGGTTGCCTGTGAGCTGAATGCTGTAGCAGTTGCTCATGTTTCAAATGAGGTACAAGTGCAAGTGTGCCCAAGCACAGAGTTCATGCTCTGAGGGCTTTCAGGTGAACACTCGTGACTTTGGGAGCAGCGTCTCACAGCTTCCTCTCATCTGCCACTGCAGTTCAGCAATTTCCTCACTCCCAGAAAGAAACAGAAGCAATCAATCAAAGTTTACACTGAGATGCTTGATGAAGAGATTAATTATTTGTCTGGTTGTCTTAAGTGACAAGTTCAAAATAAACAGGGACATGGTGACACTGTTTAGGCTTGAGCAGAATAGATGATGACAGATTATTTATGAATTGCATTGAAACAGCTCCTTTCTGTCTGTCCCATTTTCCAATGGAGCAAAAGATTATTTTTAAGTAGTTCTTATGACCATTACTGCAATACAACTCATACTGAGTTTCATCTCAGGGGAAACTGCACATTTTTGCAGGGTATCATGGATTGTGACCCACAAGGATCACTGAAATCCAGCTACTGGCCCTTCACAGGAAAACCCCAAGAATCCCACCATGAGATTCAGAGCATTGCCAAGCATGGAAGCTGTATACATTTTATAAAGTTTTGTTTTCACTGCACTGGCACTGTTACACTATTTGTTACCCTAGAGGAAGTTCTGTTTTTAGTGAAACCATAAATGCACGTGGCAAGTGAAGGAAAAGTTCACCAATACAGAATCACCTGAATTCTTGAGGTGAATGTTACAAATAAGCAATAAGCAGTTAATTAGATTTAGATAGCATGTGTTACATTTTAAAACAATGGGGGACTGTCTCGGAGAAGTCCCTCTGGCTGTAGTAGTTAATGAACTGAATAGGGCAACATAGTAGCCAGAAAAAAAAAAGTAATATAATGTATTTTTCACAGGCTACAGATTGTAGTCTCTTTATTTGTTGTTCCTGTTGGTAAGTATGGAGCAATAGAAACAAAACAAGGTGTCTGGATATGAACATTGGGGTGTTTTGAGTGTCTGAAGTTAACTCTGAGGAAAGAGTATTGAAGCTTTAGGGCAAAGAAGCAGCAGACATCTGTAAAATAACAGCTGTTGAAATTAAATTTTGTGGTAGGGGAGCTGTATTTCACCAAAAGATAAATATTTGTCTTGTAGAAAAGGCAAAAAAAAAAAAAAAAAGAAAAAAAGAAAAAAATGAAAGTGGACACATCCAAATATGATTAGAATATTCTCATTCATTTAAGCTAAATAACTAACAACATGTAAGATTTCTTTGTCGTGGAAGGGAAATTAGCAGTGTGAAGCCAGGTTGGCTTTTTTGCCTGCCTCTCTGCCTCTGTGCTGTTAATAAATTGCCCAGTAGTTTGTCTAATATGAACACAAGATGTCTGGCAGCTTGTTTTGTGCCATCTCCTAGAAGAATCAAACAGACTGGAAACCTGAGTACCTGCTTTTAGGATACCACATCCTCTTGTAGGGAGCAAAACAAACAAGGCTGATTAAACCCAGAAAACCATTAGCAACAAAGAAGAAAAATATCAGAGAAGCAGCATTTATGTTTTATGGTCATTTAGATATTGAGGCTTTGGTGAAAAAGGTGGAAGTCAAATATGTCTTCTGTCTTTAAACCATTTGTAGCTAATGTTCTTTGTCCATTTGTGTGTGTTAATCATTGCACCCAGTTGGTTAGTTGTTAGCAAGTTGAGTTTATTGAGAAAAATACCAGAAAGGAAGGAATCTGAAGCTAAAAAACCTGAGAATTCAAGAAAACACTTGGAGTAAATTCTGTGGTGTTCCTGAATGTCAAAAGGCAGTGGATGTTCTCTTTGACATGGCCCTTTCTGGGCACTAAAAGAGGACATGCACACTGATGCAGATCCTCAAACTCTAATGGCTCAAGGCACTGGGAAAGGTACAACCTTCCCCACCTTCCTGCCATGGACTGAACCCTATGATATTTTTAGAGAGTACATCCACACTCTAAATGAGAGTTCTATGAGACATTCTAATAGATGATCTAATTTACATATCAGTCATTATTTATGCATTTGTTTTCAGACATTGTAGCTAGCAGCTTGATTGCAAATGCTGATACACAAGAACAAAGTGAGTTTCAAGAGGTTGTGAACTTGTATTATTGACTGGTATCTCTCAGTGATGCTGATGCCCCGTTTGCTTTAAGTCCCAAATGAACCAGGGTTAGAGCATTTCTAACAGACCCAGGCGTATCACTTCTCTTGACGATATGGAGCAGAAGGCTTTAAATTATGGACCTATTTCAATTCAAATGAAACCAAACTGAAAAAATTGCCAGCTTTTTCTAGGTGATTGTCTTGGTTTGAATGGTGTCTGCTAAGGAAGGTTGGAGCCTCCCTTGGAATGGAAAATGCAACTTCCTCTTAAGAGTGAGAAAAAAAAAGAAAAAAAAGCCAAAAGGAGAACTCCCAAAATCCCAACAGTGGTTTGGCATTTGTCCTGTGATTCTCTGGGTTTTGTATTCCAGCCACAGATGTGCAACTTAAACATGCTGAATATGGGTAGTTTATCTAAAACAAGAGCTCTCACTGATCTGAAGTATTTTATGAAACTTCAGACTCGAAAATCACAGCAAGAAAATGATGGAAAAATCTCCAGATTTTTGTCTGTGGCTTCTATCCTTGTGATGGAGTACTGAATGAGCATGTATAATGCTACTGAAGCATTAAGTGTCTAACTACACAATCTGTATTAACAGTCTTTCTGTGATTATATAGATATAGCTAATTCATAAAAAGCCTCATATAAACAATAGACCAGACATAAAAGACTCCATTTGTCTTGTGATTCTGTAAATAGTTGGACTCTATAGTTTAAATGCTTCTGAAATCTGAATGCAAAATGTGCTTCACATGTAAATATTTATCATTAATATTTTCCACTTATTTTATCACTGTATCTTCTTTTTTTTTTTTTGTTTTTATTTTAATGTCCTTCAATTCTGAATTATAAACTAACATGTTGAAACTCAGGAATGCTGGGAAAATGTAGCATACAGTCTCTTGATAACACAACCCATCATACTTGGTGCTTGAACTTGGGTCTTAATTATAGAAAAATAAATTACTTATTTACTAATCCACACAGTATACCCTAATTTGTTACTTTATCTCACAAAGAATAATTAAGTTCCATCTAAACATCTTATCAGTTAATCCTCCACAGAAAATGAGCTCATTAAATTAGTGTAGAAGGGTATTTTGTGTCACAAATCCTTCTCCTGGTTGAATAAACAGAGCTTTATTTATGTTGCAAAGTAGGAACATTTTTAATTTCTTGGTGACGTTTTAATTATGACCACTGATGCTACAATTAGGAGCACAATGAAATCAGCACAGTAAGACAAGGCCATTCCCAGACTGTGTCTAGTTGGTACATTCCAGAATACTTAGTTTCTTTTCTTGGTCCACATGAGAATACATGCAAAGAGGGGAATCACAGAAGCAATTTTTAAGCAAAGAGAGTGGTAATTAGTGCCATTGTTCTCAGTCTAAAATGATGTGATCTTGTCTGTAATTGTCACTTCATGGTTGCTTTTGTTTCCTGTGAGTACCAAGCTGGTTCTCTGGACTAGTCACTGGTGGTTAAATTCAGTGCACAAAATTCCTAGAACATATCAATTTAAAAATTACTGTTCTAGTGCAACCCTTGCTGAAGGCAGGGAATGAGGGAAGGTGTGAAAATTGATCTGGTGATTTCCAGCTACACCAATCCTTAAACAGAAGAGTGCTTTTTTTGTGTGTGTGTCAAAGAGCTGGTGAGAAAAACTAGCTTTCAAGGTGCTTTAAAAAGTCAGTAATGCCCCACGAATTTCTGTAGCCCACATGTGTATAGTACCTGGAACAGCATAGTATTACCCCTGCTTATGATGTGAATAATGATAAAGGCAGGGAGAATGAATCATCTCAGGCATTAACTATGAGGCATTCAGGAGGAACAGGTGGCCATTCCTGCCAACTTCCCTGTGTTTAAATGAACAAAATATTGTCACAAGTCTGTCAGAAGAAGGCATTCTTAATTTTAGAAATGTTCATTCCCAGTAGTAAGTTCCCTTTTTATAGTTTGTAAAACTATACTACATGTATGCTTGCTGCTTATTTGCATATACTTGTTTTCTTTGCATATGCTTGTTCATTAGTTAAGCTATTGCACAGATATTCATGAAGTGAATTATTCTATGTAGGTGAACTCATTTAATTTTTCATTCCTGGATGAATTCATTGATCTATAAACCTCACGAATGTCTCTGCTATGGAAAAGCTGACTATGTCTTTAAATGTCTGTCTTTGAAATGAATAAAGAAACATACATCAACAAAATCTCAATGAGTTAGCACTAGTCAGATTACTAAAAATATTCCATTTTCTTTGACTTTTTCCTTTAGTCTCTTTAAATATCTGCTATAAAGAATCCTGATAATGAACCAGTCTGACAGCTGTCAATCACAATCTAATTGGAGTGTATCTGTGCAAGGAGCTTGGATTCAGTTATATGTTGAAGAAAATGCCTTAGAACTAACCTTGACTTCTTGTATCTTAAGGCCAAAATGAGGAAAGATGTGTTTCAGTTTTTTTATTTTTGTTCTTTTGGGGTTTTGGCATTCTTAGGACCATGTCTGTTGTTTTCAGAATGTTTTCCTGTAAGGTAAGTAAGATCTGGAGGAAGAAAAGTAGATAAAAGAGTGCTCCCAAGTACAGGTTTTTCTTTTATGAATAATGGTTAAGGGCAGAAATAACTGCTTTAAGGTGTCCTGCACTATAACTGTTCTGGAGCCATTGTGGGTTAACAGAATTTTCCAGGTCATTTATGATAATCCTTTTGTGATAGCAAGATTGTCTGGCAGAGTGACAGAACAAGTGAGCTAAGATCACTTAAATCTATTTATAACAAGGGCTATAGCACTTTGATTATCATGGGGATTCAGAAGAGACTGATTTTGTATTTGAGTGGCAAGGTCTGTCAGGGATGGAGATTAATTTTGTAAAGAGGTTATATGCAATCTCTCTCAAATCTTTGGATGATGGTTCCAGCAGAGTGGGAAAGCAAGCCTCCAATCTGTTGTCTCAGCATCTTTCAGTGTCTGAAAGGACATGGAAATAATCAGTGATTGGGATGGGGTGGATGAGGCAGGGGGTGAGGGGAAGAGTCTAAGATATAATTTTTATATCCTGATGGAGATACAGCATAGTGTGGAAATAACACTGGGCAAAACTCGGAAGAACTGCTTCTGTTTCTGATCCTGATCTGCTCTTATCTGTGTGTCTGGGTCCCTTATCAACCTTTCTTTCCCTTCCTTTGCTAATGGTCATTTCCTAGAGAGATCTCATTTATCTAAAAGTGCCTTTTTCAAGGAAGCCCCAGTATTGTCTGGTACTCTGAGCTGCCTGCTGTGCTGACTGAAACTCATGGGGGGCCAAATAAGCATTTACAAATATCTCTTTGGACTGGTCATCAATCAGGATGGCACAGGGAGCGCTCCCAGACTGGTCTGCTCATGTGCCCCTCATCAGTGTGTGCTGCGATGGAGAATTAGCCCTAGAGGCTTCCGCTTGACATGTCAGCAGGATTTGGTGATGAAGCAGATTAATTTCCTTACTTCAGACTGGGAATTTGGCTTTTCTGACAAATAATAATTCTACCTTTACAGAGGATATCCCTGTAGGGCAATTAATTTGACTTTGCTGCATAATATTAATTGGTTTAGTCAATTGGCTTGATTACTGCTTCTTAATGAAACAGGTAGCATGTTATTTTGTGTATAGTCGCTCAAACTACTGCACAGATTCCTTGTTCATACCATATATTTTAATCTCTCCTCTTCTACCAGAGACAGTTTTTAATTTTTAATTTATTATATTTTGAGAAATCTTTCTGATCTATATTAAGTCATATGATGTACATTAGTTGTGTTGCTCAGGCACTTCATCTGGCTTTTTGTCTCAGTTTTCTCATCCAGAATTGAACAGGATTTCTGTATTTAACATCCTATTACTGTAGATTAAAAAAAAGTAGATACCAACACTAATTCTTTTTATTTATTTTCCATTTCAGTCTCTTTGGAACTCTGATTCCAATTTGCATTTTCCTACTTCATGACTGCATTGTATTGGGTTGAAATTTGTAAATTTTCAGCAGCAGCTCTCAAATCCCTGCCCTGGTTAATTTGCAGGAGCAGAAACCTAGACCTCATGTCAGTAATTTTACTGACATTTGTTTTACTGACAATTTGTTTTTCTGTTTTATTTTCCCAGTTTGGGCTTGTAGATTTTTGTTTTATTGCTAGGTAATAGGATCCTGCACTCATCTGCTATTGCTATCTGCTAAGCCCAGGAAATAAAATGATACTATAATCCACTTCAAATCACATTATAACAATCCTTATTAATTGAGTCTTTGTCTTTAATCACCTCATAAGATTATGATGATGGAGTTTTGCTTAAAAACTGCCACCCATGCTGTCAATAGGGCCACTGGATCTCCCTGGAATCTTCTATTTATACATAATTGAGCATGTTACTTGATTAAAAACCTCTTTCTTTTATTCCAGCCTGATTCTGGCACTTTTTTCCACACATGACTCAGCACCGTACAACCTGCAAATTATATCAAATTTTTCAAATCTCTGTTTAATGTTGGGGTGCAAAAAGCTCACAGATAAAACCCTCCTAACTGTCAACTCTGAATGCATGTCTAGAGCTGGGGGATTCCAACTGATATCTCTAATTAGGGCTGAAATTTTTCATTGGATATTTTGGTCAGGTAGGAAATCATCATAACAATTATATTGATTAGGGTGCAGGAATGTTTTTCTTTTATTTTTGTTTTGGATAGCTTTTCTCCAAATTAATTGGGAATTAAATCCCATTTTAATTATATTTATATTGGCTTGGTTACTACATTAGCAAAATTTTGTGATGTAGCTGGAGAGGATCCTAAGTCAAATCAGTACTTAGGTCTTGCTTTCTTAATATGAATCAAAAATGTAGAAACAAATTCAAGTAAAGTACTGGGATGTATGTTAGTATTCTCAAACCTCATTACTGGTGGATGGAAGCTTATTCCCTCTTTTTTTTTTCTGCTCTGGCTTCTTTGAATCTTCCTGTATTGCACATAGGGCTTTTTTTACTTCTTAATGCTTTCCAGCTGAATCTCTGAAATCCATCATCTGTGCTGCTTTTTTCTTCCTCTTTCCTTTTGTCTTTTGTACAGAATGCATTTTTTATACTATTCAGTATAAAATACAAGACAGACTGCAGATATGAGAATGTTTTATATAGCAGAATATACCTAACATTTATAATATCCTTTATTAAGTCATGGAAGTTGAGCAGGATTGTATTGGTCTGCTAGCTACTTCATGTGAATCATTTGATAACACAATAATAGCATTGCTGCATTTTCAACCTTGCATTTTAGTGATGGTATATAAACCTACATGTTTTTCATAGCATCTTATATTGCCTATTAACTTAGAAATAAAATACCAACATCATTTCATCAAAATCTTTTTTAGAGCAAAAATATATTGCTCAAAAGAAAGTATACACGTTTCTTTTAAAGAAAAAAAGCCTTATGGAGCACAGGCAGTAAAATTTTATGGTTTTTGTATTTACCAGGCTATTTTTTATACTGATAGCTCAGTCTTGCACGGACTGTACACAGTTTAGGTAGAGCAACTGTACATTGGTCTTCCTAATTCAGGTTTCTCAAATGGTTACTGATTCATTAAGATTGGATTATATAAAGGATGATGTTTTACCTGCTCATCATGTATCATCTAATCCAAGTAAATTCCAGTATTTGTTTAGCACTCACTAGGGTCAAACTCTCCTTTTTTTGAGTCCAAATAAATTTATCATACAGAGGAAAATTATATTAAAAATAATTAAAAAATAAAAGGGGGGTTTGTATTCATGTATTCATGGCAAAAGATCGAGTTCGGTGATTCAGCATCTTACAGAGAGTAACAATACACTTTTGCTCTGGAAGCTAATTTTTTTATCACATACTAAGGCTGTGTTAATTCATAACAGTCTCAGAATGGACTGGAATGCAGCAACTACTTAGTTATTCCTTTCTATGCCTTACTGTCTCCTTTGACTAGATTGGAAATGACTAAATGGGGATTTGTTTTGGTATTTAGGCCATATACAGTTGTTACAAGTCACAGCTCTGGGGCACTGCTGTCCCAGGACTACTGCTCTCCAGTTCTGACACAGGTTGCCTGCAGCCACAAAATCTTTCCACAAGCTTGTTGTGGAGTCAGTCCCTTGTGGCATGAAACAATCTGTCATCTCACTTTTTTCCTGAGTCTCTTCCCCATATCTTGCCCTAACAAGTCTTAGCAAAAGCAAGAGTGAAACAAAAGCATGCAATTGAAGGTTTAGCAAAATTGAGGGAATCTGCAAGGGAAGTCTAGTTCAAATGTTCCATTAATACCACTGAGAACAGAATTTCTATGATTTATTTTTTTAACAAGATCTGTTGAGAGTGAAATTCAATACATTTCAGCCTACATGGGCCAAGACCTCAAATTAGTTTAGGCACCCACACTTCAGTAGCTAACTGTGCTTATCATGTGGGTTATATCATGTGCTCAGTCATCACATTTGGCCACCTTAGCTTTCCTAGCTCATGAGAACTCTGTCTAGGGACAAACAACTTGAAAAACAGCTTTGTAGAAAACTTCAAGAATATAAAGCAAATTATGCCCACACAATAAGAATTTGTGGAGAAAGGAGGAGAAAAGGAGGCAAATGAATGAAGAGTTCTGCCTCTGTGTAGATACTGAAATATCCACTTAGAATCAGATTTCCAGGTTATGTGCATCGATGTCATTCACACGTTTGAGTAGCTCACCATTTATCTCCATGGGAAACTGGAACAAAATTTTGGGGGTTACTGAGATTCATCACTCATGAGGATTGCTCTGGCTCATTTGAAACCATGCTGATGTTTTATATATGGCTTTAAATAAAAAGAAAGCTTGAAGTGAGTGCCAAACCCCAAATTTTCCATTGGTTTTCACAAAGTTTGGAGGAACTGTGGTTCCGTGGTTCTGGTCATCCTTCTCAGGAAATTATGAAGTGTGGTTTTCTGTGCATGAATTCTGTTGTGTTGCAGGTGTCAAAGCTGAAGTGCAAATTAACACTAAAGCTATGGCAGATAGAAGAATCACTTGAACTTGGGGAGAAAATTCATATTTATGTGAACAAAATAAAAATAATTTAATAACATTTTAATAATTTGATTAGCGGTTTAGAACAGTTTCATTAGGTTTGAGAGTTCATCCTCATCATACCATAATTTAAGCTCTAAATACACATATTTAAGATATAGTTATTTTTCCTCAATGACTTTGTGCCCTTGGTATAGTCCCAGAGCTGATGCAAATTTCTCTAAGGGTCAGCAGGTTCTGCACTCTTTCTGTTATGTTAGCCAGAGAAACTATTTTAAATTATTTTATAGAGATAAACACTCTACCATCCTCCCCTCCCTCCCCCTCAAGCAAACAGTAATTAGGAGCAATAAAAAAAGAAGAATTTGATTTTTTCTGACTCGCCCTAAGACTATGTTTCATATTTATTGAACAGCAGTCTCACAGTGTCGTCCTTGGAAGATTCAAGAGCCATAAGGCAACTGGTTGTGTTTAGTAATCTTCTGCATCAGTAGTTTTGCCTTTTGGGCTCCAGAATTGATTTTCCTCATCTTGGCATACTTTTACAGCTCTGGCCCTTGACCCCTGTTGCTCTGCACTGGCCAGCAGTGACATGAGTGGCAAAGGAAATGTAAGTCAGACTGGTGATTTCTGGAACATCAGATGTGACAACTGTAGAGTAGAACTGATGGGTAGAGTGAGTTAAGACAGTTCTTTTGAAGTGTATTACAGCTGGGAATCACTCACCACAGAGAGGCCATTCAAACTAAGGAAACTTTCTTCTTTATGAGGAAACTTTGGTTTAACTCTAATAAGCAAATTAATACATTTAAATAACCATTATTCAGAGATGAGGAATGGTGTTTTCCTGTGAGAACCATTTGTCCTTCTTTGGAGCAAGGTGTGCTCAAGGATGACTTCTGTGTCCTTTTCAACCTTATTGTTCAGTGGTGCCACAATGCTCCCTCAGAGGGCACCTCAGAGACAGCCCCACACCAAGGCTGAGGCTTTTCCCCAGAAATCTGGCAAAGTCCTGCTCTGTGTCAGGGGGACTCTGTGGGTCAGGGGCTGTGCAGTGGGCAGGGGAACATGGCCCAGGTGGCTTGTGCATGCAGGCACTGGCTCCTGCTGAAACCCAGGAGTCGTGGGTCAGCAGCTGTCATCATCTCCTCCTCCCTTCAAACAGATGCACATTTGCTGCCTGCCAGCCTCCTTCAGCCTGTGTTAAGCTGCTTCAAGTCTGACTTTACACCTTCCTTACTTTCATTTGTTCCCTCTGCTGTGGTTTCTGTGTGTTGTTTCCCTCTGTGTGCACTGATGAGAACAGAATGTCCATTCTAGCTTTGCAAAGCACACTCTGTAACAGGTCAAGTACCAGAACTGACATCTCAGGCAAGTTCTTCTCTGTTCTTAATAGAAACTTATACTACGTATGGTAGTAGAAACAAGTTAGACTTTCCATCTGAGATTTTAATGTAATTTGGTGCAATTTTGTTTGTTCTGTGCTGGTTTCTGTTCAAGATCACTCACTGCACTGACCTTGATGTAAGCTTGTTTTCCTTTATTCTTGCATGCCATCCAGCCACAGTTGTGGTGTGAAAAGAAATCGATTATTATTTGCTTTGCACTGACTGTGCTTTCAGATATTATCAGTTGTTTTATCTTTTAAATATACATTCCCAGCTATTAAATGCTAGATATAATAAAACAAAATAATAGCTAATAATCTGTGTAGCTTGCTTGCAATACAGAGATATAATAGCTTGTCTGACATTTTTTAGAGCCAATATTTACCTTTATCACTGGTAAGTGCCTCCTGAGACTCATTATTCATGTAATTCCCATTAAGAGGCAGTAGTAAAACAGCCTGTTGTCTTACAGCTCTTGTTGTTAAGTACATTATGTTTAGTAATAAATACGTCAGCTTTTGTTACATTAGAGAATTATTATTATTTCTTATCTCTAGACATTTATAAATATATGAATCATGTTTATTTATAAACTTCTTTCCATTTATTTCTTGCAGTAGCCAGAGAAAACTGCTTTTCTCTAGATTATATCTCTTGAAGCTTACTTATTCTTTTTGAACCTAAGGCTATAACAAAATTAATATTCTTGCTTTTTGTATTTTTTACTTTTCAGTCAACCAATGATGGTATTCAGGAAAAATAAAAAGATGTTCTGTCAGTTTAGAATAACGTGGTAAAAAATATCTCACAGAATTGACTTACTTGGATGTCTAATTGTTATTCCTACTGCCACTACTAAGGCATGATATAGGAATCTAATAAGTAAATTATTTCTTAGATTTGTCTGATCAATGGTTCTATGCCGATCTATGAAACCCTCAATAGAAATTTTGAGCTCTGTTATATAACTAAGAAAATGTTTTGCAGCGTTGTGAATATAACCTGAAATTCTTTTGTCTCTTTAGAAGTCTTGAAACCTGTGTTTCTGTTGCTTGCCACCTAAGCACTTATGGCATTGCTTGTGTAGTTGCAAGAGAGATTTTTAGCTGCTTGCTCTGGTAGAATTCAGACTCAGAGAATTTTGTTAGCAGAACTTGCTGCACAATCTAATGATGTTTTTTGTGTTATAATTCCTTTTTAACCTCACCAGTATACTTTTAAATGTCATTCTGTACATAGATAGATATAAGGAGGTTTTTCAAAAGCATCAGGCACCTGTTTAAATCTGCTTATATCCACTTGAAAGCATTTTTTTGTTTGTTTTATTAACTCACTTGCTGGGAGCAGACCAGGGGACTGAATGATGGATGGTTAGTTATCAACTACAGCTATGATAAGGACTTTCTGCTTTACCAGTTCTTTGCATTGTCCATAATGACCTTTCTCTTCTGTCTCAGGCTTAAAATTATTCTTCTCTATACTGTCTGGGAGTTGCAAGCCAAAAATCTGTCTGTCCAAAAACTGTTAAATGGGTGCAGAGCTGTTGGCCCTGAAAACATTTTTGGAAAAGAAAGCCTGGGTTAGGATCAGAGATGAACATAAACTTTGATATTCAGGAATTCAGTGACCAGATCACAGCTCCAATTTTTACACAGCTGCTAGTGAAGTCATGGCTGGCATCCTCTGCAGTGGAAAACACTTCCCTTTTCTGCAAATCTGGCTGTCTTTGAGGATAGATGACATGGATGTGAAAGTTCCTGTGCGTGTGAACATTCTGACTTTGCAGCCATTAAACATTGTATCAGGAGATTCATTAGTCACGGAGTTCACACTATCCTTTAACTGTGGAAAGAGAACATTGCTCCAGTTGCTTCATTAAAGTTTTCTTTGCCTTCCACAGAGAAGATGAGAGGTTGATCAGGAACAAGCTGATAAAGGCCCTAATAGCCCAAAGCCACACTTTTCTTGGTCTAAATTAGCAGAGTTCCTACAAATCAGGGCTGGTGAGGCAAGGTAGGGATATGTGCATCAATGGAAACCAAACCCTACCAAGCCCATGTTTTTGCATTAATTTGTCTGTTATTTTGTCATGTCCATGAAGTGTAGCTGAGCATTATGTGTAGCTACAAAAATACTTTATCTGCTCATGTTAAAGCTAATGTTTGTTGCAAAATTTCTGTTTCCTGTCACATACATCACTACCTTGAAGAATGGTGTCCCTCAACTTTTCATGCCTACCACAGCTCCTCAGGCAGGAGAAAGATTAAACCAGAAGCTGAGGTTTGTGGGGTTTTTTTAACCACCCCCAAAAAAAACCCAAAAAAAAAAACCAAAACCAAAACCAAAAACAAAACGCAAAACCCTGTCTGAAATACCTCCTGAATTATTAAAATCAACAATTTCATCAATAAAGAGATGAACTCTTATTTGATTATGTTTAATTGTGCAATAGTAGTTTTCTTTCTTAAATTTATGTGCCTACAGTGGGTTCTAATAATCAGGAGCGGTTTTTACTATTACCTCCATTGTCTTTGATTCAAAAGGTGTATTTGAAAGATTCTTGGCTGAAGTCCATTTTACTGCTTTTATAAAGTATTTCATAAAAAGATAATTTCATTTAGGAAAATGATCTTTCTATTGTAGTTTCACTATGTTTTATTTTTGGTTTTAGATAACCATAAAAAATTTTTCTTTTAAATTTTTTTTCTGGAATTTTTCATATCCTTGCAGTAAATTTGTTACATTAATACATATCACTACAATGGTGAGCCATCCTAGAAGCTTACAAGCCACCTCTTTGAAGTGTGGTTCTGCTGCTATGGGCAGTAATGGAACAGGATCTCTAAGTATGAGAGATCTTTAAGTAACTTCCATTAATTCTATGGTAGCTGAATTATTTTTTCCTATGAGGCATTGCAGGGATCTGCTGCTGATCAGATGACACATGTAAAATCAAAGAGTGTAGCCAAGGTAGTGTGCTGGGGAGCCAACAGCAAATCACTGCTAAACAAATGCAACATCTTGGGACTGGTTGAGATCCTCAGGCTTGTACCACTTGAGGCTGATCAAATACTGCATTATAAGGACACTTGAAAAGAAATTCATTGTATCTGTTTACATTAAAATGTCCTTGGCTGAAGGAGGAGTTCAGCAAACACATCTTTGCTCCCTTGACAGCCCATAGAGAAGAGCTGTGCCCTGAGTTGGCTGATGTGCAGGTTTTTGAGGGGAGGAATCTCCAATCTTTGGGTGAGATGCCTGTAACAGCTGTGCTGCAAGTGCAAAACCCACTCAGACCATCTTCAAATGCCTTAAAGCAGTTTAATCAAATAAATTTATCAGCATCTGTGAAGTCATCCTGCCAGTTTGGATGGGCCTTTGGTCAGAGAGAGTGAGCCTATAGAAACTTGTCATTCCAAGGCTTTTACCTCTCTTGTTGTATTTGACGTAGTTTGTAATCAGATGGAACATGACAGCAACAGCTTGACAAGCTGATAATACACTTCACTTGCAAAATTCATGTGTTAGGATTGTAAACACATTTTTATTTAAGCTATGTCATGTTTATGCATAGCACAAGGATTTTTTCTTCAGGGGATCTGCTATAAAAAGTCTGAGGAGATCTGAGGAGCATTTTTAAAGTATGACTGATATTTTTACAACACATAAGAAAAAGTTTGACTTTGTCCAGTCACACTAATTTATTTGGACAGTCATTCAGATACAAAGCACAGGCTGAAAGAAGTTATCTTATTACTTGCTCCTTGAAGCATGTGAGCCCCATTTTCCAGACATTAGGGTGTTTCATAAGCTGTTATTATTTATCATATTGATGAAAAATAGAAGAAGATAGAAAGAAAATCGGTTTTTTCAGGTCTTAGAGTCCAAGAGAGAGAATTTCATTAGAAAAGTCACTGGTGTTGTAAAAAAGGTTCTTGATCACTAAGAAAGTCCTGCAGTAGCTTCTAGGGATGATTCAAGGAAAAATGCAGGAGCTTTTGTTGATGTGACATCAGAACAAACACAGAACTCCCATGTCAGGGGGCCATGCTGGACTGACTGGTGGCTGCGAATCTGTCACCTGATGAGGCTGTTCTTCCACACTGTGAAACTGAATAGTGTTATTTTTTTTTTCCTCTGAGTCAAATCTTGTTGCCTCTAGACATTTTGACTCATTTTTACTTGAGTAAAATTCTGCCTAAAAATGTCTGAGCAGTGACCAAGATGTGAGAATCCCCATGTATGCTCTGCATCTGGCATGTGAACATAGGAGGTGGGTGTTCAAACACTTTCTTTACCATCCTCTTCCAGAAAAGCCCGTGTGGGTTTTTATAGGGATTCATCTCCTTGGAGTCAGTGATAGGAAGCAAGGAGCAGGGATTCAGGCTGCTTTATCCTCATTCAAAATAGGAGAAAGCATAATAAATTAATAAATCTGGGTCCTTCCAGTCTTTCCTTCCATTTTGAAGATTCCTTCTGTAGGAGTCATGTCTGAGAACACTGTAACTATTGTTATCTACAAATATATACTTATATCAGCCTTTTGGGTCCTCTAAAGCTGTATGTGTATATGTGTCTCCCTACAGAAGACCACAAGCCTTCGTTTCCAGGATCATTTCCAAAAAAGTCTGAGGGCTGAATGCACTGGAATGACTTTTCCTCTCTCCTTTTTTCTATTTGGGAAAGAAAGAGGTGTTGAAAACTGAAATTTTCAAGGTATACACATGCTTGTTTGAAAGCAATCCCTACAACTATTTTAATAAGTGAAATATTTTAAACAGCCTGAGGTTCTAACAGTCTTTCTTAGATCTCTATGTTTATTTAACCAGTTAAATATCTAGCTTAAATAGTCATACTTTTACTCTCAATCTCTGGTTTATCTGCCATTTTATCTGGGAGGAAATGTGCTTTATTTTGTTTTACCTTGTATGAATCAATGTTGTGGTACAAACCCTTAACAATTGTTCATCTGATGCAGTTAATTGCCTTACTGGATATACATGGGACACAGTGAACTATCTTTTCTGAATGTCAAATCAGATTTGTGAAACATTCCTGTTATATTTGTCCCTGGAAAACACTGGACAGAAAATCACATCTATTAAAACTGCATTCATTACCAAATCCAAGGAAACAAAGGTTTTGAATGAATAGCAGCTAATCAAGCAATGTGTCATAAAAAGCAGTAACTAAAGAAAACCAAAGTAAAACATTCACTTGCATTATTGAACATTTTTAGCTTTATTATTATAATAGAATTACAGTCTGACATAAAATAAAGAGCTTTTGCTAAACTCTGTAAAGCAATACATGCTTCTGCCATAAACAACCTCTATTAGATTTAGATTTTATTGCCACATCACTGCACTGAGGTGCAATAAACATTCAATGTCATCTTTTTAAAATTATCTCAGGAGTAAACAGAAACTGTCCTCTATAAGAGTGTATCATTATTTTCAAGGAAGACTTACTATTATTACATGGTTTAGCAAAGCATTGTAAAAAAGCTACATAGAGAATACCTTGTCTTTGATAAACTGTGCAGTCAAGTTTATACAGTTTAATACTATTGGCATAGACTAACTAAGAGGTGATATAATGCAATCATTGCATAGCAAAAAGCAGACTAGGTAAGTAATATTCACATCTAATGTGCAAAATGCAGACCAAAAGGTAGCTATGAAGTGCTAGAAAGATAAAATGCCCTAAATGAACACACTAGTTTAACGCCAAAAATAACAAGATAAACAAATACACAGAAGTTAAAGAGCCATAGTTTATTTTTTTCTATACATATATCTACACATGATACCAGAGATGAAACATCCCCTTTTAAATAAGATCCAATCAGTAACTTATCAAGTTCAGACAAGACTAAATGTTAGACAATGAAGAATTATTTAAAAAAATAAATAAAACATTAAATATTTCCTTTTGTAGATAGAGAATGTCAACTTTTTGATTTATTAAGAGTTTAGAAATCACTGCCTGTTAAACTTGACTCTCAGTAGCTGTTTCTCTAGAGACTCATGTAGCACTGTTTCAAAATCCATTCAATAGCATAAATTTTTAATTGATTCTTGCAAATATCCACCATTCTTCCAGTCTCTTTGAAAAAACTTTGTCTGAAAGTTTATTTCTAAGAGTTAGTAGTAATGATACTGACTAGAATTTTTTTAAAGGGAGCACAATACCTGCAAAATGGACATCTTGTATTTAAAGCCCTTACATATTGTTCCTACAAATATATTGCTACAGTAAAAATGAAATGTAGTAAGTTTACTCAATAAAATCTATTTTCCTGTACATTCTTTTATGTATGACTTCTTTGTATTTAATGCTACATATATTACATTGCTTATTGTAACAGTTATGTTTCAGCAAATATAGCAGTAATATACAGATGAACTTCTGTCTTAACAAATATTTCACCATTTTTACCTACCAAATATAATCCCATTCTTTAGTGCTTATGCATGACCTGAGCAGACCAGTCATTAATCTAATAGTATACACTGGATGACATTGTCAAATTGCAAGCTGCTGTACACTTAACCACTTTACAAATGGAATAAATTCCAAGCACTTTCTGCTTTTTTTTTTTTTGTAAGCTTTCCACTGATTTTTTTTTCCACTTTTTCCACTGATTTATTTTTTTCCTTTAAGTCAGGCTCTAAATATGTTTTGTTGAGCATTTAATAACATATTAAGAGCTACGAGGTGATTCCTACACAATGTTTTAAGAACACAACTTTAAAAAAGTAAAAAAATGTACAATCTCATGCTGCATATTTACAGATATTATTTAAATACTATATTTTATCTTTCTGCTATTCATAAATCTCAGTCTAAAGCTTCTTTTAATGTATCATTTTATAAAAGAATACATTCAACTTATCTAGAGCTTGCAAAAATTTTGTTCTTTGTTTTTTGTTTTAACTCTCTAAAACATAGTGATGAGTAAAAGCTATTGTTAAAGCATCCTGGAATTGTTTGGATTACACGGGTGATAGTAGAAATTTGGGATCTGCACTCGGTTGTGCAACTGGTTTTAAATCTAGTCTAGTGACAACTTAATGCTTGGAACAAGCTTGCAGTAAGAGAGCAGATTAAAGCATTTGTTACCATTAGATCTTATGTGCTATACAGTGACAAACTGTACCTATAGTGAGTAGATTTCCTTTCTCATTAAAGACTATTTAATATTATAAGTCAGGTAGTTTGGAACATAGAAGAGAAAAGGTATTAGGAAAATAACATATCATATGGGATTCAGCAAATGGAAAGATTTACATCCTTGAAAAGATTATAAACAGTGGCTGAAAAAATGATACAGTCGAGGATGTGCATCAGGAATGTCATAAGAATATTTCCCCCATCCCTACTGTCTTCTGAATAAAAATATCTTTTTCATGTACATATACACTATCTTTTGGGGATATTCAGTACTAAGCTTGCTACAAATGGTTTCTTTTTTTTTTCCCACCCTCCCATTACTCTACAACTCTTTTCCAAAATCACTTTTCCAAAGAATATAGTTTATAATGTTCTCTTGCTCACGCAGTTTGTTTTTTTTTTTTTAATATACAGATATATTTTACCTTTTCATAACTAAAGAAACCTTTCTTTTCTTTAAGACAGAGGCAATGAAGCAAATGGGAATTACTGTATGTGAAAAAGGGAAGCAATTCCCAGAGCAAAAGACAAAACAGAACTACATGAATAAATGAGGTTATTGATGTGGAGTTTGAACCTTCAGCTGGGGCTCCCGGTTTAAGTAGGTAGCCCAGTAGACTAAATTAAAGATTCCAAAAAGCAGTGGGAAGGCTATTCTCGATAGCCGATCAATTTTACTGACGCTGTTAAAAGTTTTCTTGGGCTCTGCAGGTTTTGTTTCTGGCTTCACTTCTTTGGGCTCAATTGTTGCACTTTTAGCAATGGTTGCCAGCCCAGGGTCCCTTGCAATATTAGGGGTGTAGCTCGTAGCTGCAGCTGTGTATGTATTGTTTTTCTTGATGAGAGGATCCTTCACTTTCTTTGGCTGAAGAAAGAAGAAAATATTTCATTCTTAATACCTTCTCAACAGATGAAATTATGAAAAAGCACTGTAACATTTTGCAATTAATCAAATTCATAGCACAAAGTGTAATAAGCTGTAAAAGAGAAGTTAGTTTTGGGTATGTAAAAATATTTAGGTGACAAAATATTGGGTATGCAAAATATTTAGGTGACAATAAAGACAAAATCATCCATTTGTATTACTTGTATTAGATAAACCAAAGTAGGTGATAGATAAAAATGAGACCTGATAGCCAGGCTCACTGGCAAAATCACCCTTAATGATAATCAGCAGTGACAAACCACTCATAGTTCATTATTCCCCCAAACAACTGTTTCCCTTCATCAGGATAAAAACTTACAAGATGCCAAATTCTTAAAGCCTTTCCAACATCAGGAGAAATATTGTGATATGAAGAGTTTTTACATAATTTATACACAAAATTACACACTAAATGATCATGTAACTATGCACTAAAGGAGTGGTTTGCTCAATAAGATGCAAAGCTGTCAGTATTCTGCTCACTAATGGTTTACACCACAGTCACATGAATTATGGATCAGGAACTTAATGTTCTTGTTTGAATCTTAAAATTGGATCATAATGGCTGAAATGCCATTCTATGTGCCAAGACTTTAATGTCTGTATGACTTTTTCATCCACCTACTTATATTGCTAAAGCAAGAATATACTGAATATCTTTTAGAGGAGGAGGACTTGAGCTTATTTAAACTTATTTTATCCCTAGGTCCTTATATTTTCTAGTATTCTATTTTTGGTATCTAGCTGTAGGACAAAAATTAAATTTTGATGTGTGGGCATACCAGCTGGAATTCAACTGTCCAGTTTCTGGCAGACCAAACCTGTTCTTCAGGCACTGCCCAAGGATAAAGATAGAAGGGAGATGCAGTGGGTCATTAAGAAGGTGTAAGGATTCTTCCACTAATGAGAAAAAAACCCTGACAGCAAAAAGTATAGAAAAAAAACAATTCCAACAGTTTAGCAAAATCTTCACACAGTATTTGCCACAAACAGAAAAGGCAAATGTTGTCCATTTTATTATCTTGGGAGGGAGGGGGGGGAGATATGGTTGAAGAGAAAATATCAGTGGAATTTGATCTCTTATGTCATTTCTCAAGACACCAAATAGAATTCTCTGCTTTCAGGAAGCACCTGTCCCAGGGAGGCAGTACTTTTTATGTGGTCACAATATTTCCAGTGACAAAACAGCTATAGGTTAATGGCTACTTTGACCCCCTAATAATGGAGTTTTGATTAAAAAATTCTTGTTTAAAAGGTGAACATTTCAGGGAGTGGACAGACTCGTGCTGGACACAAGGGAACAGGAAATGAAGCTGCAAAAGCCTGAGGGCAAGTGGGGAGAGGCTTGTGGAGGAACAGCTTTGGAGCCCCATGCTGGAAGGAAATGTAGGCTCAAATGTTAAAATTATGCTACTTAGTAAGGAAAGGGATTCACCTAATGACTCTGATGTAGATGTTCTTTAATTCACGGCAATAAAATACTTAGCTTCAGGTCAAGAAAAAGCTTCAAATCTTCAGAACAGGTTAAAAAAATATTCCAACATAAAAAGGCGTGTCAGGTTTTGTTTTGTTTTGTTATTTTTTGTTGTTTTGGTGTTTGTTTGGGTTTTTTTTTTTTTGTTGTTGTTTTTTTTGTTTTGTTTTGGCTGTCCATTTTTTCCCCTCCCAGGCAGGGAGGCTGCTAACATGGTTGCTGAGTGTAAAGGCAGTCCTCTTTGCTGCTCATTCAGATATTCTGGTGAGCAGCAATAAATCCAGCAGACAAAGAGCAGCTTCACTGAAGTCTCAGGGGAAACCCTTTCAATAGATTTAAATGTCACTAGAAATCTGATCCACAGAAAAACCTGACACCAGCCTGGGTCTTAATATTTCATGTCAAATTCAGCTTCATGAACAAGCAATATGACAGCTAATTAGAGCTCTAAATTTGATTAAGCTGTGATGCTCTGATCATTGTGAGCTTGCCTTGCTTTCTTTTCCTCACTGCAGAAAACTCACAGGTACCAGCAAATGACACATAAAGCCCCTTACCTGCTAATGAGCACAAAGCCATAAATCTTCCAATGTTTTAAGCAATGTTTATTGTGGTGGGTATTGTGTAGGAGTTTTTTTAGAATGTAATTTTCTTGTTAATGAATGAAACAGCTCATTACAGTATCTACATTGCAACAGAGGATAAATTAGCAAGGCAATATTTAATATTTAAGGATACAGTTCTGTCAATGCAGTTCATTTTTATAACAAATGTCATGAAAACACAAAAATAATAAAAAAAGTATTTTCAGTGAAAGTACCATCAATAACTGAAAACTCAACATTCAGCAGCAGTTGTGTAGCTCATTATTGTAAATTTCTTTTGATACTTCACTCATTTGTTCTACAATATTTTTGTAGTAGTTGCCATTGTATAAATGCCCTAATTTAGTTTGTGGGTTTTTTCACTGACTTACACAACTAATATACATAAATAATATATATGCATGCAATCCTGAATTAAAAACATATCTTTGCATACCAGTGATTACATCTGCTCCTCCAATGCCTGTTCTGTTGGATCTCTAGTCTGTGAATGTTCAGGATTACCAGCTGGGGACATTAACCCAACTGAATGAGCTTGCTCACAGGAGCAGCTGGCATGGTAACTCATAGGAAACAGGAAATTTCTCTTTCATCCCCTACATGTGCTCAACAATTCCTTGATGCACCGTTAGTTTATGGACCAGGTCTGATCCCAGACCAAAAGGAATCAGTGAGAGTTTTCTCTAGTGCATTCATGGAGGTACGGACCAGGATTGCACACTCCCAGCACAGCTCTCAGTTCTTCCTTCTAAACAAACACATTTTTCCTATAGCTAAGAAAGGAAAAAAGAACTCCTGTCATGATTTATTTGGTCATGATGATAAAGCAGCCCTTCTGAGTTTCATGCTGGGAGAATTATACCCTGGGAACTGTCAAATACTGCAGCCACAAAATTTTTTTTCCTACATTTACACTGAGGCATCCACACTTTCTCTTGTTCAAACAGAAAAAAACAATTGCCTTCCCTTATAATAATACACATTCATCTTTGTTTCTGCTCAATTCTCGAAGTCAAAATCTCAGTAGAATATTTCATTATTAATAGCATTAAGTATCGCCCAGTATGTCAGAAGTAGTATTTAGGTATTAAATGCCTAAGTAATCCTGGCATAGAAATGCTGTACGTGGACACAAGAGTAAACTCTTCAGGAGTAATAACTGCTGTACGCAATAAGAATTGTTAATATGCTGGACCTCCTCCCACAGAGTGAGCAGGCGTGGCAGAGTGCTTTGTCTGGGGTGGCCGTGGGGTGGTGTTACCTTTTCTGGAACGACGCTCTTGCCGTCCCACGCGTAGCCTCTCTTGGTGAAGTAGTTGACGGTGGCGAACTCGATGAGCGCCGAGAAGACGAAGGCGTAGCACACGGCGATGAACCAGTCCATGGCCGTGGCGTAGGCCACCTTGGGCAGCGAGTTCCTCGCGCTGATGCTCAGCGTAGTCATGGTCAGCACCGTCGTCACCCCTGCAAAGCAGAGTTTGTGTCTTCAGGCGCTTTTTTGTGCTTCATGTCCCAGCTGCTGTAGGTGGTAAAGCCTTTCCTACACCCCTGGTTCTTACAAACTTCCCCACCTGAGTTGGGTTGCTAAATGTGGATATCATGTTTCCACTTCTGTGGAAGTTGCAGGATTTTCAAAACATTTTTTCATGCTTTCATTCTTTGCTGTTGTTATAATAGAATATTATTTTTAAAGTTGGAATGGACATATTGTTTGTGAACTACTTTACTCTTCCTGGTATTTGAAGGGTTTTGTTGCTGTTCTGTATTCATGCCCTGCAAATTGTACTAGAGACATAATGATTTAACATCTTTAGTTCTTTCTTGCAGCAATTGAGATACTTAGAAAACTAAAAAAACTTGTTTCAACTTATTTGGGATATTATACTTCAAGGATATATTCAAAGGCACCAAGCTTTATGCGTTATTTCATTTTTTTTGAATCAGTGGTTTTACAGATTTCTGTCCTTTATTCGCTGACACCCTGAACATAGCAAAGATTTTATGTAAGAACGACAATGTAATTTGCATTTCTGACATCAGAGCTTCTCACTGCTGAACCTTTCCTCTCACCTGGCCCCAGGGCAAGGAGGACTGCACTGAATTCACTCTGCTTGCAGCTGCTTGGAAAACTGAATCTCCGAGTGCACGCAAGGCATTGACATCAAATCACATGTCCACAAGTTACCTTGACAACTGCACTGTCATGTCTTGAATGTGTCTGGCGAGTTCATCTTCGCTGCACTGAGTGTTAGTGGAAATGAACAGTGCTTCAAAATAGGTCAATTAATGAACAACATATTTACGTGGTAGTGTGAAGAGCTTGAATTATTAGTGTCTAATGAGGAAGCAATTTCTTTCTTGAGATGCAACTTTGACTTACTGCTAGTGACCTTATGTTTCTCTTACATAGTAGTAGAAGAAAGATTTAAGAAATTTTATTTTCTGTGATACTGAGTGGGCTAAAAGATCAGTGTTGTTTCTGTGTGTATATGCATTCATGCAAGGTGTTCTGAAACTTTGTTTCACTGCCATTTTGAAATGAAAAAGCTATCTTGATACATAATGATGGAGTAAACCCAAGAGTATTTATTAAATAACTGTCTTCTAAAAGGAAAACTGAGAAATTTGTGGGTTCTTGAGCCTGTGAAGATAGCAGTTTGAAAATTGTGCAGTATTATATATTATCCACTAAGACTAGGAAATTCTGCTCTCCATCTAATGACAGCATTTCAAACTGATGATCAGACATTTCTTTTTAAATGGTATGTGCAAAAAGAGGTAAAATTGTTACACTTTCAATGGATTTGACTATAAAACTCCCTACTAAAGTAGTTCTCAGCAAAGCTGATGTTAAAAATTCAGAATTAATTTTAGTTGCTAATCTAAACAGTATTATGTAAATCAAATTTAATTATACTGTAGTCTAAACCACTGTTCTGTAAATGCACATCTGTATATCAACAGAAAGCCACTGCTTGGTTCATGAGGTCTAAGGCTATGCAAGTTGTGATTGATTTCCAGAGAAATTGAGACACTAAAGCACAGCTGTGAATGGTGCAAGAAAAGATCCATAAAAATAGCTCTTGTTCAACATGAGATTCAGAGTCTGCATTTCTCAAAAGTGACTCTCTGTCTTTGCCATGTTCAGAACAAATGAGTTAATTCTCTTTGGCAAAGCCAAAAGGCCCAAAGCATCCTGTCCTTGCAGTGCCCTTAGGCAGCAAAATGAGTGTCAAAGCCAGCTTGGCTGGGGATGCTTCCACCTCCTGCCAAAGGTGTTCAGCAGTCCCATCTGGATATCATCAAGGACTAGGTCACATAGCAGAAATCTCAGGTTCTAGCTTTCTAAATGAAAATTCATTGCATTTTTTTGATTTTTTTTTTCAAATATGTACTTGACTTGGGTTAGTATCTCCAAAGAATATGAAAAAATATAAGTTTTAGGACAAGTATTTGCAAGCACAGGTTAAACTCTAGGGACCAGCTGGATATATGTAAACTGTTTATACATATATATGTATATATATATGTGTGTGTATATATATATATATATATGTGTAAACTGGAGGGTCTTTTAGATTGCCTTCTCATTGCATTCCTTGAGTGCACGTATTCACTGCTGTAAGCACAATAAATTGTTGCTGAGCTAACAGTAGCCTGTAAAAGGGATTAAAGAAAAAAAATTAAAATAAGAATTTTCTGAGGGCCTAAACATGTTAAATGACAGATACCCACTGATTAAAGCCTTTTTGATAATCCCATAATTAACATTATTGCCATTGTCAAAATGTTATATTCATAATCTGATTGTTTTGGAATTTTCAATTGGTAATGGATGGCTTGAGGTATTTGCAGGTCTCTTTTTACAGTCAGTTCCAAAATCAGTTTAAAAGCTTTGGACCTGTATCTTCACAATGGGATTTGTTAGCTCCTGTGTGCTGCAGCATGTCCAGGCTCACACTGTTCTCCAGTACCATGTTACAGTAAATACATTTACCACAACATTTCTGAAACCCAATTGCCTGATGATTGCCAGGGGGTTTATAGGTGTTGCTCACCAAATACAGTTCTTGCTGGAACAGATTCTCTGTTAAGCCAGAAGGACACCTGTGACAGTATCACTGTCATGATGCATGGCAGATAAGTCTGGATGACAAAGTAACCAATCTTCCTCTTCAAATGAAAATGGGTAGTCATAACAACATATTCTCCTAAAACCAAGAAAAATAGAACATTAAAGCTTTTATAAATATACACATCAGAGGTCTTTGTAGGAAGTATTTTTCATTACATTCAGTCCTATTATAAAATAGAAGTCCTCAAATCAAAATGGGTCAGGCCTGAAGAAAACATTTAATAAATCTGGTGGGTTTTTCTAATTTTTCCTTAATAATACAAAACTAGAAATTTCTGGGAAATGTTAATTAAATTTACATATTTTCTCTGCTGGGTAGTGAATGAAAGTCTGCATTAACTTGTGGCTGTTTAAAGCTCTTGTAGAAGATCTTATTCCATTAGAAAATGCTAAGCCACCACAGCATCACCATGTAAACATAATCTAAAGACTGAATCAACACAGCCTCCCAAAAATGGTTCTGTTGGGCCAAGCTTAAGATGTAATTGCTGAGGTGACAGTGTTTGCATTACCTCCGTTGGTGCTTTACGTGCTCTGAAGTGTCCCTCTTCTGCTAACTTAGGACCTTAGTAAATCATTATTGCCTCCTGAAATAACTGATTACTACAAGAATAGCACACAGTATTTTCATTAGCTTTTGGACCTTTTGGAGCAACAAAGTTGTATGAGCTGGGCACTCCAAATGCAATGAAAATTAAGTGGTTTTTAGATATAAATAATTTTTATGTATACTTTCAATAATAAATATAATATATCTAATAGTTACTTCACTCCATAAACCTTTCTTGCCAGCAGGGCAAATACTGCTCATATTCAGATTATTTATATAATTTAAAATGGATTTTGGCAAACAATATATTCTCCAAAGATTGAAAAAACTATTGTTTTTAATTTATATATATATATATATATATATTTAGTAGACTGATTCTTTTTATTATGCAATGAACAACTTAGGAATGAAAAAAGTAGACACGTAACTGAGTGGAAACTTCTGTCTAGATTAGAGATGACATGTGAAATTACTGTGGTTCTATTTTAAAATGTAGGCAGATGGAAGAAGAAAACTCCTCTTGTACAGGAAAAGCTTAAACTTGATTGAAAAACTGTGTCTAGACATTGACTGCTTATGCACAGAACATGTCAAATGCCCATTTCTGTAATGCAGAGTCCAGAACAACATTCATTCGAGCAATCTTGCTCAATTTCTAACCCCAAGGAAAGCTTTTTTATAAGATATGACAATACTCTTTCTATATAAAAGACAGCAGCAAAGGGGGGAAAGAGAATAAATTTTAAATTTAATGGTAAAGGATATACAAGAAAATTTTTTTATTTCAAAAATAGGAATGGCTGTATTATAGTGGGAGTTATTATTTGAATTTTGCTCGCCTTTCTTTAACTTTCACTGAAATAAACTCCTTCTCCTCTGTACCAGAGATTATGATCTTACAAAAGGTGCCAGTCTTGGCTAGGAGAGCCAAAAATTTAATTTTATCTACTTAAAATATGACGTGGGAAACTATTTTAATGCAATCAGATATAGAATGCGCACAACGGTATGTCAGAATTAACTCACTGATTGTGGATGGCAAGCTAAGAATACAGAGTGAACACACCACTGTACTCTGAAGCTTTATTTAGCTGCCTAAATTATCAAAGTATTTTTAACCTCTGGAAAATGAGAACGAGATCCAAAGGATAAAGGCAATTAAAAAGACAGGGATTACTCTTGTCTGTTAAGCACTGCAGCAGGTCTGAGCTGGGAGCCAGGTAAAGGCAACGCTGGGAGGAGTGAATGGGGCAAGGCAGAGTCCTGCAATAATGCTCTGCACTTCAGCTGTAAGGCACAGCCAAGGTCTGAAGTTCCCAAGTACCAATGGACTGCACTCCTTGGGCAGTCACTTATTGAAAGATAGTAGAGGTTTGATAAGGTTGATTGAACTGGCTGCAGGACAGGAAAGCACTCCAGCTATTCACTGCATCTTTGGCTTTCCATATTTTCTGCTTTTCTTAAATTGAACAGCGTCGCCACATTTGTGACAGCTGCTGATCACTCATAACTTTCCAATTCCTCTGTGATTCTATTTTGGAAGCATTGCAATACAGTCACAAAATTCCCTACAATCTAAAATTTCAAATAGCTCTTGAGTAAAATATTGCCTGTATTCACAGTGTCTGATTGCTAGGCTTTCACAAGTTGTAGCTTATACATCTTATATTCTCTTATCTCTTATCTTTTCTTATCCAAGTTAGAAAGGAAGGTATTTCTTCTTAGCAAAATTGTCATTCCCAAACTCTTCTACAAATAACTGTGTTGTGCAGATAAATCTGGTTTCCATTTTATTTATTCCAATGTTTAAATTAGTTTATATATAATAAACAATATGAAGGATTTAAAAGTCATCCAAAAAAATCTGCATATATATTAATTTAATTTTTGAATAACTGTCCATGCTGGAATATTTCCAGAGGTCTGGAAGAGTTTGTACTTGTGTTCAGTGCTCTTGTAGGTGCACTTTTTAATCAGCCCTTAATTCTACAATATTTTGCAGTAAGTGAGTCAAATGAACAGGTGGTATAAACTAATGTGTGCCCATAGGAAAAAAGTAGTTGATAATTCAGTAAAGTTACATTAAAGCTATGTCTCGGTAAATTATTTGTAAAAAACCAGATTTATCAGCACCTGAAGTTAATGTGCATCATATCAGACAAAGAGTTTGAGGTGGGGACTGAGTTTCTTCTTCATTTCTTCTTCTGGTACTGTAGGTAAAGAAGTAAGGCTTTCCTTGCCATTAATTTAAAACAAAGTATTTATCATTTACTATTTATGCCATGTAACTCAGTCAAAAAACCTCTCAAGAACATAATCTCTGCATATTTACAGAGATAAGGAAAAAAATAAGTGTTTTGAATATAAATCCTGATTCTCAGTGTAAAGCAATGTTTTCAAGGTGGCAAAGTAATTCTGTATAAATAGAAACCTGCACAAGCCCTTTAAGCACTTGTTAAGGTGCTTACAAAAAGGATAATTTTAAAATCTTTCTGAGTCAATATGAATCAGTGGCTGGAGAAAAGGTATTATTAACCACTAATGATCCTCACCTTTAGTATGGAAAAAGCAAAGCATATTTCTTTCCAAAGTAAATAATGAAGAATTTTCTTTTGAGACACTGAATATGCAAGCAATAAATATGTTTATTCCTCAGCTCTGTATTCTTATCTATTGCAGCCTGAATTGCTGCAACACTTATCAGGTAATAATTAAAGAGGATTGTAAATTTCCAAATACAAAAAAAAGATTCTGAAATGTAATTGTTTTTAGTTTTGGTAACTATTCCATTTAGTTCTTTGTACTGTTTTTCAGCATCTAGACAACAATATCATCATCTCAGCATATTTTAGGTATTAACCATACTGTATTTAACTTTATAGATAGCAATGGTAAAGAGTTTTCCTCAGGTAGAAAAAGGATGCAGAATTCATATATTTGAAATAGCATGGGCAAAACAAATTGTTCATTTATTCATGGAAATGCATGAACTTATGTTTCAGTTCTGTTTGAAAATTTCTTGTGTGCTCTTCTTAACAGTTTATAGCATGCTCTTCACATTGCTATTTAATTACCCTGAACCATGTTTGGCATTTCTATTTGGTTTAGTTACGCTCCCTCGTGAGTTTTTCTGATTATCCTGGTGCCCTTAGAGCAGCAAGCGGGGAGCAAAGGCAACCCCAGAGGCTGGCAAGGTCTCCCTGAGAGCACCAAGGGCTGAGATCCCTGCAGTTCCCCTCAAATCCCATTGACTTCCCAGCAAAAAGCAGCTGGGGTGAATTACTGGCTGCAGAAAAGCCAGTGGCAACATTTCAATCTGTGGAAAGTCAGGAGTTCTCCCCTTTTTACCTGCTTGTTGCACACCTCTGTGCTCAGCAGTGGGAGCAGCTGTGTTGATGCTGTTCGCATGCAAAGTTCCTGTTATTGCCATCCCACTTACTTTTATATCAACTGAACAGAAGCTTCCAAGCAGTAACCTAGAAACTTGTCTGTGAGAGCTTTTCTTGGCTTAATAGAGCATATGAATACATTTTAACAAGCTAAATAAAAAATTCAGACACAAATTCCAGTTCACCTTAAAGTGACTCACTTTGCCTGAAATGTTCATTGACTTTAACAGCAACACATCAGGAAATTTGGTTTATGTAGTTGTAAGTGTACTTCTCTCTAAGTCAGAATCCAGAGCAATACAACCACTTCCCCTAAAGCAGAGCTGCTTTGGTCCTTTGAGCAGTCAATCTGGTCAGTAGAGCTCTTGTTCGTGCCCAGTGTTTAGTCTCTTACTGCATTTAGATCATCCAAATTAAACTTTAGAAAATTTACATCTTGAAACAAACACTACAAAGTTGAAAAAACAAGGGGCTGTAGCCAGCTTCAAGGTTACAGGTATGTCATACTATAAATGTCAGCTGTATTTCTGTATCGCATGAAAATTTTGGAGTTAAAGCTGGTACCAGCATTAAAGGAAGTCATGCTTGGATGTTTCAGATGGTTTTGAATTTGATGACAGTTTTTTTCATTCTCCAAATACTTCCTTGAGAAACTATGTACTTGTTTTTAGCAACTTCACTGCCTCCAGAAATATGATCTTTGAGGATTCATATTGTTATGCTATTTTTATCAGCCTATATAGTAAGCAAATAATATGAGAAGAACATGAGGAATGCTTCTTTATTACATAAATTGTTTTTTCTGGGTAGATTTGACACTGTAGGAAGCTTTTTAATTGTTCACCTATCTTTACCAGTTGAAGTAGGAAAATAATCCTAGGATGTATTATCTTTTCAGAATCATGTTTTCCTAATCTGAAGTACATATATTATAATTTTCCCCTCACTCTTATGTCTTTGTATTTTTCAATCCTGCTCTGAATTACGCCTTGACAGTTAAATATCACTCTTCCAAAATATTTGTTACAGACCTGTACTGGACTGCACAATTCCAGAGTCCACAGTTTGTCCAAGCAGATCATACTGGTTCAGTCGAGAGCCATCTTCAGCCACAACCACTGACCTTGCTGGTTCCCGTGTCCACTCATACACAACCTCTGCTCTGGTATAAGCATCTAATTTAAAAGAAATACATTGCATTTAAGCTTTGCACTGTCTGTTGCCTTATGGCATTGTCAGAACAATATTTTGAGCAGTAGTTTGAATATTTAATTCACTTTAATTATCTGTGGAAAGCCACAACTATATTACTGGAATTTATCTATATGAAGTAAAATTGATTTTTACAAAATAGCTAAATATTTGCTGTAGGGCTGGATTAAGGTTGGTCCTCTATGGCATGAATATATTTCTCTCTTATATATTTCCTGCATGTGTAAAGAAGTGAGAGTGAGAAGTGGAATTTTATGAGCATGCAAGAACTCTAATGCTTTTTCTAACCCCCAGCTATTGTAAAGAAAGATGAGCCCCAAACTTTTCAATTTTCATAGTGTGATGTTGTCTGGGCCTCTGTAAGTCCTCTCAGAGTGGTTTCAATGATCTTCTCATCCTCAGCCTGGCTACAGCTCCCATTTGGTCATTCCCCATCACACTGTCGTGCTGTAAAATGGGCCTAGCAGACATTTCTGAGGCTACCTAGGAGAAAGTGAGTTTAAGTCACAATTAGTCTATTTTTTGGGGTTTTTTTGTTCTGGTTATTTCCAAATAGTCCTCACACTCAAGACTTGTGTTTGGAACAAGGCAAAAGAAAAGTACCGTGGGCTCTCCAAGCCCAAGCAGTCTGGTGTGTTACACAGAGAATCCAGTAGCATCTACACATGCCATTGAGGGGCTTTGTGCTGTTATTTATGTTCTTTCCAGAATATTTTTAATCCCAATTCCATAGTAAAATTCTGCTGTTATTTTGTGCTGTTTGGAATCTGGCAGCTCTCACTCGGAGCAGTTGGGTGGGAGTTAATTGACTACACAGAGGCAGCTCATGTAATTCTTTGCACCTAAAAAGTTCCCAAAGGCATGAATGGGCATGGATGTGTGGCCAGAATCTGCATCAGGCTTGCACCCACCAAAGGCAGCTGCAGCTGGATGGGATATATTAGGGCATCCAAAATGACAGAAGGATTCTACCTACAAGATGAGAGTTTCCCTGTTTTCAGACTGACAAGCAGGAAGGGAACAGGAGGAATCTGATTCACTTAACCTCATTTGTGAGTTAGCAATTTTACCTTATCAGTGCAAGAGATAACAGCTAGTAATTGAAGAGTTGGTTGGGTAGAATGTGCTGGTAAATTAATTGCATGGCATTTGATTCTGCATTATTGAAACTGAAAGGTGCTTTTATCTTTGGGCTTCATATTCCCTAAGCATTGTAACATATCAACATAGCTTGGAATATGTTTTTGGAGTCAATGGCAAAAGCAAATCTACATCTTAATCATTCTGACTTTAAAAATAATGGACAGAGTAAACACAGCAATTGACTTGCTAATCTAGTCACATAAAGACAGTAATAAAATTAATTTTCAAGCATTTGTTCTGGAGTATGAGAATAGCTTGGAAGAGAGAGGAGTGCTTTTCTGAGCTACTGAGAATGACTGGATTGGTTTAGAGGGAAGGGGGTGCACTGGGCAGTGCTAGAATTGAGCTGTCAGATTTGGTGCTCAGTCCTGCTGCCCCCTCAGCTTCCAATTCATGTTGCATAAGCAGCAGTGCAGCCATCTGCTCCCATCACTGCTGGTTTCCAGAGTGGCCTCAGTTTTAAACTGACAATCAGATGTTTGTGGTAAGAGTTGAGGAGAGCAGCTGCCTTTCTGATTTTGTTTTGCCAACATATGGCATTTTGTTGTTCCAGAATTTCGTTAGCATTTGTTACATTGAATTTACACTGGAATAACCTCTAGCTTAAGCTGCTCTTTGGCAAATCACTTTAGCCTTGAAGCTGGGTCAAACATTTATTGGTCCCTACAGTATGGGCAGAGTCCACAGGAGATGTGCAACTCCTTCACTGTGAGGCTTTTAGGAATCCAGCTCCAAGAAGTGATGAGTAACAATAGAGGACATAAAAAACCTCTTATCCAATTTAATCTAAAACAAATGGAGCTAGGCAAACACTACCTTGGGGAGCAAAGTGTTAGATTGTAGTCTGCACTTTAAGCATGGATTTTGTGACAATTAAATTCATTTCCAGTAAATTTTCCAGTCCATTAAGATGATTATAATTAATTGCTTTAGTTTGACAAAAATGTCCCAAATGTATTTAAATATGATTCTCACTTAAAAAGTGGAAATTAATTATAAGATCTGTTCTTTTTTCATGTGTAACACTGAGGCCCACTTTCCTAACTTGCTTGGGTCCAGCCATTTGTCCTGTTGGATATGTTTCTATTTATATCAAGAAGGAAATATTGAGAGAAATATTCTATAACTTGATAATTATGGCATATGATCTGTTGAGAAGGAAGGGAGAGATCCATCTTTAAATTCTGTTTTCAACAGTGAATTCTTCATGCAGTGTTTGCAGTAGAACCATGCTACAGAAGGAACTCCTCCTCATGAGGATTCCAGATTAGGAGCTCGACTGAATTTAGTGAGAGAATGAAAAATTTCCTTGAAAACTCCTTGATTTTGTCTAATGATCTTTCCAAGCATTTATAGTTACTTGTTTTTTAGGACAGCTTTCATAGAACATTAGTGTTCAAACAAAAATGTAAAAAAGAAAAACATGATGGTCCACAGATGTACTCTGAGCTTAGAATGTTACTTATTACTTTTGAATGGTGTAACAAATGGCCTTAACATTAGAAATATCAGTGATTTTTTGGTTCAATTGCAAAGATTAAGTATTTTAAGGATAAAAAGATCAATTTTGATACAAAAGATGTAGATCCACTTGCATGTTTTTCTGCTGTCTTGTTCTTGCCTTCTGGTGTGGTTTTGGACTTTTATGCAAATCCACATTATCTATCCCTTTTATTTAATAATTTCTGTAAATCTTAGTCATTTAACTGAGGCATAGTCCTCAGTAATCTGCAAAGCCGTGTACTGTGTGAACAAATACATTAATCTGGGACACAGTGAGCCAGAAAGAACTCAGTGTAGGAGAAGAATGGGAAATATTGTTCATACTAGGGAAGGCCTGGTGTCTGGGCTATGGTTCAGTGGTGCACAGATGTGGTGATAGGTTTCTTGTCCTGTCTATAAAATTCAGTCTAGTAAATCAGATTTGTTTAGAAACTGCTCCTGGTTTAAATTGTCATTAGCAGGTTTTTTGCAGGATTAGCCATTTCCCTGCCTGGAAGTGCCAGCACCATGCCTGCAGGGACACTTTAGTGAGCACATCAAAAGAAATTCCATCCTGCAGCCCCTCCTGATCTCACTGGGATCTTGGCTGCACAGATCTCTTATTAATCAAGAACTCACTGCAGTATCTGTCCTGTTATAAACTGGAGTAAATCTTTCCCCCACTCCACTCTCTTTCACGAGATATTTGGAAAGATTTATTGTAAGTGCTCTCTAAGAAAACTGAACATTCAAGGAGCAAACTATTCTTGTCAGTATACTCCAAGGGTGTATGAGCTTTTTGTTCTCTAAGCCTTATCTAGGAGATTAGCAGCTCTTTAAAGACAAAACATCAGCGCTGTGTCATGGCAAACATAGAACTATTCAGCCCAAAGTAAGTTATCACCCTGTCGGGTGCTATGTGAAGAATAAATTGGGTTTTCTGTTTGTTGACTTCTAAAATTGATCAAGACACTAAGTAACCATTATCAGTGAAACGACCCATTTCTGTTAGGAAAAAAATAGCCATTGAGGAAACAATTTGTACACTATTACATCTTCCACATATTTTAACTGCCTTGTTTGTGTTAAACAAACTAGAGTAAATTAGAGTGTCACTTTTTTTTTCCCTCTCTGTTTTATTTCCAAAAATACTGTGTTTAGTTAAGTGTCAGGACGGTTGCTATTCACATGGAAGTTCTGGGGAAAATTCTCAACTTATCAAAAGCTTTCTCAGTGATTGCACTAATTTCAATTATACTGATTTCAATTATATTTAAATGACTTTGTTCTGTATGTCCTCTCATCTAGGGATACTGCCAGTGTAGGATTCTATTTGGAGACTTCCGAGATTTTTCACTTCCAAAAATGTTCCATAAGTGTATATGAGTATCTTCTAATCCTAGGAAAAATGTTGATGTAAACACACCAAGGCTACAGTAGCAAAACTGTTTTCACCTAAACCAATTCAGTTATCCATAGAGTGTATTGCTTTTCTTTAAGACTGATTTTGGGTTTTAACAAAACAAAACAATTATACGATTAACAACATTTTCTATGTGACAAACTACTTTTCTAGATATTTAGAGCACTGTCATTTTCATCTTCGGTGAATGTCCAGACATCACATTGTAGAATATTTATGAGACATAAGTCAGGTCCATTATATTTTATATATATATAAAAAATAAAGATACAACCTTGACAAAAACGTGAAAAATACAGAAGATTAAAACCTTGAGGTTTTCTCAGGTGCAAAATACTCTTTTAAATTGGTCTAAAAATGGGAGAAATCTCCATTTAAAATAAACTTACAGCTTCCAAATTTCAAGGGGCAAGCATGTGCATCCATAGGAAAGTCTTCTAAATGCATTGGACATTCTGCTCTCACAGTCAATCTATAATGGATTAATGAGCAAAAGGACACATTTATTCTATTTCATAGAAATAGCAAATAGAGTTCTATTAAGACACATAGCATAAGTACAGCACTTAAGTACAGCATAAGTACAGTTTCTGTTATGTGATTAATTAGTGGTTAAAATGGGACCTGAATTGTCTGGCTGAGGGTGCAGCTGCTCTGCCCCTCTGCCCTTCCTCACGGTCCATCAGAGGCAGGCTCAGGCTTCCCATTTGGTGTGAGGATTAAAATCTATTAGCAACTGCAATTGCTTCCATCATTAAACTGGCCCACTCTGGATGCTCAGACATTTGCTGAAATCATTTCATTGCTATCAGCTTGACTGCAAACATGTTTCTCAATAGAAGAGTTTAAATGAGCTAGAAACAGTCACATAGCACACATCTGCAGAGAATGAACAGTAATATTTGAAGAGTAGGCTAAAAATTGCATTAAGGCACTTGCAAAGGTGAGGAAATAGGAATGGTTATGATCAAAAGAAAAGACACATGTGAACAATGTGCTGCCAAGATAGTGTTCCTGTGGATTAAATCCCTAACAGCTGAGCATTTAGAAAGACAAGAAAAATCGACCTGGACTTGTATAGCTACTAGCCAAGACAATTCTACTTCAGTCTAGCCAGTCTTGAAAGATGTTGCACAATAAATTGAACATTCCAAATGCCTGGAGAATTTGTTTTCTCCAAACACTTGTACCAATTTAAAAAATATATTTAATTTTTTTAAAGAAAACTCAGTGTTCACCTATGTACTAAGTTATCCATCTTGGCTTGAAGTCAACAGAGTCCCTTTATACCTTGTTTTGATTCCATTGGAGACATAAAGGGGGATGTACAGTTCTCTAGAAGCAACATACCTTTTTTTTTCATTTTTTAATTTGTATGTTTTTAATCCAGAATGTTTGCATGATTGTATATCATCATTATTTCAAAAGGATTTATTTATTTAACTCCTCTAACAACTGGACAGCTAAAGTTCAGTTATCCATTAAGAGAATAATATATTTCCAATGAATGATGTCAGCACAAAAGTAATTTTTTCTCCTAACTTTCCAAATGTTTTAATCAATGGAAAAAGAAATATCTATTTTTATGCTGTCATGTTTTATAATCCCAAGCACAAGAAATATTAAGAATAGTCAATGAATTCTGCGTGCATCTGTTTGTTCTTAGAATCTGCTTTCTGTATGATCCAAAGATTAAAGACCCTTGCACACAATTTAGGAGTACAGATTATACCAAACTTTCAGGCTTTATTATACTTGCTGATGGAATCCTTGAAAGCAATGCCAAATTAAGATTCTCTGCAAACTGATGGATTACTAATACTGTAAGTACCTTTTTAAAATCAATCATTAAGACGCATCCAGGGACTGTAGAGGTAGCACAGCAGGAGAGGAAAAATAAGCACTGCAAACAATTTTGTTTGCCCATCATCCCAAGGCCCATTGTGAAAATAATAATTAAGCAGGAATCAAATAGTGCTCAAAAAAGAACCATTTTCCTATCTGGAAAATATGCTTTCACAAGTTAAATTGTAAAACTAAATGAAGGATGTAATATTTTAGGGCTCACCTCATTGTGTATAGCAACGTCCCATCCTCTGTGATTCGTAATAGTTTATTTGGCATTGTCATGTTATGAGCCACTGACTTCTTTCCATTGTGGAAAAAGGTATCAGGTGTCCAAATTTTGCTGGCCATTAAATTATTTAACCGGAGAACAGTCATAGGTCCTTTGAATTTTAATCTCTCATCTTTCCAGCTTTGGCGGAAAAATACATCTATAGTGTATTCCTACATCAATTCAGAAAAAAAGGGAAACACTTATGATGTCACATGTTGCAATATGAGAACTTGAAAAGTATGTTCTTACCATTCCCCAGAAGCAAGATGACTATTAATGAAATTATTCATTATCAGAATGTTTATTTTCTGTATTACTTACAATGTACCTGAAGCTGGTTATTAAACAGCTACATCATTACTGTGTTCAGCACAATAAATATAAAGAAGTATTTCAAATAATAAGTTGCCCATAAATTAGATATAATGCAGTGGAAAAAAGATACTTTACCCTTTTCCTGCTTGAAGTGTAATTTAAAGCTGCAGATAGGCGGCCAGTATGTGTGGCACAGGAAATGTGTGTTAGAGTAAAATAAGCCTTGTAAGGCAGGGTCTTACCACATCCTTCTGTTCTAAATGTCTCATTATCATAAATTTGTGATCAACCTGCAGAAAGTTCACAGTCCACTAAAATTCTATGGTCTGATTGGTGAGATGTGGAAAGGTTCATTGGGTGAAAGGGTTGAGCTACAAAGAGCAGGAGCTGAGGGCACCTTTGGGCCAAGAGTGACAGTCTGATTTTGGGTCAGTGCCTGACTCAGTGGGCATGGGGACAACCAAAATAACCAACACTCACTATAAAATGAAAGTATTTGTGACAAATCAACAGGAAGCAAGAGGGAGAGGGTGAAAGTAAGAAAGATATGTTGGAATATTATACATAAAATATAGATGGGGTGAAAATGTGAAAAACTGTGAATTCAGCATAGTACAGCGTTTTCCCAGGGAAAAATTCCATCTTCATGTGGAAGGTCAGTATGGGATTATCCTGCCTCTTCCATCTTTGATATTTTGATAAACATCAAAAGCATTAATCCAAACGTGGTTCTGTGTTATTCTGAATGAGACTCTTTTGGCTGAGAAATTGAACTTCTGCTGAGATCTCCTGCAAAGGGAGATACCAAATCCTGGAACAGAGAGAACTCCTGTGTGTGAAGGCACACAGAGCTATAAGAAACAGAGTTGTCCTGACAAACTTGATAGTAAAGAGAAACATTCTGGAAGGAGCATGCAAAATGTCTCCACAGCAAACTCCTTTAGATTTGTGTTTTTTCATTTTAACAACCAGCAACACTCCATACAATATAAGCACTTTTGAGCTGTTTATTCCTTGTGCAACTGTTAGCAGGAAATAATGGTGATTCTTACTGATGTGTGTTTTTCCTGCTTTTAGGGTATGAAATGCCTGAAAAAATTTTTGACATGGAAGTGTAGTTACATGGGTTGTTCTAATTTTGGGTTTGTTTGGTGGATTTTTAAATTAAATTTAATTTTATTTATATCCCAGACCTGTGAATCATTTGGCTGCATACTTGGTTGTATTTCCATTTTTTTAATCACTTGCTCAGTGAACTGCTGAAGGCTGAGTTTTTTCAGCTTCAGTGAAAGCAGTTTGCACTTATAGCCAATTATTTGCTTCAGAATTTTGATGGGTCATGGCCTTAGGTTGAATTGTGACCAAATCTTGTCCCAGGTGTGCAGCAGAGTAGGTGAGAAGGAGGTGTAGGAGACAGTATCCATCATTAAAATGTTGGATTTTCTCCATATTTTACTAGCACCAAAGAAAATTTCCTCCTACACCCATGGGAAAGGTAAAAGACATGTCCAGAAGGTGACATCCTTGAGTGTGCATGTAAGCCATTCCCTTTTTCTCTTTCAGCTGCAAAGGGGGTGAGTGGGAGGTGGTACAGGTTGAGAAAAGAGAGTCTGGTTTTTCACTTCATACAAACACAAGGTTCTTTTGTTGGAAAAGGACAAGGACTCAGAAAGATTTGATAAGAGTCCTGACAGCATAAGATAAAATTCAATTAAAAAGTAGCTGTCAGGTCATGCCTGGCACAGGCTGAATCTTTCCCTATCCCAGGTCATCGCACCATATAGAGTGAATTAATTTTGGCTGAGATATCTCAGCTCTTCAGCTTTCACTACCCACTTAAGCATGTACATTAATTCTCCTCAAATGAATCCTGACAGACAGCTGATCTTTAGGGCCAAGTCATCAGATACTCTGATTAGGTTTTTTTTCTACAGCAGAGGGGCATACAGAACCAGGGAGCAGAAGGATTTTCTGTAGCCTCTAAACGATAGCAGTGGCCCATGTGCAGATATATGAGTGAGGTGGAATTTGGAATAAATTCTCCACAGCAGAGACTCTTCATTCCACAGTGTGCAGGTAAAAAAAGAAGATTCCTATCTATACTTTGAATAAATTATATAGTATTGAATATTTATAACACTTTGACTTAAATGTTCTCTAATTTACTCTTCTAATACTTCTCCCTGGGGATTGTTTATTCACAGGGTAGACTACTCTGTGGTCTACATGAGGTTCTGGACAGGGAGATAGTAAGACAGAAAAGCTTATTGTACAGAAAAACTAGGAATGAAGGTTTACTAGAAAAATAAAAATCTGTCTTTATGAAAAAGTTAATTTTGAAATGCTTCTTATTCCAAATAATATACATCAAAAATTTTCACAGAAATGACCATTTATATGAGAATAGCCAAATATCTGTTGTTCAGTTCCATCCACCATGTAAGCATGCCTAAAAACCTGCAAAGTTCTTCCAAAAAAAGATGATTTTATTTTTAAAAATGCTTTTCTTCCATTTAACCTTATTTACCAGCATAAGAACAAGCCAAGACAATCCCTTTACAGAATAACAGGTTATGTCTATGCTGCTAGAGAGTGGGTAGGAGAGCACCCTGACTTACCCACGGCAGTGCCTCCCTGGATCCTGCAAACAGATGGCTGAGGTGTGCTGGCAGCTCAGGCTGTGTTTTCCTAACACTCAGTGGGAGCTGGAGGAGTCCCTGGCCAGCCCCAGCCCAGGCTCAGGCACAGACCCAGCTCATCCTCCCCCTGCCTGCCAAAAGCCTCCCACAGCCCCAGCCCAGGCTGCCCGTGGGGAGCAGGGGAGCCCCAGCTGAGGGCGGCTGCTGCCAACCTGTCTGTGCAGAGCACACTGCACCAAGCGTGCAGAGAAATGCAAATAATGCATATAAACTCTGCAATTTATCTCTCTGTCTCTGGTTTCACACCTAGTTCCTCAAGCAAAGGAACTGAGTGGGCTGCACACACATTACTTTTTATGGGGGGTGCGTAGGAGTTTTACACTAAATACTTTTCTGTGAATTCTTTAGTTTTCAAAATACATGAACACCTGCCTCTGTGTTTCTTGGTCACACATTTTATTAAGAGGATGATGAATTCTTTCTCCTGTTTAACTGACTGAAAAACAGGAGTCAACATGGTATGGATATCATAGCATTTAGAAATTTAACTCTACTTTTATAAGTACTGTTTTCCAAGCAATCAAAAAAATGGTGTCTTTTCATAAAGTTCACTTAGAAAAATGAACTGTCTTGTAAAAGTTACTTTTTTCTAGTTTTCCATTCCTTAACATTGTTTTGAGTAGTCAGAAACTTGTAATAATCTCGTGTTTAAGGCTTAGCTACATTATACGTTCAAATTAAGCAGCTGACAATTTTGTAATCAGAAATGGAACTTGTTCCCTTTCCTCTATTCATATTTTTTTCTTGAATCTTTCTTTTGCTACGTGTATTTAACTATGTGTAGCCAGCTACAAGTTTGAACTACTTTCATTTCTTCATTTAGATCATCAAGGATGTTTCTAGCATTCATCCTAATACAGCATCCAGCAGATACTGGTGACAGCAGACCAGGCTTTACCCTTCTCAATAGCCACCTACTTGTGCAAACCTCATTTATATGGAAAATTTTAAGTACCTTATCCAAATTTCTACACAACTCTTGGTATCTCTTAAGACCAGGGCTCACAACATCTTCATTCAGTTTTCTGAACATCTCCATTCCCTGCAGTTATCTGAAAATTTGATTTTAATATTCATTCCATAAAGCAGTGACAGTAATTCTCTCATTAATCTTCTCCTTTTAGCAGCCAAGATCTAGGAAAGTCACTTTCCATTGATCAGTAGCTTTTAATATAAAAATACAGGTTAGACTGTACAGATGTCACACCATAGGCATAAGTGTTAATTGCATTTTAAGATGATGATCTTTCCTGGCAAATTGGATCAGTGATGTGCCAGCAAGGACCTAAGCAATCACTCTCAGAAGAATATGGATCCAAACCCTAATGAATTTCATAATATATTATGTAGCAAATATAAAGTCTGTTAAAACACGTTATTAAAGTCACCGAGGCTTCTAATTTCCGGGCACTTAAATGCAGTCACAGCAGCAGGAACGGTAGCACATAAAAGCTGATGGCATTTTCAAATCGAGGGCTTAAAGAAAGCCTCAGCCTTAAAAGGAGTAAATAAGTTATTGCATAGATGTTTCATCCTCAAAATTAAAAAGAAATACAGGCCACCACTTACCATATCATGGTCTGAAACAGGCCCAAAACTGGTGACGAAGATGTCAGTCTTCACTTCAGTTACACGCTCTGATGAAGCAGGAAATTAGGACAGTGAGTGTCTATAACAGCCTTCATTAGATCTAACCATTACCAATTCTCACAATAAATAGCGAAATTATTGGCTTTGATTAGCCATTCTGAAATTGGTCTGCAATACAATCCTGAGAATTTACTGTAGAAGTAATTTCACAGTCAATATTGTCCGCAATGGGATTTTTTTAAAAGTTTTTCCACAGAACTTTTTGAGGTGCTGCAGTGGAAACAGTTCTGCTGTTGTGAAAATCTTTTCATTCTTTGACTGATAAATCGTCTTTTCTGACACTGTAACCAGTGCTGAATATTGTACACAGTACTCTAATATCTCATTGGATACTCAGTTTCTGAGCAAGCTAAAATAAGGTCTCTAATACTTAACCCTGGGCTTGCAAGTTATGTATTTTGTATTGAGACCAAGAACACAGAAGAAAGAAAGAATATTGTGGTGTATACAAACATGAATATACCTTATTGGTATGAGTTAGAAATGGCTGTATTACCCTTTAATTCAATAAACAAAATGGAGTTAAAATTTTTCCAAATAAACATCAGCTAAGCTTCCCTTCTGCAATCATCTGTGTAAATGTTTTCAGAAAGTGAGCTCTTCAGTCCTAGAAGCCTAAATGATAGATTAGTACAAATAATACTTCTGAAATCTGTAACATCTACAGAACACAGATTATATGCATGTGCTGCATCATAAACCTGGACCCCTCCCTGATTTCCAGGATGTCCATTTGCTCCATGGAACAATGACATTGGATTGACATTTCAGAAGAAAACAGTAATTTTAGTGGTCACAAGTGCTGAGATGCTTTAACTGGTGCTGATCTCAAGAAAGAGGTCAAACATTTGACTTCTCTAGATGGACTGGCAAAAGACAGTTGGAGAAAAAGCCAAGCTGAACTTCTCCCCTTCCTCTCCTGTCCCTCTACAGAGACACACAGGATCAGTCACTTTGTGCACACTGGTATTTTCTAGGGCACACATAGCCAGCTATTCACCCAGGATGCCATATATCACAATAACCCAGTTGGATTAAATATAGCTGCAGGGAGTAACACCACCTGGAGGCAGGAATCCAAGCAGTGTTGAGTGCAGCTAACCCCATCAGCTTCCCAGAGCTATGGTGAGGTAAGTCTGAACATATTTATTGCTGTGCTCCACAAGCCAGCACAGGGGTTTTGGTAGAAGTTTCAAACATGGAACAATTGATAACATTTCTGAAATAACTTCCAAAAATAAATAAATTGAGCAATCTGGAATATTAAAAGTAATCATAAAGAAAACACTATAGTATATGTATAGTAAGCAGGCATGAAGCAGACAAAATTTTTCTTAACACTAAGAAATGTATATGTATTTATATAAATGTATATGCATTTCAATGTTTTTTAAATATTGCAAAATATAATGAAACCCCCCTAATTTAATACAACCATCGGACTTCAAAAGACTTTGGTCTGTTTATATACAGTTTGTTCCATCTGACAAGAAACTTAAGACTGAAGGGAAGTAAAAAAGGACTCAGGATTAAGCAGCCAGTTACAATATAGATTTCTGTATCTGTGCAAAAGTTCTAATGAGAATGTGTGTTCCATAATGCTCATACAGGTCTTACACTTTCTTTCAAAAAAAGTGTGCAACTTCTAAATATATAAAAATGGAAACAGTTTCATATAAATATCTAGTATGATAAAATATGTCCTTTTGTCAGACAGCAGAAATCAAAACACAGCATTAGACTTGATTCTACTGTTGGTTTAGGAACGCATTTGATGAACTATATTCTGTTAATAAATTAATGCAAAAATTAGGTGGTATCAAAAGTACCACCTAGAGTTCAGGACTCTTTAAAATGATGACATTTCCAATGTATTCTTCAAAATCAAGGAAAGTAAAATACTGTGATGTGGCTGAACTTCTTAATATTATTGTTATTCTTTATATCTGTGACTGAGAGGTGCACAAAATACAGTGATTATTGAGAAAAGCACTGGCTAGGTGAAATTTCCTCCTTAGATATCCAGTTGAATTAATATGTGACCTCATAACTTTTCAATTGACTTAAAGAAATTTCAGTATTTTCTTGACATCTAATAATCTCTGGACTTAAAGAAGCTCGTGGTGAGAATTTGACTTGCTGGAACTGAAAGAGGTATATTATTGTTCAGAAATTACTTGGCTTGGGAGGAAAGGATTCTGTCCTTCAGCCCATCTCTGTCACAAAAGTTGGGCTGGGGTCACATAGGGAACAGTGGGCAGAAAAAGGACAGTAAAACATCGCTGAATGGACTCCAGCTACCCAATCACCTTTCCTTAGGGCTGAGAAAGATACCATCCTGACATCTATTAGCCTTTTACATACTGAAAAGTGAATCTCAAATGGCTTTTAAAGGTCTTTCATCCTTGTTCCTCACCCCTCTTGTCCTCTTTCCTCTGAGGCACTTTGGGAGAGAGAAGATTCTGGAAGTTCTTCAAACACAAAACGATGGTGAGTCCCTTAAGAGTCCCAGCTCTGAGCAAGGTTCTATTTAGTATAACTCAGCTGGCTTGCCTGCACTAACACAGAATATGCTCTTTGAATCAGCAGCATATCATGTTTTGCTATCCTGAATTCTGGGTTTGGGAGGCAAGTAGTCATGGAAGAGAGGCTGAGGCTTAAGGAAACCACTTGAGGACACAAAATGGAAATTTAAGACTTTTTCACTAAGAAGTAAGATTTACAAGGGAGTGAAAAGATAAGCAATGCTTTTTTATTTCTGTATAATATTGAAAATAATTTAAGTGGCACCTAAATCACATGAAAATTAGAAAATGCAGATTGTGAACTCAGAAGAGATTACATTATCTTCACACTGATTACACTTTTTCAGTGCACCTAATCCTCTCAAATGCAGACAAACCAATGGAGAGACCACCACATTTTTTCTTTTGTGTGTACATCCCTTTCAAGACCAATGAAAAAGGGTGTATCAAAAAAGAAATATTACTTGCTCCAAAGCCATATGGAAGTTTTGAAATTTTTGTTTACTGTTTCACTAATTAGATGATTCAACTGTGCTTAGTTGAGTGCTTCAGAAGTTCTGAGTCACTCCTGCACAGGACATGTGTTTACTAATACAGTTGAGCTATATATATTTAGAATCAAGGTTACCCATGTTCAGTTTGCATCTTGATTACCATGGGAAGGCTTAAATTGTGCCTCAAGTGCTCAGAATGCTTTTTTCAGGAACCACAAATCCTGAGCTGTATTCAAAACCTTCACAATATCTCTGAGAACTGGAGAAAAGTCCTGGTTATTGACCAAAACAGGCTCAGGTCAGGAGTTAATTGGATTGCTGAACAGAAATCCAGCAGCTCTAAAGATGCAGAGCTGTGTCTCTTAACTATGATATCTATCTCATGAACCAGGAGTAATGTAAGGGTATCTGTAGGACATGTGATAATTTCAGTAAAAAAACCCTAAGGAAATTAATAATGATTTACTTTTTTGACTATAAGGCAACCACAGGGTCCAAGAAGTTACTGAGCAGCAAAAAAGCAGCTGAGCACCACACCCAGACACTGTGGAACACAGCTTTGGGAATTGATCCAGGTACAGCTATGAATGCATAAGTTAACCTCAACTACTGTAATTTTACTGTTTACAAATACTGTGTTTTACTAATGATGCTAGACTAGGGTAAACTCAAAATTAGTAACAATAAATATTTTGATTTAAACTCCCAGGTATCTCATTATTGCTAGAATTGTGACTGGATTATAAATTGAGGACAAAATAAGAAATACAGATTTATTTTAACAGCAGGAAATAAGCCTATTTATCAGGAGAGACCATACATGAAAATATTTCCCTTTATGATCTGCCAGTATTTGAGCACAAGGTTTATTTGAATTGCACATTTTGGTGGTTTGAGTTAATTCTGTTTTTTGGTAATGCACTTGTTCTTCCTGTATGTCTCATGTCTGTCTGTGCTATAATCATTAATGTGGAGGAGAGATTTCCTCTGGCTTTGAATGAAAGGAATTGTGCTACCTGTACCGTGTGCACTCAGACTAATCAGCCCAGCTGTGTCCTGTGAGGTATTTTGATTGAAGAACCACAACAAATGCACTCATAGGAATTGTGTGCTGCTGCATTAGTAAGAGTAGAGACCAAAAGGGAGAAGTGTGAGCTGTCCTGTGATCAGCCACTGCAGCCTGTGCTGGGGTTACTGGGACCTGCACATGCCAATTAACTGCTCAAAGCTGCTCACATCCTACCTACCTCCCTACTCGTGTATTAAATCTATTTTCCTGGGATTTTCCAAGGCTTTTTACAATTGTCATTACATTAATCCGGTGCCTACAGAGTGGAAAAAAAGACCAAAATCAGCCCCTTCAGTTTTACAAATTTAAGTGTAACATCTGGTCCTTCTTTACTTATGGAATAATGTGTAGGGGAGAGGTCTTTTCATTTAGAGTAGAATCATTTAAGTTTAACTTTTTATTATGCTTACAAACCAAACCCTTGTTTTCTCTAAACTTTATATTAGCTCATTGTTAAAATCCAATAATTTCAATTGGGACCTCAATAACCAGGAGGAAATTTATATGTTTATATATAAACATTATATTATATGTTTATATATAAACATATTTATATGTTCTCATACAACAAAAATTTAAAATCTAATTCACATAATATTGTGAGGCTTATTTCCCCACCCCTTCCACTCCGTGGAAGTAATGAATTGCCTGAGATTGACTGATGCTCCACTTAAGGATCATCTCACTCAATTTTGATAAACATCACACAGGAGTCATCAACAAATATCTTTTACTGACAGCATAAAATAAGTATAATTCTGTTCAATACTCAAGTTGATAATCTACTTGGGGTGATCTACTGAGCATTCAACCCAACAGTAAAACCAAATTTAATTCAAGAAGATTCTGGTCTGTTAAATCAAACCCATTGTTTGTTCTGTATTAAGCTTTCTACTACAAAATCCCTCTCAAGGGGATTAGTCACTTTTACCTTTATTCTGATTTGAAAGGTCTCAGAGCATGTGGTATCCTTTAGTTTTAGGGAGATGAGATGAAAATGGTGAAAATCTTAGAAAATCTGTAGCTGCTCCTGATTTCATGTTAATGAATCTCATCACCAAATACAACCTGGCCTAAGCAAGTCTTCTCTTCCCTGTCTCCTCTGTGACACTTCAAACCTGCTGTGGTGGCTACCCAGGGATCATTTCTATGCTCCACATGAAGACAAAAGGGAATCCATTTACCTGAGGAACTTATTTTTTCCACCCTTTTTCATTGCTTTTCATTTTTTTTTAAATCATACTCTAGACACAGTGCATTACTAGGAGAGACACTGAAGTGAATTTTGCTAGTTATTTCTCTTTGATCCTTTGGTTTTTTCAGAACTGTGTAGAATAGAGATCAGCATCTTTATTATTTAGGCCATTGTTGATCACCTCCAGTTCCACAGTCCAGGTAGTTTTCACAGAAAATTATGCCATTACTTCAATGACTTCCCTTTGGGTTTTTTCCCTAATGTCTGACATGATTTCCTCTTTTCAGCTCCAGTATGTTACTCTCTGCAAACCCTCCTCCTTGCTTTTTGTAAATGATTATGTTCTCACAAAGTCAATAGGTGTCCTCTAGTATCATTCACAACATTTTTACATTCATTTTGGAAGTTCTATTTTCCATGCATAAATTAATAAATGTAACTATTTGTTCATGTTTATGGATGGGTACAACAGATGCTATTTCCTAGCAGTGTCTGCCCAAGTGACTCAGCCCACATATGAAGGAGGCAAAACAAGTAAATAACATAATTTATATCAATAATTATTGATAAGAAGTGCAAATGTGCTAATGCATAACATGGTGTTACATGCTTTTTAAAAAAATAATCAGATTAATTTTATCAACTATAAATGTTTTTAATAAGAAGCACATTCAATCACTATAATTTTTCCCTGTGGGTCACCACCTCTACTTTATAATATTCTGGTTAATGAGAAATAATTCTTTGTTTCCCCCTTATTTAATGGCAAACTGCTCAGAGGTTCTCATTTAACTTCAGATATGGCCTTCTTTGGTTATCAGATGATAATTTCCATTCCCATACTCTTTATGGAGCATATATGACTTTTAGTATTTCTTTTGAAGTAATAGCTCAAAAGAAAATGCAAAAAGGCAAGGGCAGAGTTAATTGTAATCTAGTACTTATTCTATGCATGCTCAAATGGTGATTCAAAATTCAACACCTTGAAATTTTTCATTAAAAATTTCACCTTTTACCCTGGTTTTCCCATGAATACATAGAATAGCTGCTGCAATGAATCTGTGTAATGAGATTTCTCCAGAAGGTTCTTCTTGGCTTCATGGTGCCTCATTGGCTGCACCAGGACACTTCTACCAAGCAGTAAAACTGTTCACCACACTAACAAAGTGTTGGCAAACTTGGGATTGAAAAATATCATGGTGTTTATTTCAAAATGGATGAATTTACTTCTCTAAATAAGTAGAGCCAAGATCAAGATCAAACCCCTTCCACAATTCATCACAATTTTTTAGTAACTAAAGATGGCTTTTCATCACTGAATTCTTCATGCATACACATGGAAGGAAAAGGAAGCAAGGAAGGAAAAACAAATAACCCTACTGAAGAAACTATCATCTACCTTTTATTCCATAGTTGAGAAAGAGAGAAATTGGTCTCTTTTCTGCTTCTGTTCATGCACACACCTCTGTTTCTGTGGGTGTACAGGTTTGAAAACCTGCATTACGGGAGGAGAGGTTGTACTGGGATGACCAGAGTTTTCTGCAATGTGCCCTTTTCTGTAGGACAAACTGCACCAGGCATTGTTTTACCTCAGCTGCTGCTTCTCAGAAGGCTTAGAAAGAGAATAGACAGTTCTGGATGATTGGAAGAGTGCTATAGTGCACTCAGTGATGCACAGATATACACTGTGCCTAACAGCATGAAATTTATTAACATAACATATAAGGAGGGTCTCTGGCCTTTTAATTTTTCCAATAGCTACATCACAGCTAAATGGAAGGAGTTTTAGAGACAATTCTATATATCTAAAAATATTGTTGTATTGGTAGATTTCTTAACTTTTGCTTCAGAGTGGATAAAAATTGTGTTCTGATCAAAATATTTAACAAGAATCCATCACGGATGTTGGGAAGAAAAATGAAACCACTGCTTTTCCATACACTAAAATTTGCAGTATCAAGTCATGCTATGATGGAAGGCTACTGAACTTCCATCTCCAAAACTCATGCTATATTTTATATATTGATTTAGATTTCTCACTGGATATATTTATGCATGGAACATTTCAGAATACATTTCCCCATTATACTGAGAATCTAACTTAGCTGTCAAAATTGAGTCATCCTGAGGTTCTTCACTCAGATTTAGACACCTTAGGAAGAAGGTTCTGAAGATGTGAATTTCCAAATTCCTGAGCACACTCTATATTATAAGTTGCTGCCAGGACTGAAAACATCAACCTCGGTATTTGTCCCTAGTTTTTGAAATCTATAATTCATATATTTTCAATAATGCCTTTTTCAATGGTCAAAAGACTATATCTCCTTCTTACTATAGTTGATTTCAAACATTAATTTACTGCTCACAATTTAATCAGATGTGGGATTTTTTTTAAGCCATAATACTCTTATTTCTAGTGTTCATAGCTGACAAACATAAGAGAGAAATTTGCTGAACCGACACCATGAAAATACAGAAAGAAAATTGTTAATTCAAGGTTCTTGGTTACAGGCAGGAACAGGTAACACAATACAAAAAAGGAAGAATGCAGAGAGTATTTAAATTTCTCTAACCCTTAGTTAGAGAAACTAGTCCAGTCCTTCCTTCCCTCCACCCCATACTCCCCATCACTCATTGTTGCTTCCAAAGCCATACACGTTGCCATTTAACTTTGTGAAGAGGTTAATTTCCTTTCTGTCAGCAGTAAGTTTTAACTGGACCAGATAATTCTTTCATGAGTACACCTTTGAAGACTGCATTCAGAAACATATCTGTAAAGACTCAGACATAAGAGTTGATATTGATATGCTTAGTTCTCTAAATTACAATCCAGAGAGTGAGAGAAAATATTTTCTGCATCTCCCTTTGTTTTCCCTTCTAGCATCTGCTAAAAAAAAACATAATAGCTATAAAACTAATTTAAGAAATAATCATATGCTCAGATTTATCTTGTAGACATGTACCAGACTCAGTTTACAGAGTCTCATTTATTTATTGCCTTCTGTGCTTTATTTACTGTGGTTGAGTAACTGACTGAACTTTACAGTTCCATTAAACAAATCATAAAGGAACATTTTTCTACCCTAGGTCAAGGGTTCACAAGAAAGCAGGCAAAAATACCGGTAGATAAAAGTAAAAAATTACTCTTATTTTGTTGTCTATTACTTGAAATTGCAGACAAAGATTTATACACCAAGACACTTCTAAATGTGTCAATTAATAAATTTTAATCTGAATTTTATCTTTAGCCACTCCTCAAAATCAGTGAAGTCAATTTATTGAAGAGCCTGGCTCACAATTCAAGCACAGTTGCAGGATGGTAGCCTCAAACCACAGAATAACCTTATGCTTAATTACTTTCCATTTCATCCACAGGAGATTATACAAGAATTCTTAATATAATACCCCCTTTTGTAGTTCCTCTGAGAAAGAGTTTAGGAAAACAGTCAGAATTATAGTTTGTGGGGTGGGTTGCTCTGTTTTGTCCAAAGAGTCCAAAAGGAAAAAAGAAAAAGGATGTCTGAAAGAAGTAAAGCCAACCTTTCCATGCACTGAAAAGAATAGATTTGTGCTTGTCCATTTAGAATTTCCATGGCTGTGAACAGTAAGCTTTTAAGACCCAATTTTGGGACCATGTCACAGTTGAACAAATCAAAGAGTGAACACAAAGATGTTGATGAAGACCAGGTTTTGTAACAATGTTTTTGTAAAGACATAATTGCTATGTGGTTTTATGCCTTTCTCTGGATTCAGCACCAAGAGCAGGAGAAGAAAGATATTTTGCTCAAACTGTGAAGAAAAAATGTTACAGAAACAAATCCTTACATATCTAACTAGGAAAAAAAAATCTTAAAACCTTCTCTGAGACAATCTACTAGGATAGATTGATGCTTTCACTTTTAAAAACACAAATCCTCATGAAAATAGTCATAGACATATGAGGCCTATTTAGGCCTCATTCATCAATTTGTCATTTGTCAGGTCACAGGTTGTATTTTTTATCTTCTATTCTTTATACATTCAAAGTTTTATTAGCCATTCAGAGGTATTCTTGAATTGTGAACCATTTTCTTCTTCTTTTGGGTGTAAGTGTGAGAAAACCAAGTATGCAAAATACCGGAAAGGCATGGCTTTTGGGAAAAAAAAAGCTATATATCAGCATAACTTTATGTGTCTATATAAACAGAATTAAAACAAGTATCTTATGGAAAAAAATATAATGTTTTAACTGACTTTTTATCTAGCTTATCTAGCTTTTTATCTGACTGTTTATCTATGTAACATTGAAAATCATAATACAACACACCTCCCAGTCCTGGTCTCAGGCGGTTGTCGTAGCCATCCAGAAGACGATCCAATATTCTGGTGAACACTGTGGTGTTGTCTTTTAGTTCATCTTGTGATGAGGTTTGTCCATAGCTGAAATACACAACAGTTAACACTGAAAAACAGTAATCCACCAATAACCTTGGAAAACAGTAATTCCAAACTCTGTTTAATCTCGTTCATACTGGTTTGTGGTCACATAACCTCCTCCGTATAACAAGATTGTAGTGCTTTGTAGAGTTCTTGTATGTTTATATTTTCTCCTTCAATTGTAAGATTTTAAAATCATTAAAAATCAGTGCCCCTCCAGAAATGGTGAGCAAATAGAATGCCAGTTCCTTAATGTTTCTCTCATTACTCCTTAATGTTTATAATGTGCTAATATGTCTTTTCCCCAGGAAAACGCTCATTTGTCAGCAAAGAGTAATGTGTTTAATTCATAATAGCTATAAAGAGTTTGCAGACAAAGAAATATACAAATTATAAAGTAATTTAGAACACTGAAAAGTAGACAAAAATAGAGATATCTTCTTTTTAAATACAGAAGTAGATTGAGTGAGTGTACATGTTTGTAGATTGAGATGTAATTTTGCCTTTATTTCTCATTTTCCTGTAGCAGTTAGATCTGGAGGAATATCTCCGTCTTTGCCTTTCAAATACATAACAAAACCATCTGTTGGTATGAAAATCTCTTGTGTCTATAAAGCTTCCCTTATAGATCCCTATGTATATCTCTAACGCAGTCAAAGGTCCTGAAATTTTACTTGAAGAAGGATAAAATTAAAGCTATTTGAACTCAGCTACCAAAATCTTACTTCCATCAGTACAAATCAGAATGAAATCCTTAGGCTTAATGGTTTCTGTCTTCTGTAGATGACACCAGAATCAACCTTTTTCTTAAATCTGAGACCTTTACCTAATACCCTGTCACAGATGATTCCCTTAATCATAGATTACACTTGTCTTAAATCCTAACCCAGCAGCAGTTTTTCATTCATTTCTGGGAAGACTTCCATTACAAACACGTGGAGTCATCAGTGATAAAAGCAAAAGTGCTGTTTTTCAAAACATCATTTTGTTGCACACATTACTACTGAACTGGAGAAACAGTGCAGCACCAAAAACTTTCCTTAGGATCAGCTCTAGTGGCAGAAGTGATTCTTCCACTGGCCAACCTGTTTTCTGTGTGGGGTATGTGGCTCTAGGTGCCTTGCCAGCCCTTCCTGCTCTAACCACTAAAGACCCTCTCAGGAGGAATATGATACACAAAATTATCAGGATCTGTTAAAACACCTATGAAATGTTTTTTTTTTTTCTGTGAGCTGCATCAATCAGACATCCTTTGTGTATCCCAAACTTGCATTCCACTTGAATCAAATACAAACAGAAGGAGGAAGTATACCCTGTACATAGATACCCTGGAAATCCTTCCCAGTTTATTTTGCAGCGCAGGTTTGAGTATTTAACACTACAAATTTAAATCAGTTTCAGGACTGACATCCACAGAAGTTTCAATAATTTTTGGTTTATTTCCATAGCGTGGGATGTTTTAATAATTATTTCTAATGAAAAGGCAAAATACCTAACAGTTTTTAAAAAATAGTATTAATTTCTTCAAACCATATTATACAACTTCATTTAATAAAAAAAAGATTGATTTATATTTATTGATTATGCCTACAATTGAATTTTAAGTCGCAGACAATATTTTTTATGCTTCCTCTATGTTACCAAATAACAAGTTCTGCTGTCCCTAGTAAGCATCTTATCATTTAAAGGATCTTTCCTCATACACCTTCTCCAGAATTTCAACACAGGACATTTAGTGGATTAAATCTAATATTAACACTCATTGTCAGGAAAAAAGCTGCTCTTCATAAATATCTCAAGGATAGCAGAAGGTCATCAGTATTAAGGTGGGAAAAGGATAGAAAACCACGTCAGAAATGTTAATGGTAAATAAATGAGCATGTTTGTGAGGAGGCATCGGGAGGATGGGCTGGAGGCAGTGCAGTTGTGCCCCTCTCCCATGTGGAATTCCCATTTCTCAGTGCCCTCACCTGCTCTTCCCACCATCTCAGCAAAGGTAGAAAGCACCGGGAGGTTTCACTGACAGATGGGCACAACAGGAAGATTCTGAACATTTGTGCACATATGGAGCAGACTGTAACTCCAGAGGGATTGTGATTTCTCTTTCAAAACACACATATTAAAATAGTCCTATTTCTGGCCTTTTTTTGATAACAAGAGTGACATGGGAATACTGTGGGTATCACAGAAACTTTATCCAATTTATCAGTTGTTTTCTTATCATAAAGCACTAACTGCACTCCAGAGGGAAAGCAAGGCAACTGACAATGACAAAATGGCTTTAAACCCAGATTTACTTCATCTAAGGTGTGTACAGTTTGAAGAAAAAATTACTGCATGCAATTGTGTTTTCACATTAAATCCCAGTCTCATAAAAAACTGTGCACGGACTCCATCTACAGGTCATTATATTCCCGACACGCCATTGGATTTTTAAACTCTGGTCCAATGTGTTTTAATTCTCACATTTAGAATGCACATGCACCCATTACAGCTGCAATAAATATATATATTCATAGATATATGTGCAAATATCTGTAGAAAAAATATGTTTTCACAAAACTCTTTAGCTAGGTCAGATGAAGCACTTGAGGAATATTTCAAATCTTAATATATTATAAAAATAAAAGGTTTTTTTCCTAAAAAGATTTTTTTGATAAAGCAGCTGTTATATGAATCACACTTTTTTTTTTTCTTTTTTAAGGAAATGCTTGTGCAGGTGAACCTTTCCCATTTTCTCCACACAAATTTCAAATCTTCAAGGCAGTCAGAAAATAAGTTCCTCTAGAACTGTGAATGCATAAGAAGACATTGTGGAGATCAAGACACAAATAGCTCTCTTAGAAATTATTATTGACAATAAAAATATTTTACTGCTTTCTGGTCATTAGCTAACATCATTGACAAGCACATTCATGTGTTTTTTTATAATACAAAAATACATCTGAGAGTCTTCTTAAATGCCTTCACTGAATTTTGAATTGCAAGCAGCACTTCAAGCATACTCCAAACTGCTTTATAGTCTTTAGTTAAGCTACTAGTTGTTTGATGAGGTATTGTATGATTACAAATTTTTATTAATACTAACATTATTTTTAGGTTATGATTTCAACAAATATTCCACAAATACTCAGTGCAGAATGGTCTTTCAGACAAAACTGTCATGAGCTTTGAGCTTACAAATGCTTCTTCATGCAAGCAGTCTCCCTTCAGCAGGAAGGTCTACTTCAGATTTTCAATACAACTACTAAGTTAGCACACAGTCCTGACCAACAAAGAAGTTAAATTATGCTTCTGCTTGCAGGCACAATAAAGTTACTAAAAGCACTTAGATTAAAAATAACCCTTTATTATACTTTTTTTCCCCTCTGAAGAAACTTGTATTTCTGAGTAGTCATTATATAAGAATAGAAAAAAATTACACAGGTGTTTAAGAGGAATTTGTTTGAGAAAGCTTTTGCTTATTCTCTTCACCATATTGAACAAAATGTTTTATGCAAACAAATTGTAGTTCTCTTTTAAACTTCACTTAGATTTAGGTGGGACTTGAACAGGGATTAACTTCCCCTAATACACTTAGTAGTAGTGCAGCCCATGCAGTATTTGTCTTATTTTGCTACATTAAATTAAAGATTCCTAAAATAAAAAATATCTCCCCACCTTCTTTCAGTCAGTGCATTGAGGAGGAGGCTCCAGGCCCAGAGGCAGTCACAAAGCACCAGGAATCTCTTCATGGTGGACTCTGGAACTAGGAGGAAAATAGCCATTAACATCCCCCACATGAAAACAGTTATTAGGGGAAAAAAATCTGACATTGGAAACTTCTGCAGAACAATTTGATGTCAGGCAATGACCTCACAACAGCAGAGCTGATGCCATTCTGAATAAGGGTGCATGGCCTTGGCTGTTCTCCTGGTTACCTTTAACTTTTAGACCCACAGGCCAGGGATGGGGTTTATTTTGTGGTAAGGGTGTATTCCTTATGCATTACTCTTGAACTTTAGCAAAAACAATTAAAAACAAGTAAAAGCTGCTGTTCCCCAAACTCTCTGGCAATTCTTACTCAGTTTCCCCCTGGGTTGAAAATGTGTCAAGGCATCTCCAGTGCATTTCCAGATAACCAAGTGTGATTGTCTTTTTTTTGACTTGAACCAGCCTGAGCCCTTCCAAACCCCTGGGAAAGTGTCAGTGTGTGGTAGTGTGACTGAGGAGAGTGGTGCTTTCCTCACAACCACTGCTATGCTCTGATGTGATGGAAGCAACTTTCTTCTAGAGATACAACAATCCTCCTCTTCCCTGAAATACAGTTTCAGAAAAGGACTAAAATGAGCAGATTCTAAGTCTATAATCTGCTGCTACATAGGCACCTTTTAGGGCTAAAGGGCACAATTCATAATGAAACCATGTGCTGACAACCTACACACTATCTCCTAAATCTCTACCAGGCTCTCAATGCTGCTAGGAAATGTTTTTGCATTAGCATCCTTCTCCTCCTCTCCAAACATCTCCCATACTCTCTCCAGACTTCACTGAGTTACTCTCAGCTTACCTTTGAGTAAAAAGTAACACAACTCAGAAAGTTTCTTCTGCTTTCTAATAAACTATATATATTAGAAAAAAATGTTAGCTGATATTTGTGGCATCAGTGCTGCAGATTCAACTAATTGCAGGTCCCTTTACATATCAATTCAAAGTGTGCTGGAATATAGTCGATTTTCAGGATTCATTACATAAATAAGGTTAACAAATACGAAGCCTGTGTTTTCCCCAGCAGTGAATTGGATGGGTTTTTACGTGCCTGAGAAAATGAAGCACTGTACATAGAAATGTTGTTGTAGCTTTAAATAAAGCTTCCCCAATTCGCTGCACACTCTCGGGGACAATTAAAATCAATAAAATACTGTTACAAAGTGGTATGTGAGCAATGAGATATAATTAATGCATTTATAGCCAAATGAGCGGCAGATATGCATTGAATGGGACTGAGCTAATCTAACTGGAGAGGAAGGAGCTGGCTGTGGCAGGAAAGTGTGGATAAAGATCTTCAGGGACGACACTGCATCCTAACTTGCCCTGTAATCAACCCCTTTACAAAGGGAAAGACAACATCTGTGGCTTCAAAAATCACCTTCTCCCGGTCCTGCCAACTTCTGCCTTTGCAAAAGGCTCCTCGAGAGGAAGAACGGAAAGTGAATTATTCTGAACTATTTTGATCTGTTGAGCTCCACGCTGGTTCCCCTTCTCCCAACACCACCCCCTGCTTCAATAAACCCATCCAGGCACAATAAATCCCGAAGAAGGAAAGTTTCTTGCAACTGGAAAAAGCAAATGTTAATTAAGGCTTTGAATGAGCGTTCAAGCCCAGCAGCCCCCGGCCTCCCCTACCCGCACCGCCTGAGAAACCAGCGCCGGCTCTCCCATTCAAAATGGGAGCAAGAGCTACGCTTCTGGGAGCGTTTCAGCAGCGCCCACTGGAAAAAAAAAAAAAAAAAAAAAAAAGGGGGGGGGGGGACGACTGAAAACAAAATTGAGGGTAAAAGGGGGGCATTTTGATGCATTTTGACTCACTGTGAGAGATTTGCTCCTCTCGGAGGCTGAAATCCAGACTTGTTTTCCTCCCAGCATTTCAACTTTGCATCCCCCGGCCCGGAGCATCCACCCCTCCCACCGCGCCCGCGGGAGGGAAAAACCCAAACCCAAAACCCTTCTGCGAGGGACCGGCGGAAATCAGTCCGCGTTAAAAAAAATAAATAAATAAGATAATTGACAATGCCCATCGATCGCTGCGGATTTTCAAGCTGGAGGGATAGAAGGGGGGAAAAAAATAAAAAAAAATCCCCCCGATCCGGCGGTACCTGCGGGCAGAGAGGAGAGGAGCCGCCCGCGCGCCTGGACGCGGTGCCCGCAGCCGGGAGCGCCCGGAGGGGTGCGGGAGTGTGTCCGTGTGTCCGTGTGTGTGTCCGTGTGTCCGTGTGTCCGTGTGTCCGTGTGTGTCGGTGTGTCCGCGTGTGTCTGCGTGTCCGTGTGTGTCTGTGTGTGTCCGTGTGTCGGTGTGTCCGTGTGTGTCGGTGTGTCCGCGTGTGTCTGCGTGTCCGTGTGTCCGCGTGTGTCCGTGTGTCTCTGAGTGTGTCTGTGTGTGTCCGTGTGTCCGTGTGTCTCTGTGTGTGTCCGTGTGTGTCCGTGTGTCCGTGTGTGTCCGTGTGTCCGTGTGTCTCTGTGTGTGTCCGTGTGTCCGTGTGTGTCCGTGTGTCCGTGTGTCCGTGTGCCCGCGTCCGCGGCCGGGCTGCGAGCCCCAGCCGCCCTTACCGGAGCCCTCGGGCGCGGGTCCGCGGCGCCGCTGCCCGGCGCTGCCCTGCCCGGTGCCCGCCCGCCGGCGCGGAGGCTGCGCGGCTCCGGCTCCGCCGCTCACTCCGCCTCGGCCATCGCCGCCGCTGCTCCGCTCCTCCTGGGCTCAGCACCCAAATTTCTCTTCCCAATATTCCGACCGCCGCTATACAACAAAAGCTTTCTCTTTACCAAGACAGTAGTAATACGTCCCAGGGTAAACCGGATGTGAAATAGGCTGTGACTTCATGCCAGAGAGATTTTATTTTAGAAAGGAAGGTGGTACCAAGCTCTCATCTAGAGACCAATCCGCCCATTTTTTATATGCAGCACAATTTAACTTCCAGTGCTCTCGCCCTAATCCCTTTCTCTCTGGCTGCAGACTCAAATCCTTCTACAATCTGCAGCATTATTATTACTGGGGGGGAGGCTGTGCGGCCGGGGGAGGCTGCGCTGAGCATCTTTAGACACTCGCAGTTTACAAAACAGTCTATTTTAAGGGTCGTACATTAAAAATATAACCGATCTGCGTTAGCGTTCAGCCTTTGATCGAATATTTAGTCGCGGCATAAATATGAATGAAGGCTGCCCAGAGGTGTAGAGGATGCAGCACTACGCGCGTGTGCCTATAGACTGTATGTACCTATAGGGACCGGGCGGCAGACCACGGCTCTAAGCAGACGGGGACAGAGATGCTGTGCAATACTAATTAAACGCAGGTAACACGCATTTTGGGCGAGCCCCGGAGATCAGCTGCAGGAGCAGGCTCCTCTCCTCCACTTCCACACGCCTTTAGCCGGCAGGTTCCACGCTTGCCCCGCGCGGTCCCGGGGCTCGGCCGAGGGCTGTGCTGGGGGGCTGCCAGCCCCTGCCCGCTGTCCCGCTGTCCCGCTGTCCCGCTGTCCCGCTGTCCCGCTGTCCCGCTGTCCCTCGGGGCCCCGCCGGGCACCGGAGCCGGGACATTCGCGGCGCCGGCAGAGCCCGCGGAGCGCCCGGCTCGGTCCCGCGGAACGCGCGGTGCCCTGCCCTGCCCTGCCCTGCCCTGCCCCGCCCGCGGTGACCGGGGCCACGGTCCTGCCCCACATTAACGTCACTCTGACCCCTACCCAGACCTCCTCCCCTCAGGTGGGAACGAGCCGGGCGAGCGCCGGCACTTGTGCGGAGAAACAAGGAGAAAGTTGGATGCATCAGGTCCGGGGAGGTGTCGGCGTGCGGGGGAGCGCAGGCAGCGCTCACCTGCCCAGCACAGGTTATCGTGCCTTTAGCTCGAGGCGCCTTTCACCAGCTCCAAGCCTTCTGCAGAGCTATCAGCACTGCTGCCACGAGCACAGCGTGGTCAGCTGTCCTCGCTCTGCTTAATGTAAAGATAAAATGAAGTCCTTCGTCAACGCTAGCTCTTCCTTATAAAGCACTACCAGCATCTGTGGGGTGAAAAAATTTTTCCTAAGATCATATGCACCTAGTGGATTTGAAATACCATCTGCTTTCCCTCTTCTCCTCTCAACGCCATCACTGATTCAGTTTCTCTTCCTAGGATGCTGCTCCAAGGAAGATCAAAATCCATATATCTTGTCGGAGTAACATGAACTGATATCTTATATTACACTTAAGCTATCCATTGCAAGGTTTATGCAGATTTTTAAATGAAATATTGCACATTGTGTGCATCCTCATGAAATGCATAATCTGTTTGTAACAGCACAAGAAGGTTTTGATTTGACCCAAGAAACCAATGACATTCATAGCTAAGGCTGCCAATAACTTCCAAGGTGGCAGTCATTTTGGATAAGTGCCTGATAGAACAGTCCAAACACTGCAATGATTTCCCTAAGCATAAGGAAAACTGAAATTTTGTTTATCAAAGTCCCCTGGTGCACCAAGTTACCCAGTCATTATGATCAGCACTGAATAGCCACAGGTTGTTTTAAAAGCTTGCAATGGACTTTGTGCTTAGTTTCTTGGCATTTCCAATTTAGTTCATCTCATTTTGATTCAAGGCTCTTAGCAGTGCACAGAAAAGTAGGGAACAGAAAAACCTACCCACTTCCCAAAGAAATGATAAGTAGCAACTTTTCAAATCACTGTTGCATAGACATAGTCTTATTGGCTAGAGGGGTTTTTTCAGATATGCAACGTTTTCACCTCCATTTGCTCTTAGCTAACACAATTTACTGTTTTTGTTCTTCCACTGAAGCACAAGAGAGCTTTGCTTAAGCAACAAGTAAACTGAGGTAAACTCAGCTGAGTTTACATAAACAACAGAAGAGATTTTTATTGAAGTACATGGACATTTTGTGGCTGTAAAACCACTGATCTTCCTTCTCCTGTAAATAAGGCATGAATTGCATTCTTAGAATGACTTTAAACTATTTTTTCTAGATGAATAATACATATTTACAAAAATAATTACATTTTCAACATAACTTCGATACTTCATTTTGTCCTTCATTACTCATGAACAAAGAGGTTGTTAGTATATTTTCTCTTTGTTTGTCATAGGTAGCTGGACTGAAAGATGGACTGAAAGGTGGGTGACTGAATGGACAGAGATTCATTACCTCTGTGCACTAAAATCTGAGCAACTGGACAGCTGAAGCAGTTTCAGAGCCCATGAGACAGCCTCGCATCCTAGTTTTCTTGACTTATTTTAATTAGTATATAAACAATGTCAACTGGTTTTAGTTTACTAAAGTGTCAAGGGTTACACATAATGTTCTTTGCCTTTTTGCCTCCATGGACATAATTGCTGTGTGCCAAATGATTATATGTTTTCCTGAGTGAAAATATTGACCTAAAATTGGAAGTTGCTCATTCTCTCTCTAATTCGCATCTGCTCAGAAAGTAGGACAAAACTATTTTTCCTCCATGGCTGAGATTCCTGTCCATCAGTGCTCACATGTAACCCAGATTTTATCTTTTCCTTTCAAAAGCTGTTATCTCAGTTATCATGTCATTCCATAGTAAATGCTAAAAATATTTGGATGTAATCAAACAAATTGGCTTCTTTATGGATTGTGTTATCAAAACAACTGCTCTAAAAAATAAAAGAAAATACAAATTGTTTTTACCAGCAAAAGTGCCGTTTTGAAGGAAAAAAAGCTAAGTGTCTTGCAATTCTTTTTCCCTTTTCCATCTGAATTCCACTGACGTAATCCAAACACAACTAGGGGTAATGCACTTATCAAACAAGTCCATCTGTGGATTTCAGGCACCTAACTTAAGAGAATATCTCTGAAAATCTCAAGCTATATATAGGAATGTGCACAGCACCAGTGAGTCTTAGGGTCATATGATTTCATTCCTGAACAAGTTGTTCAAATGAGAAAGGAAAGATGCCTTTGAACACGTGTCTCCAGGTAACTCAATATTAGGTGATGTGCATCTCTGCAGTTTTACAGTCACATTTGGAAAAGGAAGATGTCAGGCAGAAGTGTTTTTTCCAAGCCAGCTTTGTAACTCCATAAAGTTTTCTAAAAGAGTTTATGTCTTTCATGTTGCATGGGAATGTAGAACTATATCCTTTATAAATAATATTATTAAATATAAACAGTCAGCCAAAGTGAGCCTAGCACAGCTCTGTGCAATGCTTTGAACCCTGATGTTCGTGCAAGTGATTAGTAGCAGTGAAGTTAAACCAATTGAATCCTAATTTGGTAAAATATATTTATTAAATGATGGATTAAAATTGACATAGAGAAAGATTTTCAGCATAGTTTGAACTATTTTTGCTTTTAAATTTCTAGTAAGCACTTTTTGAAGTCTGGCCTATTCCTTTGGTATATATTAATATACATATATATAATATTTAAATAGGTCACCTGGAAAGAATATATTTTCTCAGTCTTGTGGTTTTTTATATTTTCTTTGTGTAGGCAAAATATACATATGTTTTATTTTAGTTTAGGAATACATAAAACAACTTAAATTCCACAGCAGAAGGCTTTGACACAATGTGTCCTGAATAGCCAAGGGATTTGAATAAAGCAAATGAAACTCAGAGATTTACTGGCATACAGCAGATCAAATGAAGAATTAAAACAGAAAGACCATCTGCTCCAAAGCTTTGAGCTCTGTTATTTACAAGTCCTGCTCATGTGATTAAATGGAAATATTTTGTAAAATATATGACTCCAATTTGATTTCTATTTTAATGTGTTTCAGTAATATATCAAAAGCACAGTTGCTAACCTTTTAGTAGACATTACAAAATTCAGTGGTTTAACTTTTTTTTTCCCCTTCAATTTATAGCTGCAGTAAAGAAAATAGGACATTTACTTGTCACTTAGTGGTGGATTTTTGTTTTTTGTTTTTGTAAAAGGCAAGTGATGATATATGAAAAAGTTCACTCTTTTTATGCCTCTTTCATTTTAAAATAAGGTTTTATTCTTCATCTCTTTCCTCTTCAAAAATTAGTAGATAGAGAAAAAAGAATAGAAACTTTAAGGACAATGCAACTGAGAATCTTCATGAAAACAAGTTTCACTCTTTTCAAAGAGTCAGTCTCTGTTACAATGTACGTTAAAGACATATGACTGTTCTTTATAGAACTGTGTTGAAAATTGGAAGTAGCACTTCTTTGAACCCATTATTTATTAAAAATGGAATAAAGAGATAAAATAGCTGATGCCCAGAAACTTAGAGAAGATGATTGTCTCTTGAGTTTTAAAGTCTTTGAATTCAGTATTTCAAACAGAAAACCCAGTTACTGACAAGTTTCTCAGATTTTCTAATCCACAGAGGCAACAATTAATTATGCCTTTCCATGCTGTTGCCAAACATCACCAAAAAGTTTAATCTGTAAAGCCAAAAGTGGAGGATTCTTTCCTGAATAACAATAGGATTTCTTGTTTGATGTCAGTAAGGAAGAATGGAAAATGAATATATTTTCTAAAAAACCCATTGTGAAATTTACAAAAAAATGCCAAAAAGAACAAAGGCCAAAGCTGTGAGCTTTTGGGGATTACCAGGAGACTTGTAAATGCAGTGGTGATCATTGATGGGTTCTTTGTCAGGAGGCTTTTCCTCCAACAGCTGGATTTGTCTGCAATGGAATACCAGCTCCATGTGGGGTTATCTCCTACCCTCTCAGTGCTGCTGCTGAGGTGGAGTCTGGACAAGGGATCTGCAGTCCCCTGGGGTGCACTCCTGGCATCATGGTGTGTCAATTATATTTCAAAAACAAGTAAATAATTTTGTGGCTTACTGTCCTTCCTGTTCTGCAGATGGAAGAAAATATTTCTTTAGGACTCAGAATGCTGACTTGCAGTTTGATATACTTAATGACAGTTCATGTTCCTATGGACCAATGAACTCACTTGTATTTTCATACTTTCTTAAGTAACAATCTTGATGATTTTTTTCCTAAAGTTGGATAAGACAAAAATCTATGAAAGGAGAAGTTTTAGATTACTCAAAATTCTTGAATGCCTATACTTCTTTTCTTGAAAAAAATTATCAAACCACACAATGTTTAGTGCATTAAGAAGCCCTTGATACTGATTATTTGAGTATCAGAAAAATTAACGACTATGAAAGGAATGGGAATAAACTGAAATAAGTATTTACAGAAATAAGAAACAATAAAATATATTTCTACAAATTAACAAAAATTCATTAAGAATTAAGAATTCATTAAGTTCAAAAATTCATTAAGAATTTATTAAGCTTCATTAAAACTTCAGTTCACCTGTCCTTGCCTTGGATTGAACTAAAAGATGTAGAATCAGAATATCTCAATCTGTATTCAGAGTGATGCTTAAAACACATTTAAACCCATCCCTTTTCAGCCAGACATTTCAGAATCCTCTTAAGGCCATGGGTCATAAATAGTCTTAAACTTAAACGTGTTTAAGCTGAATTTTGCTGCTTTTCAAGCCAAATACCCCACAGGCTTCTCAGGTGACCTTAGACACATTTGCTTTCTCTCCCTGTCTCTGTGCTTTATCTGGACTGAGAAAAGTGCAGCTTGTGAAGTTCAATTTGCCCAAATGCCTGCAGATTTCAGTGGGAGCAGTGCAAAGCTGGAACTTTCCTGCACATGTGAAGTCACAGAAGTTTGTGGAGCCGAGGTAAGGCAGACATTGCCTTGTCAGGCGCTGGATCCTCCCCAGTTAGGGGCACAGTGTTCAACTCACCCATTCCCCCTGCCCTGCACCTTCCTCACCTCCTAGAGATGGTGACAAGGACACTCCCAAGGTGAATTTGCCTTCCAGTTGGGACCACCAAATGCTTCCTGACTGCTGGTGTCACTGCATGGAGCTGTGCAACTCCTGCACAACTGCAGTGCCCTGTCAGAGCTCCCCTGCATGCACCGTCCTGCTCTAGAGGTCCAAGGCTGCTGTAGAAACAGCCACATGAATATTGCAGTCATATTCACATTTTCAAATTTAATTTTTGCGTGACCTGCTTAGTGCTAAAAAGCCAAGCAAATGGAGCTGGGAAACACACTGGGGCAATCATTAACAAAGGGATGTAATTATATGATTTTTTAGCTTAGCTTTTGCATTCATCTCTTTTCTAGTCCTTGTCCAAAAGACAAATCTTCTTCATTTTCCTCCTATTTTAAAATTATTTATGTTTATCTTTATATCTACTGAAATTACATGGGCAAAACCTGTGTAATTTTCCCAGAACAGCTGTGCTGGGAAATTGAAGCTCCAGGTGTTAGTGGCAGGCATTTAAAGGCAATAGAAGAGCAGAGTGTGGTAGATGGAAGCCTTTCTTCTGCCTGGAGCTCTTTGTTTCTATTCATTTGCCTTCTGAGGTGGGTTTGTCCTGATTTATTTTCTGGTTTGTGTTGCTTGTTTTTTGCTGTTACAGATTAAATAATGATTTATATGTTTTGAATTTCCTTGCAGAGCCCCTGGTGTTAGGCAGAACTGAAATTTTGATGTTAGGTAGAGAGCTGCTTGATGAACTTTTAATTTTTTTTTTCTTGTTCATTGAACCATGCTGATTGAACTACAATTTCTATTCCCTCTCTTTAACTAATAGCAAAATACATCACAATTGTTATATTTGTATGGCAAGTTTTTCAACATCAAATCTGCATTTGCAATAGTTTGCATGGATGCTTATATTATACTAGGAAATTATTGTTTTCATCCTGAAGGAGACAAAATAATCACTGGGCTATAGAATCAAACCCCCAAACAATTGAAAATCAATATTTTTTGGACATTATTAATGAATGTAAATATTATTGGAATTGATACTGTTTTATAATCTAATTCTGCCCTTTATTCTAAGGGAGAGCTCTACCAATACCATTTCTGAAGGTCTCTGATATCCAAGATAATCCAAGTGATATTTTTGAATGCGACTAAATAGTTTTTTACTGTTGAATAGTATCAAGAGTGTTGTAGGGGTAAGGATTAGCTGCCCAGTACCTGTAACCAGCTGAGTTCAGCTGGGTTGTTACAGCTTGGTCCCATCACCCTGCTCAAACAAACTGGGAACTGATGTAAGCAGGGAGGGCTGCTCAGGCAATATGGGAAATGAACCAGGTTCATATAAAGCCATATTCAGCATCCATAGTCTTTACTTGCTGCTTTCATAAAAACTCTTAATATTTACCAAGTCTTTGCTGCAGGGGTATTGGTGTGCATTTTTACCTCCTTTGAGGTTCCATGTCCCAGTATTAATTTGGTTTTGTTTTAGAACTTAAACTGTTGAAAAATTAGGAAATGTGTCTGCATAGAAATTGAGCATCCTAGTTCAGTACTGGCTCTCTAAAAAGGATTATTGAGCCTTTTTTTTTCTTTTTTACTGCTGTCAAATGAGCAAAGCAATCGAAACTTGAGGAATACTTGGGTGAACAGTTACTGGGAGGGCAGCCACTTTTTCACTTGGGTTCTTCTGTGGGGAAAAGAGGTTTGTATTTCTGAGAGTAACTTGCTGGTATGGTTATGGAACCACCCTCTTGATTGCCATGGTCTACTTCTAGCAAAGAGAATGAGACTGCACAGGCTTTGGACAAAACAATGTTACTATTAGCAATACTTCAGAGACCGACAAAAACGTTATCATGATTTCCTCACTTTGTGGAGAGGTAAGCGCTAAGGCAGTTGTTAATTTTCAAAGTAAACCTCTTTTGCAGGTCATTAAAGGCAGAGTTCATCTCACCCATCTTTAGCTTTGACTAATTAGATCCCTAAAAGCCTCATGTAGATACCATTTGTAATAGACAAAAAATGAGATGTACCCTCACAATACCAATAAACATGTAGCTAAAACATAGTTGCATAAAAGGAATAAAAGTTTGTAAAGTCAGACCTATAAAATATTGCTTCTGTTTTGTAGCAGCTTTGGTGGGTTGTACTTTTCACACTTCTTAAATTTGTATCTCATCAATTGAGAGTTTGAGGACAAATATGCAATACAACAATATTTTGATACTGAGCAATGTGTGATGCCATGACAATACCCTCTGTTTTTTTCAGGAAAAAACCCCAAACCATATTGATTTGGTATGGGAACCAAACAATAATTTGGTATGGGATCTCTTGTTAAGAGTAGAAGTACATTCCTCCTTGCAAACTAAAAGCAATGTCATTCACTAACATATGTAATTCAAATGATAATTTGAGACACCTGAGTGTTGAAATTATTTAAGACTGAATCATACAACAATTTGCATGTGATACTTGCCTTACCAAAATTCTGTGACAAAACCTTCAGCTACTCTGTGGTGGTGTCATGAATTTCTCTGATCAACTGGGGATGCCAATGGCCCTGTGACTGCAGAACTGCTGGAACTTTCTTTAGTATGCAGTGGTTTGCTTTACTATCTAAAATATACCAAGGTATGTTTTGCCTTGGATGCTGAAGGAAGAGACTAGAGGTCATTTTCTGGAGACAATGATACAAACTTATCAAGTGGGACAGCAAAGCAGCACTTGCCTGTAAATAAAACTGACCAGTGAACAGAAATGGAGTTACTCCAATCTCCTAATGCTGGATCCTTGGCAGACAGCAACCAGAAAGTCTCAGCCTTGGACTCCTCCTCTCCCCAGAAAGAAACCAAACAGAACAGAGAAGCTAAGCAAGTGTCCTGAAGGCAAAAACTTCACTATCACAAAATATCTGCTGTAAAATATAAGTGCTATCAAAGTGGCCAATTTTGTTGTAATTTAGGAGAATCAGCCAAAAGGTGCTTAAGGAAATAATTCTGCCTATAATTTATATTTTTCTGCCAATTTTTTCTTCAAATAAGAGAACATGTACTCTTCACACTTTTACCCCCATGGTTTTTCTGTGAACTTTTAGTTGTTTCATCTTTTAATTGACCTTGAAATTAAGTAACATAGAAAAAAAGTATCAGTCGCCCAAGCAACTTTGGGATTTTCCCCTAGTTTTGAAATGTGTGCTCATCAACCATAATTATTTCTACTGTCTAAAGCTAAAACTCCTTTTCTATTAATATATTGCTGTAGAAACATACAGGGAGCAGGTAACAGATTGTAGGTCACATTTTTCCATTAGAGCTCAAAGGTTTTTATTTTCTAGGTAGCAGAGCAAGAATACACGTATTTTAGAAGCTCTTACAATCTAGATGATGGAAAATAATTAAGATCAGAATATGCTTCAAAGATAGCCTTTTTTATCGATCTCTTATGTAAATGAGGTTTTATGTTAGTGTTTTGTTTGTATCTTGTGGCTTTTTAAAGCAAATGTGGCTGTTCCTATTCCCTGCAGTTGGCTCACATTAGGGAGGAGTCTTGGAACATGAAAATTCAAATCATTGCAAACATAATCAGATGATGGTCTCCAGGTGTGTATCTGATATGGTCAAGTAGCAATGCATGTTCAGCCTACAGGGCCAGACTAGAAGTAACCCTCTCAAAATTCATAAATGTTGGGTGGTGATCCACAGCATCAGCTGTTTTCTTTGGATACTTCCATTTGCTGGTTTATGGTACACGTTAATGCAAAGCCAGCCTATGATATTTAGACATTCATAATAAATTTTATCTTACATTAATTCATTTTACCTTTTGCCATGTGTTTGAGGCTGATGTTATAAATCTTAGACATGCCAGTATCCATGTCCCCAACACTCAGAATTCTCTCAGGGGGCAGATCTGCATGTTTTATGGTTATGGCAGCCATGAGTTTCTCTGATATATGATGTTGCCTCCTTGTTTTCAACATACTATAGAATTCTGCCTTTGTCTTTTACTGTTTTGATGGTTTTTTTTTTCCTTCTCATCTCTGAAAGAATAGGCCTTGGCTGTGTAGAATAGCCAGTGTTTCCTGCATCATCAGATTTGCTTATTGTCCTGTAAAGGATTTTCAGTGGTGTCCTAGTACCAGTCCCATTTTTCCTTCCCTGCTGTATGCTGGCATTTTTATGTATTATTAGGAGAAATGAGGTCAATCATGCAGATTAATTGAGCAAGTACAGATGAGCACTTTGGGCAAGACTCCTTTAGTTTCTTGGGTTTTGATTTTTTTTTTTTTTTTTATATCAAAAAGTACCTTTTACAAACTCAGACTGCCTGGAAAATTATTTAAACCAGCAAAGTGGAATACTCAGAATGGTAGGCTCATCCTCTCCAGCAAGTCAAGGAATTTACAGTCATGTAGCCCATTGTGCACCTCCCCTCCATTTCTGTCCCAGCAGGATTATGGAGAGCCTCATGTGGACTCATGTGGAGTGACTGGAAGGAGCCAGGATCAATATCTCCAGTCATTATTGTTGTGCCAGTAGGGAATGAGGATCTGGGTAGATATTCAACAGCAGAAAAAAGAACTTTAAACACAGCTTCAAAGTATACAGTATTATCAGGAACAAGATACAAAGCAATCTTTGAAAGCTAGGGAATTACCTAGCTTTTTCTCTATCAAGATTTCTAATTAAAAATTATTTGTGCGATTTAGAATGCCATCCTCCTGTGAGCTGTTCCACCATGTTCTAGTGAGGGTGGAGAAGTTTGGATTTCCTTATCTTTCATTGATCTAATTAGAAATATAAAGAAAATACATCTGTTTTTTTTTTTTGAACAATCCCCTCCCAACAACTTCAGCACCTGAAAATAAATACCTCTTTAGAACTGGTCAACAAATGCTATGCAAATACCCATTCTTAAGCCTGTTAGCAGTGACACTGAATTCACCAAGACTGCCTACTGTATATTTTTGTGCCTTTTTAAATAGAAGTTCAGCATTTTAAAAAGGTTTCTCAGATGTTCAGTGTAGGATTTTGCTTTGAGAGCCATCTCCCCTCCAGTCCATTGACAGAACTTTATATCAATGAGATGGTTTCTCTTACTGCCTGTGCAATCACTAAAATGTCAACTACTGAAAAAAAAAAAAAGAAAGCCATGAATTTATATTTTAATGTTTATAAAGGAAGGACTGGCCTTTTCAATATTAACTGTGACTGAGATAAATTAAACAATTCAAACTGAGAAAAAGTACAAGATAGTTTACTCCTCAGCAAATTGATATGCAAGGTACTGTTAGTGTAGGACCTATTCTCAAAAAAACTCTGCTAGTGACATTTTTTAGTAGAACATTTCATTGAAATGTTTCCTGACCTCCACAAGATTTTATAGAGCAATATGCTGCAAACAGGGGATGCCTCACCAACTCTTTATCATACATTTGAAACCTAATCAAAGCAAACATATAGTGAAAAACAGATTTGAATTGACACAAAGCTCAAGTAGGCATTACCATGTGTAATATGGCAGGAGGTATTTTATGTATCAAATTTCTTCAGCTGTACCTTCTAGACTATTTACTGTATGTGGATGCACTTAGAGAAAATTATTTACTAAGGCAGTGTAAAATAGCAAGTGCCAAAACCACAAGATTAAAAGCCTAGTTTTGAGAGGTCTTTAGTGAAGAAACATAGGTTATGTGGTTTCACAACTCTAAACCTCTTGCATTTCTTTTTTAAGTTTTGGTTTATTCAAAATATACACATTTAGAAAAAGTATGTAAACTAAATATAATTGCTGTTATATAGTGAACAATACTGCTTTCAACAATGAAAGGAAAAAAATCTGTTTGGGAAAATATGAGCTAAAATTGGATTATAACTTAAAGTATTATCTACCCAAATAGATTTTTACTGAGTTATAAAGAGAGACAGTTTTTATAATTAAGGCGAATGGATGCATTTTTTTCAGTGTGCCTAGTTAATACCTTCAGAGCAACTTCTTTGACAGAAAAGCCTTTTAAAGACCACTGCAATGAAGAATGGCTGACATTATGAGCAGCACAGAAGGGACCTCATTAGTTTTTTAGAGGAGGAAGAAATTGGAAAGCTAAAGCTCTCAGAGGGCAAGAGTCAGCCAATGTAACAAGGAAATCCTTATCAGATTTTGTCTGTTCTCCTACTATATAACAACCACTGCAGCTGAAATTCAAGTGAGAGGTGTCTGAAGGTACTGTAGAGAAATGTGAAATATGTTTGTAAGATGTCCAATCCTCACAAAATTATCTATTAAAGAATTTAATGTAAAAAATGCAAAGATGTAGACAGAGCTGTCCTGATAATGAGTAAGAAGGAAATACTTTTTGACTATAAGGTGTTCTTGTTTGATGGCAATGATGACATCATGGCAAGAATTAATTATCAGTATCAGATGTCACTCATACAATAGGAATAGTTTGGAAGGCTCTTTTCTGCTGTAGTTTGGAAGCTGTGCTTTACAGTAGGAGTGAAACTATAAAGCAATAGCAAGGATTTAAAACTGAACAGGCATTTCAGGTAATTCTACTCAATTTGTATTAAAATTTAGCAAGATAAAAAGGAAACAAACCACCACAGAACAAAATTTATATTGAAGCTCTTTAAAGTTGTTGGAAAATATGCTGGATTCTTCTATTATTATAACTACATAAGAGAGTTTTTCCAGTAAAATGATGGGACAGGCAATTCATAGAACTGCACAACAGGCAAGCTCCCTTCAACTTGTCTTAACACAGGTTTACTGCTGTGGAGGAAGAAATATCAAGGCAATGAAAACTGTAATCTCTAAAAGATCCTGAAGGGTGAATTGTCATCCTTTCTCTGACCTTCAAATATATGTATTCTCCACTCCTTGATAATTCTGTCAGACTATTGGAGTGTAGAATAGTCCCATTCAAAAGGGCTGCTTTATGCCCTACCAGCACTGATAGAAAGTTTTATGTTAGTTTTTCTTGCCTCACCATTGGGCAGCCATGGTCCCAGCATGGCCTGTGCAGAAGCATTTGTGTTTCAGCAAGGGAGCAGGACTTCATACCTCTGAGCTGGTCATGACAATTGCAAAAACAATCTGTGACACCTGAGAATGTCCATGCAGTGACATCTGTGCAGTGTTTCAAATGTGCATCATGAGACATAAACTTGTAAAGTGAAGGAAATTTGGTGGTAAAATGTATAGCAAGAAAAATAAAGACAAAGGTTGCATGGAAAAGAATCGGCAGAGATGTAGCACCACAGTAGGAGAAGCAAGATGTGAATGAAACACTCACCTGATGTAGCTACTGCTCTCTTGAAAATATGGGATTACACGTGTGCTTCTGAATTAAGATGAGAATAAATATAGCCAGGAAAACACCTTATGGATTTTGCTGTAACAAAATGTGGAGAATTGAAAGTTAAAGCTATCAAACACTGTCAAATTTGTATTTGAAAAAATATTGCAGCACTATTAATGGTTCTGGTCTTGAACTTTGAATCCGTCGTTTTTTTAAGCCAGAATGTTTGTTAAATTCCTCTACAGAAACTGCTCTTTAAAAGAGCATTAACATTATGTAATTTTAATACATGCATTATATGCTCAGTTCCTAGTCTTAATCTCCCAGCACCATTCTTTAGCTATTAATACGTTTAGTTAAATAAATTCTTATACAGGGCTAGAGATGTAGTGACTGTATGCCATGGATGAATTATGGAAGCAATTTAATATTCTAAACATTTATTTATATTGCAACATTTTTCATCAACTCAGAATTTGCAGTTGTGTTCTTAGAATAGAAACTACTCACAAATCAGGAAGTAAATCAAGGTTTCTAAAATTCAGTGTCAGTATATGATAATTGATGTTTAGCCATTACAAAAGAGCAAGACCTTATTCGTGGCCTGGTTTTGATGGTGTAACTATAGTTGCATTTATATCTTATGCCCTAGGTTATTAAGGATCTCTCTAAATCAAAGCTTGGGGAGCTCAGTAAGTTTGATTTATCTTGGATGCTCATTAGGCAGAAAATGGGTATGAACTCGCTCTTAATGAATGCTGTTATAAGTGTCATTTCTGCCTCGGCCTTTTATGTGCACTTCCAAAGCCTTGAGTTGGTATTCAGAGGAATTAATATATTGACTTGCTGGGGATATTGGCACTTGTCTTGCTGCCACTTCAAAGCCCCTTTCAAAACTCTTCAGAAGATTAGCACCAGGCATGAGTAGACAGATAACTAACCTTCCTAGGAAAATGTGCATGTCTTTAGGAGCAGCTTTGCAGGTTTTGTGGGTTTTTTTGGTAAGACTATCAAAAGAGAAGTATAAAGACATATGCACTCAATATATCCTAAATTTCAGTGTCTCCAGGATTTCAAGTCATACCTCATAAACAACAAAAGGTCCAGCATTAAGTCAATCCTTACTTTTCCCAGCAAAATTATTATTCTGCATTTATACTTTACAAAAGTAACTTTCAACCAAACACCTAATAAAATAAAAAGGAAATACATGAGTTTCTAAAACAAATTCCGTGTAATCTACATTCGTTCTTTTCAAAACAAGGAAAAAAAATTAAAAGAATATCTTCTTTTCATTCTTCCTATCAGTACCAGGACACCTGCTGACATTCATGTTCAGTCAATAAAGTCAGCAGGCAGAACAAAGCACAGGGAACTGATGGAAAATGTGAAACTTTGTTTCTATTTCTTTCTCTTGTATAATCTTTACACCAGCCAAACTTTTTTTTTTTTTTGCCATATTTTTTCATGTGACTGCTCTATTTCTCCTAAGTTCAAGGAAAAAGACTCTTCACATACAACATAAGAGAATTAACAGTCAAGACCAGTTTTTTGTGTGCCAAGACATAAAACTAGTACGGATTGTCAAACTAGTTCATGGTGTTATTTTGTATCTTCTCAATGAAAACTTACATTATGAAGATAATATGGAGGAGATTTCAATAAGCAGGGAATAATGTCTACTTTCTTCCCTTGTTGAAATTTAAGGACCTCTCTTAGTAATAAATTCAGTTTGCACCTCTAAGCTGGGCCTCTTTTGCCCTTGAGGTGTTTGTCTCAGTCCTTATCTCAACTCATGAACATTTTGTTAACTTTTTTCCTCTCCTCTGCCCAGGGCAGGGAAGGGTGAGCAAGCAGCTTTGGTGGGTGCCTGGAGTTGGGCCAGGGTCAAACCACAACATCTACAAACAGGATATATTAGTAAATATGAGGGTTTCACTCTCTTAAAGGGTATTTTTCTACTTAATCTTGTTATGCTTCTGTGCTGTAAGGAGATGTTTATGTAAAAATTCATCATTAAATTTTAAGCTAACAAACAGAACAGGGCTTATAATCTATAATGATATGTGCAAGATTTTCTTATTATGTTAATGGAACTTTAACAATAATGGAAAATCTTTGAGACATTTAAAGTTTTAAAGGTTTACTCAGTCAAAAATATGCATTTGCATTTTATTTCAGTTGCAATGTCTGACAGACATAAAAGGCTCTAACAGAGCCTAAATAAAGTATCAATCTTGATAGTCTGTTTAAAGCATGACCATAGGCTACTTTTGGTATTCAGTTTACACAATTACATCCAGATCTGCTACAATTTCTACAGTGTATTTAGCCAGTGTATACAAGTATTCTTCACTGGGAGGTCTAAAACCACTTAAAAATTAAAGTCTTTTTTAAATATCAAAATCTTTTCCCAGCACCTTTGTTACCAATATCTTCTCCTCAAAATGGATTCAATTACATTACAGTGCCCTTACACATAGTCTTGGAGGACTTCATATTTTAAGCAGGTTAAAAATAACCCAGCCAAATCATTCTGCCTTTGATATCAGTGAACATTTTTCCTCTTGGTTTCAGTTGTGTTGGTGACCTAATTGGTTGGAAACTTTTCAAAACTTAGAGTTGTTTTATCAACAGCATCTCTGAGATAGGGCTGGGAAGCCCCAGCATTGCTGGAGACATCTACTGCCAGAACACTTAGGAGATCTGGACCTTATCTTTAGCCATTGGGCTTTTTTTTGTGTGTAGGGGATGGATTTTTTTAAAATACAAATTTTACCATATGCCCAGAAAACCCAGTTTCCCTGTGAATATGTCTAAGCAGGTCAGCAAAAGAAGAACCCTTACATTTGAGTGCTGAAGAACATTATTAAAATACAGTAAAGTGTGACTAAGTATTTTCAGATTAGTTCTTGTACCAAAGTAATGTTATTCAAAATAAAAGAAAAAGTCCTGCAGATATTAATGCCATTGGTCTAATCACACAATTAAAGATGCTGAAATGCATATGGGTTTTTTCAGGATGAGATGCAAATGACATAATAAATAGGTTGAAATTGGGCTGTCTATAATTAAACTAAAAGAGAAGTCTTTAAGTGCTTCCCAATTTTAGTCAATGGCCAGGTAGAAGTGTTCAATTTGGGTTCAAAATACTTATTGCTTGATTCTCTGATTATAGAGTAGGATAATTAGAGACTGATGAATGATTTATTAGTTCTCTTAAAATACATACCATCACTTCCATTTTAGCTTCTACTCCTTTTCACTTGCTGAGCTAAGTATAGATTTGAAGGTCTGAGGGCTTTGCCAGAGATTGTATTGTCTATATTTATAACAATTTAAAAAAGATACCAGTCAGTATTTTAACAGCTATTCTTCATTAAGCTTGTATTCCTTTCCCTGCCAGTCTCATTCCTATTCTGTGCTCAGCATAATCGAGTCTGAGCACCTGTGAGTGGTGAAGTAGCAAACACCTACAGTGCCTCGGTGTTTCCATCTGCTCCTGCTGGAACTCCAGCTCCTGGAGAGGGGCAAAGCCTTGCTCTGCTCCCGAGTTTCTTGGTGGCTTGGATTCAGTGCTGTGCAGTCAGCCTGGGTGACGTTTCCCCTAAATTATCAGGCTAGCCCAGAAATACGAGGCCTTGAGGGGGGGAACATCAGGAGATGGGAAAAAGTTCCAAAAGAGGCTTTCACCCCGATGTAGTTGTCCAGCTCTTTATTCCATGAGATCTGAGGGGGAAGAGCGGGGAAAGAGAGAGAACAGGAAATGTCAGGGCTTTATCGAGGCTCTGGGCAGGGAGAGCTTCTCTGGCTCTCCACCAGCCCTGCTGGGGCATGAAGGAGGGGTCCAGGCTGATCTTGATCAGTCACAGGGGTCCCAGGGAATGGGGGAAAACATGGCCTGAGCGGAATGTAACACCTGGAGATGTCCCTCCTCCAGGCTTGTGAGAGCCACTCTCTCACCCCCAGACTGAGCTGGGGCCAGGAGTGGGTCAGAAAGTGAAATCTTTCCAAACTCATCATCAGCTCAGCCACACTCTCCTTTGGCCTTCAGCCCAAAGCATACAACTTAAAGTATGTAAACAGTCCCAGTTAATTCAGAGGAGCTGACACTTAAGTATTTTACTGAACTGAAGCATCCACCTGGATCTTTTGTCTTTGATTTTGTTGCGTTGTTTCTATTTATGTCATAGTTATTTTTAATTTCTTAACTCCTCTATGCAGTGTCAAAGATAAATGGCAAATATAAAATTCATAGGGATTGTGTAAGGGATTTTAAATCTTTCAAATTGTAGTTAAGATTTAACAGACTATAATCCATACTCTATGACAAAGTAAGAAATGGCTATTTCTGCTGGGATGAAATTTTAGTTGCTCAAATCCAGTTGTGTCATTACATGAAATCAGAGATTCTGTTGTACCATTGTGCATAAAAAAAATTGTATTTAGGATAGTCTTGGTCAGTATCTGCCTTTTGAAGTAGATGTGGACATGCAGGATGCATGTGCACAAAATCAGTGGGGTTGGAAGGGACCTCTGGGGATTGTCCAGTGCAAGGGAGAGTCACCCAGAGCAGGTGACACGGGAACTCATCCAGGTGGGTTTTGAGTCTCCAGAGATGTATGTAAATGTAGCAATAGAAGTGCGTAAATGTTGGCCTCAGCTGATATTTTTTATTAATTGAAAGTAAACTGGTATGAATATCTGATCTGTAGCCATGATTGCTGAAAATAAAAATAATTATTATAAATTAATAGTAATAGCTGCAGGTTACAGCTGTATTCATCTTTGACAAGAAAGCCTTGGCTGCAGAACCTAATTGTGAAGTCTCTTCTTGGTGTAACAAAACAGTAGAGCAATCTCTGATATGTTAAAGTCAACAGTGGCTTTGAACCCATCCAGAAACTGTAGTTTGTATGGTGAAATCTGAAAGGATCTGGCAAATTATTTTGGCACTTGAAGGTTGCTAATTAGGACATAAAGACTAAACAGAGCCAATAAATTTCCTCTTACTATTTCTTCACGCAGAGAGAAACATCCAACAGGAATACTGAAGCCGACTCTAATGCCATGTGCAGCCATTAGATCACCAATATCCTCTGTCCTGACTTTGAAGTGGCAGCCCAGAGCTGCTTCCCAGGGCTGGGCTTTGCTGGCAGAGCCCAGAGCCACTCACAAAGGGGTGCCTGGTCTGAGCTGCCCCAGCAGAGGGAGGGCACAGGGCAGGTGCCTCAGCCTGGAGCAACATCTCCTCCAAAAACAGGCAGAGGGGCTGGCTGCAAACCCACAGCAGTTAATGGAGAGGGTCTAAAAATGTCCTGACTCTGGATGAATACATTACACAGGGAGAGGAATAACAGGGAAACTATTTTGCTGAGATCCGCTTTATTTGAAGCATATTTTAAGGAGAAGGCAAAGCCACTTAGCAGACCAACTCACACGGAGTGCCCTTGCTGGAAATGTTTCTGCTTTTCAGAAGGGGATGCTGTGCATGCTAATATGCTGGTGCAGAGCTCAGCTGGGGGAGATGGGTAAAGCAGCAGAGTAAAGACCTTGTAGGGAGGTTATCCTCCTTCAGAACAAGTCCTCTGAAAATACCTGCCATTTGGGGCAGCCTGATACACTGTGAAAGACAGATTTTCTCTCCAGAAGCCTCTCCCTAAGCTCCAGGGAAAAGTAATTTCTAGCAAGGATGATGAAGCAGTATCCAGTTAAGGGATGTGCTGTGTTGAAGATGGGGAAATCAATCCTGCCTTGGGTTTGGAGGTGGGATTGCAGGGAGGGCTGGTAGAGCCCCGAGAGCCCTCTGGCAGAGCTGCTGCTTGTGGACAGCGTCTGAGAGCTGGGCTGGAGTGATGCCTGCTCACACCACACAGCAAATTTTTGTTTCTCTGTTAGGAAGGTATTTAAATTCACTTGGCAGTCTAAGCACATGAACCTTTTTCTTTCTGAAAAAGGTTTACTGCTGAAGGTTGTGTTGTGCTTTTCATTAAGGCACATAGTTTTAAGGGTTAGGGTTCTGGATAGTAAAAGTACAAGTAATTTCTACTGACCATGGTCCACTAGAAACTGTTAACTGGATTCTTTTTAGGTAGGGATAGTTTATCACAGTTCTGCTAAGCTGTTCTACAGACAGGAGAAAGTGTTGCAAGATCTTGATTTCTTTACTACGTATCAAATATATTCTACCTCACCTGTTTTTTTTAATCTTCCTTTTATATTAGAATGGGAGCACAGTCTTTAATCACCCATCTAAGTTCTCAAGCATCTCTGTATGGAGTGAGAGAGAATAGAGAAAGCTGTGAATGGCATTGTGGCAAATATTATGCTATAGGCATTGTTTTAAGATGGAGGACATTTTGACAAGTAAGAATATATTTTTTACAGTGTTTATAATTAATCAATGTCATTCATTTCTGAATATATTCTTCCTGTACAGTATCAGCCTACTCTTCTTTGAAATACATAGAGTGAGGGAAATGACAAAAAATTTCCACATTAACCTCAGGAAAGCAAGTGTTGGTACTAAAATGCATTTCCATTTTCATGTTATTTGAGAGTTATGATTTTTTGTGAATAACATTTCTCCTTACCCCAAAAATATATTAAAGCAATAAGGAAATTGAATCTTGGATTGGAAAATTAGTCACCTCTAAGAATAAAACTTCCCTTTGAAAATGGGAATGTTAATTATTAATCACCTCCAGACACTGCACTCCAGAGGTTCTATGAGTTTTTCTTTATTTGATTATATACATTTTTGACTGATGAACCAATATTTTTATTCTTCTGAGTCACAAATTAAGGCACCTGCTGATTAAAGTGGAATTTATCAAGTGTAGGACAGCCTCTTGTGCCAAAGCAGAGGCTCTTTAAAGAGCAGAGAAATAACAGGAGCTGTTGCACGTAAAAATGTTGACCACATAGTTCGGAAGAATTTTTTTCTGTCTCTCAGACACACCTTAACTGAAGACTGAAAATTTCCAGGCAGAATCAGATTTCCTTTTTTAACTTCCTCTGTTTTTGTTTAAAGAAACTGAAGATAAAGAAAAGTATTTTTTCACTCCATCCCAAGTTGTTTAAGGGTCTCTTCATTTTCTATTTGATATTGTCCTGCTCTGCAAGCAGGACAATATCAAATAGATAGATTTTTTTTCCAGCTGAAAAGGACAGCACTGATGTTTTTTCATAGCTGCATTAAGCACCACAATGGGCTGTGCAAGACCACGGGAGTTGTTTCCAGGTAACTAAATCTTGTGCTGCAGGCATACTGATGGAAGTGGATGTGCTCAGCTCCCTCTTTGCTTTGCATGTCAAACTTCCTGGTTTATACCCCAAGTCTGGCTCATAAATTAAGCAGTAGGTTATCAAATACTGAAAACATTAAATGAACTGCTCTGTGGGCTTGTCTCTGAGATTTTTTCAGTAGGAATCCAATAAAGCAAATATGAAAGAAGTTTTACACGGTTTTAATTATTCTCTCTAGATTTTCACATATATGATGATTTTATCCTGAAATGGAAACTTTCTTCAGGTCTGTACTTAATTCAGTAGCAGATGGCTGCCAAAAATGTGATTCTAGAAAGGGAAAATATGTGAGATTGACCCTCTTCATTACCTATGCCTTGAGTTGGTGAAATTCAGAGTGGTAGCATTATTGGGATTTTCAGGGTCAACTGGCTGGCCCTGTCATTAGCAGAAAGGATCTCTGTTAAGAGACTTGGGAAGGGCTTTAATTGTTACTCAATTTATAGCAGCTGTCAGGACCGTTTCAGGTTGGCTCAATAGACTGTAGAAGCTGGATAAGGTCTAACAATACAGTCCCAAACCTACCTGAAGGAGTTGAAAATCATAAGGATTCTCACTAGGGACAGATTCATAGAAAATAATAGCTTTTAATTGGAGAATGTATTTACTCCCTTATCTTAGGATTTTGGCATTTTATTGAGCTACGAGATTAAGGGCAGATAAATTGATCTGACTTCTGCAGAAACAGGTAGGAAGTGAGAGATGCAAAGTACCACAACTCTGTCAGTTAAATCAGCACAACAAGAAGTAGTGGTCAGTAATAAACATATTAGAAAAGTGGCTGTGGTTTGAATCGCTCTTCCTCTGATTTTGTTCTGTCTTCTCTGGATTTATTTCATGCAGTGGCACAGAGAGGCACAGAAAGAAGTAGTATTTTTACTGCAGCAGGCTTTCATTTGCTTGGAATGTTAAATAATTTCTGAATAAATAGCAACTATGAAGTGAACATAGTCTGCTAAAGAATTTTGCACTAATGATTTCTACAAAGGGAATTCAGCCTTGTTAAAAAGTATGTGAACAGTAAGAAGCAATTCTAAAGCCCTCTGATGTCAATTGAAGCCTTTCTATCTGGGAAACTCGTATATGTTTGCTTTAGAAAAGCAGCTTCTCTACAGTAGAATGCTCACAGCAATTTCAAAAACAGCAAAGCAATTAGTTTTCTTAGGCTGGGACTGCTGAGGCTATGTAAAAAGACAAAATAGGAGATATCTAAGCAATGGGTTGACAGGAGGATGGAATAAGGGTCTTTTATGGTGGGAAATCAACTTTAGCTTTCAAATCTCTCAATGAATCTCAGTAACCTACAGTCTAGAGACAGTCATTAAAATAGCAGTAAATTTGCCATGTGATAATGATCTATATGCTATTTTATCTAACTTGTTCACTTATAGTAAGTTATAAGATAATAGTTCACTTTAATTCCTACAAGAAATGAAAAGTGAATAAATGTTTAAATAAATATAGCCTATTGTGCTGAAACCTTTATGTGAAGTTAGGCTTATCTATCCTCAATCTTTCCAGGGACTATATTATAACTTTAAACATATCCTTGTTGTTTTTCATTATTTTTATATTGTGCTTCTAGAAAGAATCCTGAAGATAAAATTGGTTTTCCATAGCATAAAATAGATACTGTACATAAGGCCAGTACTTTAAATTCAATGGCCAAACTCATGTAGTTCTTTTTACCTGTCTTAAATGAGCATAGTTTTGCCCAGACAAGAAACAGGAAGTAATTTTCTTTACTCTTCACTCAGAGAACATGATTAATCCCTATTGTGTAAGGGGACGAAATGCAAGTGGATATTCCTCCTTTTTTATTTTGCTTGGTGACCCATCAAATGAACCCATTAGTGAAAGGCCCTGTTTTGTGACTGACTGTGAAGCATGATGTACCTAAAATACACCAAAAGGCTTCAAAGAACTGTGCTTATTCCTAGGAGAAACAAATTATCAGAAATATGCTAATGACAAAGCTATAATAGAACAGACAATTCTTAAGACAGAGGGAAGCCCTCTACCTTGATATAAGGAATTAGCAGAATAAAGGAATATGTCTGGTGATACTCAGTGTTCAAAAACAATTATTAAAATACTCATTTTTGATCTGATAACTTCTTCCATATGTTATGGCTTCAGGTATGCACTAGACCAAGACTGAGGTGGAATGGTAGGGAATTTTTCCTCACCTAATTTTAACTCCCTACCAAATGGGTGCCTGCGTCTGAGCTGCTCAACTAGACTTCCTCACAGACTCGTTTCTAGGGTATGATTTTTGTCTGCTGGTTTGGACAATTGCCCCACTCTGGGAGAAGTACCCAGAACAAACCTGGTTCTCCCCTGTGTGCCTGGGGAGTCCAAGCTCCTGATGGAATGGAGCTGCTTACAGCCTGTCTGACACGAGGTGCAATGAACCCTGCCCAAGAAAAGGTGTTCACCCCAAGTGTGGCACTGCAGCCCTCCTGCCACAGGAGCAAACGTGCTGGTGAACAGTCAGAGGAAGACTGTAATGCTCAGAGATGATGGCAATAGAACTACTTTTTTTAAAAGCTTGTTGCCCAAGGCAAGCTTTTCTTAGCATTTTGTCTCTTAGTTCAGTTCAGTGAGTAAATTCATTGCTCATGGCTTACAAAGAAGTTACTACAATAGATGTTTTCCCCTTCCCTCTCCCCCAGCTACCTCTACAAAAGGTTTCTGTGCTGCTCATGGTCATGTCTCCCAAAGGCCCACCTTGCCCAGCTGGCACAGAAGGTTGAGTGAGTGCCACATCTGCTGAGCCACAATGGCTTATGGCAGTGGGGACAGGAGTAACTAAATTGTGAATTTGCTTCTGCTGCATGCTACTTAACACAATAATTGAAATCTACATCTTTTTCTTCACAATAACAAATGTTTGGGGTTTATTTTGCTGTTACACCATTTTTAGCTGGAAAGTTTAGACAATCCCAAGTGTTGTGCTTTCCTCTTCTTTAATGTAAGATATTACATAATGTATTTGCCTGTCATGCCCTTGGAAGAGGACTCCTTGTTCATTGATTGTTTACACAAAACAGAAATGCACAAGTCTCTGACAATAAGAATCTGGCTAATCAGTGTGACATTTGCAGAAGTAATCACGGATTACAGAAGGACATATAGAGCTCACCTTCCCAGTTATAAAATATCAGTGCACCCAGCAGAGATCCAGAACTAGAACTTGGGGAAATTTTCCAAGTAGCCCAACTTCTGTTCAGTTTTTGAAGATCTCTGTAAATTTTTTACTCTTCACCTCCTAGTTAGTTTTGACAGGGTTAGCTTTTTCCCTAGCATCTCCTTGCCTTAGTCATTTTTGTCATTCCTCTAGATGCAGCTTGGACTTGCCAGCTGAATGCTAGAGGTTTCCTCTAAGCTGATCAGTGTGGTAGAAATATGCAAAATATAACCACAGACCTGCAGTTCTCACATCTTCTCATGTGTTCATGGTTCAGGAAGTGTCAATAGGTCACAGCTGGTGATCTGCCCTGCCCCTCTATATAAGTAGAATGAGCAAAGGGATAATATTTGCCATATAAAATTTCTCAAGGAGCTGAGAAAAGTCTAAGTTATCCTTTTCCTAGGTTAAGGCAAGGTTGTTGAGATGTGTAGCTCTAGAAACATGCTTATGTGTATGAGCTCAACATGTTAGTGGTTAAATTTCTTGTTCTAGACTGAAGACAAAATCTCTGAGTAATTAATGCTCTTGTATTAACTTCATGGGGTTTTTGAAAGCCAAGTTTTGACTGAGGATTGAACTATAGTTCTAACTCACCCAGAAACTCACACTGAATCCTTGCTTTGAAACTGTACTGAAATATGATTGGAACTCAGCCCGTATCTAATATCTACTTCTAAATGGCAGTGGTAGCATGAGGTCAGTTCCCCCACTGGCACTCTTGGCAGAACAAGAGGGCTTATATACAATGCTTTTGCATAAATGCATAATAGCAGATAATGGAAATTCAACACCTTCAAGAGATGACATGAGAAAGATGATCAGTATTTCTTTATTACAGACTTGCAGTGTTGGAAATGTGGGATGATTTTATTCCTTTTACCATTGTGCTGTTTTAACAGTTGATTCAGCCTAGTCATGACTTGAATTATGTGTCTGTACAGTGAATGCAAAATTGAACCAAACTTCACAAAGATGTTAATAGACATTATGCTAGATGGGAGTTCTGGTTTTTCCCCATTTGTCCCTCAGGAGTCTGGCACTGTCACTAGGCAGGAATAGTGACAGTGTTTGTTTTCTCCCTTACAAAGGACTGAGCCCTCTGTGGTAAGGGTAGAGAAAATTTCATCTCTGACTGCTCTCTTGTGTAATACTGTGAAGATTAGAAACTAAATTTTCTATGTATTATCAAGAAAATATTAAGATTTCATGGCTGAAGAGCAGTGAGGAAGGGCAAGTGATGGTGTTGATACAGCTGTCAAGTTTCAGCAAATTGAAAGGTTAAGAACTTGGTGTCTTGCAGCAAAGATTTTTAAGAATCTGATATTCCAAATCTCTATCCAGCATCAATTGCAGCAGAAACTCTCTGAATAATTTGCATAGCAACTGTTGCTAAGAAAAAAACCTGCAGCCTAAACCAAATTTCTGATAAATTCAAATCCTATCAGCATTTCCAGCAGCTGGAGAAGACTAAATATACATAGTTCAAATGGCTGGCTTCCTCCAGCAATAGTATTTTTAGATGTTTCAAAGAAAAATAATGATTCAGAACGCACAAATATTCTTGCTATATATATATATAAGCTTGGGGGGGAGGGGGAATGGCCATCTCAAGGCAGCAGAGCCTCTGGGTTTCAGATGTGTTATCTAACCGTGGGCATAATTCATGTCTGAAATCAGATGCACCTGTTCAAGCCAAGTGATGCTCACAGGAAGCTTCTGCTTCCCCCAGGCCCCAAGCACCCTTCAAAGTGAGGTGAAATGGGTGTTTCACAAAGGCCTCTGAATCAAAACCTAAACTATCTCAAATCTGTAGAGCTTCCCGAAGTCACAACGGAGGCAGTACAGAAGCTCAGTTTGGTCCCCACACACCACTTCTAGCTGAGTTTTGTTCACAAGTCCTTGATGCAGTAGTGTTCATCTCCCTAAAGGTTTCCTCTGGTGGAATGTTATTGGGAAAATGTGCCTCTGTACTATCAGAAATGAAGGAATGCAAGGTCAAAGAGAAGTAAGTGGATTATTTCCCTTAGGAAAAGGGGGAAAACCCCACCCTGTAAATGGACATGGTATGTCATGCATTGATAAAATCATATATATTGACTCAAATAAAAGACTAGAGTGATGTGACCTGTCAACAACATTGCTGAATGAATACAGACTAAATAAATCTGAAATTATCATTATTTCAGCCAAAACCTTTAAGCCTTTGGCTTCTTCCTGTAACAAATGTATCCCAGACAAGATCTAGGAATACCTGTAGACAGGACTGGGTAAGTGGATGACTGGATTGCCCAGCAAAAGGAACTGAATATATATATGGTAAAAATAAAGATGTTCATATTTTGTTCTCTAGAACAAACTCCTGTCAAGCAGACTCCTTCATCTGCTGCTAAAGGAAAGACACATTCTTTCATTGCTACCAGACTCAACTATGGTGTTTGCAGAAAACCATCAAAATAGAAAGAAATTACTGTAGGGTTTTTTATGAGAGAAAATAGTAATATATCCTTCTAAAGGCATGAAATTATATTTCTGCATGAAGTTAAATCTACATATATGTCTGTATGTGTGACTGATTTTGCCAGTAACAGATTCACATAGCCAAAACTTTTCAAATTGTTTATGTAGTTCTGCGCAATTTATGGTTTCAGTATTTCATTATTTTCTTCTGATAAAAAAAAAAAAGAAAAAAAAAAGCAGGTTTATTTATAAAGTTCCTGGGCTCTGTCTAGAACATTACTAAGCCAAGCATGCTGGCCATACCTGCTAACCAAACACAAACTGCTTCAGGTCTTATCTGCCCTTATGGCCCATCTAGTTTGTCCCATTTTCATGTGAAGTGGGCATAATTCTTTCAGTAGCACTGCAGGAAGCAGCAGCCAAGACTCCATTTTCAGGTCACTGATAAAAGAGTATAACATTGCACTCTGCTCAAGGTATCTTTTCAACATGCATTCAGTCAGAATGTGTTTTTCTCTGAAAGTAGATGGGTCAGTAGTCTACAAGACCTCAGAGGCTTTATGAAGTATCCACATCTTGAAAATTTACTAAGTGACCTTTCTGTAGTTTACCTTTAAATTCTGTAGTCCCTATTCAAATTGTCTTTGGGCTAAATTTGCTCTGGTCCTTCCTTTTCAGATTGAACTCTCTTCTTCCATTAAAAATCACAACAAAGGTCTCACTATTTTCTTTCAGCTATTGCTGCAAAAGTCAGAAGCAGCATGTGTTACAAGCCCCCTTTTCAGTACCACTATAAATACAGCAGCAGTTGAATGACATTTCCTTGGCTGGATCCAGTGGCCTTTCCCCGAGCTGCAGCACACAGCAGCCATGGCATGCCATGTCCATTTATGGGGTGGGTTTTTTTCCCCTTTTCCTAAGAGAAATAGTCCACTCACTTTTCTTTGACCTTTCATTCCTTCATTTCAGATGGTACAGAGGTGTGTTTTCCCAATAACATTCCCCCAGAAGAAGCCTATAGGGAGATGAACTCTGTTTAGCTGGTGTCCCCAGAGCATGGCAGGAGCTGACACGTGGGTCCTTCCCAGCCACCCACCCTGTGCCTTTTGCTGCACGTGGCAGGCACAAGGGAGATGGAGTCTCAGGTTCTCCTGAGATGATGGGGAAAGACCAGGGCTGTGAGATCTGCTGTGCATCACACCTCCTGTTCTGCTCAGATCCAGCCAGGGCTCTCCAGCACTGCCTCGCTCCTGCTGTGCACCCAGCAATCCTCAAAGGCTGTGCTTGTGTCCTGGGAAGAGCTGGGCTTTGGATTTATCCCATTTGTTACATAAACTCAGACCTGCTGCCACATGATACAGACAATAAATTTCTTCCAAAATTTCAGAACCTATCTCTATGCCCATAAAGAATAAAAGGGGGTTTTGCCTTTGAACACTCCATGTGCTACATGGACATGATGATTCGGTGGCATTGTCAGTCTTAGGAAAATGAAGTCACTTAAGAATACTTTTTATTCACTTTTCCCAGACAATTAACACCAGATGGTCTCTAACATCAAGGTCAGAGGACTAGCCCATATTAGCCTTGGCTCTGTCCTTCCACAGGGAAGGGGAGATCTCACAGTCAAAGAGGTTTGACACTTGCAGCTGGACAATGTCCAAACAGTCTAGAAAGCAGCAAAGGCAACAAGCACAGGGAAAGAACAGCACAGCAGAAAAAGGGAAATAAGTACAAGGGAAACAGAGGGATTGGTGCATGGCCCTGCAGCTCTGTCAGCAGACTGACAATGGCTCCTGGGAGGCCTCCTGTCCTCCCATTGTCAGAACCTCTACTTTATGGGAAGAGCTTTGGATTTCCCTTCCAATTTCTGGCCTCTGCATTTCTGAGTGAAATGCTCATCCCCTTCCCTGAAGACAGCTAATATTTGTTTTGCAGATGAAATGACAGTCTGTCTGGAAAATCTCCTGGGATATAAGTTGGACACAGAAGTCTGATGTCAGAGATTTCTGGTGTCCTGCATGTCTGAGCCATGTGTGAATCCTTCTCAAAAAGGGTTGGGCTAAGCCTGCCCTTGGGCCTGGACTGTGCAGGTCTGCCAGGGACTCTGCATTCCCCTCCAAAACAAGGACTGGGAATGACCCACCTGGTTTTTTATTCCAGTTGTCCCTGATCTTGCAGTTCTGATAATCACAGAATCATACAGTGGTTTGTAACACTTTCATTAACAGCAGCATGCTAACGTATTGGAGAGAATAGAAGCAAAAAATAAATAGAAAAACAAGAACATTTTGGCCATCAGTTAGAATATTCTACATCTCTAAACTCTTGAAAAGGACAGTTTTTTAAGCAGCATTTCCCAGAAAAAAAGAGCTGTTCTTGGGTTCTTTTTGAAGGAGCAGATAACTTTATATGAAAATAGGAGTCTAGCTGTTGACTGCCATTAGATAATGTTTTGCCTGCCTTTGAGATGTTTATGTCCCTTTTTGAGGTAGTTTGGAATACTTAACCTAAGCATAAAACTTTTTTTTTTTTTTACCTTCTCCGTATGTTTTGAATAAACATACACTTTTTCCAAAGAGCTAGTCTGGAAGCTGGGTATTTAGGAAAAATGTCTTGCATCCTGAATCTTCTGATGAGTTCCCAAGTACAAGTTCTATATGCATGTGCAATGACATTATGTGTAGAACCGAAGGATTCATGAGATTTATGATACTTTCTGAAAATATTTCTGAAGCTCAGATTTCATTAATTAACAAAGATTTCATTACATTAAAATACCATTTACCTCAAACACTGAATGTGACTGTACATCTGCTGTCTCTTTCTTGGCTTTCCCATAGGAGAAGTCAAGTCTGCCCATCAGATGCAGGGTGGGACACAGGGATCCTTTTGGGAATGTTGGCAGCTGCTGCCATCCTTAGGGGCTGGGAGCAGCTCAGCTTTTCCTTGGCCACAGGCTCCTCTTTCACTGCTCTCACTGGAGCCGTCCTGGGCCTGGTGGCCTCAAGTCAGCAGTGAGGGAGGACAGGCCAGAGTGGTAACTAAGGGCTGTGAACTAAGGTTATTTTTTTATTTTCAGTTGCCTTTGTGGGTAATAAGGTATTACTGCTTACTCGAGTGCTGAAGATTTTGTGCTGATGGATGAAATGTATTCCTGCCTTATTTCCTTCTGTTCTTTCGTGAATGAATATAATAATAAAAAAAACCCAGCTTTTTCTAAAGGAAATAATTTTATCCCGAACAATAGACATTCTTACAGAAAATGATAGTGTGTGTATTACTATAAAATACAGTGCAATATTAACAGGGAGGACTGACAATAGATTAATATTGGTCTCTTAATATATGTTAACATTATTCTGGGTGTTTAAAGGGAAAAATCCTACCATTTTTCTCATAATAAGGATTTCTTTTCTTTTATTACACCCATCTGGAAAAAATTTGGGGAAGCTGAAATATAACAAATAACCTATTAAGATCTCAGCATGGCATTTCCTGGGTATTCAAAATGCCAGTGTTTGCTAAAAGGAATATTTTAATATTCTGCTATGCAAACAAGGTCATAATGTCATGCAAATTAACTTCCAGATTGGAGAGGTCTCCCATTCACACATTCGTTATGCTCCATTTTCATGGATGCTGATGACATCAAAGCTTTTAGTTAAATCCAATGTTTTATTGCAATAGCTATGCATTGAAATGATCAGTGGGTAATATACCCCCCTAATCACATTGCTTATTGGCACATCAGCAAAATATATCTCTTAATATGAATTTGAAGGCCTATGCCTATTGAAATAAATGGTGAAACTTTTGTTGGCTTGATAGTCATCAAGACATTTTCAGTAGTAAATGTTACATTGAAATGTCTTCTGAAATGAAAAAATACAGTGTGGTTGTAATATTGAGCAATAAAGCAGAAAATGCCTTCAGTAGTGAACTTTGTTAATCAAAGCTGCAGGGAAAATAATTGAATATGAAATAAATTATGGATGGCTTTTTTCCCCCTTTTTTTATTTTCCTGGTGCCATATATGATAGTGATTTTAGAAGCAGGACAACAGGAGCTGTTGTTGAGGGTTCTGTAGAGCTTTGGTAAAGAGCTGTGATTTTTCCATATCACCCTTTTGCATGAAAACCACACTGCTGCAATGAAGAGAAAATGAAACTTCACAATTTTGTGAGGTTCCAGTGAGTCATGTGAATCTGTGTAGGTCTCCTGTAAGTGAAGTGGAAAGTCGCCTAAAGAACAAATAAAAGATGGTGATAATTCTTAATTCTGTATAGAAATTTCTGCTTCAGAAAGTAATTTTAGACCATCCTTATCAATTACTACCTGAACACGGTGGACTTGGTGCATAGGGAGATACTTTAAAAGATGAGTATATTATTTCAATAGGTCTTGTAATTATGTATTTCTCTGTTCCCTGATTTCGACCCTAGCCCTGTCTGCTTAAACACATTTGAATTCAGAAGAGGTACTGTTAATTGCTAAAAGAAATGTCATTAGAGTCCTTCTAATCAAAGAGCTTGTAACAGCTTAACTCTGGTTTAAGTGTTTGAAGGATGTATGCACAAATGGACAAGTGTTACAGTTCACATTCTTTATCCAGATTAATTATTTCTGCTCTGTTTTTCCAAACCCTGTGCTGACCACATACATTTCAATTCATTAGGAAATATTTATTCTTATGGAAAAGCATCCCACAGTATTCCAACATCAAATTAAAAAGTAAAATAAAATCAGATTCATGCACTACCCAGAAGCTGCTGTGTAATTACTTTAAAAAGATTCTTTCAATAAATACTCAAATGCTTTCAAAATATCAGGTTACAATTCCTAAATTTTAGTGATCAAATGCAAATATTGAACAATTATGTATATGTAATTGTTGAATATTAAAAAGTTGGAAATTTAGAGCATTCTCACCGAGAGAGATGTGGAAGTATTTGTGTAGAACTGAGCATCAAAGCTGCTAATTTCATTAGTGAAAAAGTTTCAAAATGACAGAATTTTTTACTTTGTTCCGAGTCTTAACACTTCTGAAATTCTGACTAGGACTGGACAATACCAGCTTTGGTAAAAAAAGTATTATTAATTGTATTGTACAGACCCAAATTGTTGCCTGATTTCACCACAAAAAAACAAGAACCATGTTGTAATGTTCAAAGAAATGGATCTTTGGAACATATTATTTGTCTGGTAACTTCATCATTAAACAAACCCAAGCAGTTTCTCTTTCTGATGATTTGCACAAACACTCAGCTTTTGATTAAGAAATAAAATGTTCCTAGAAATTGTAATGGTCTAGTGTTCAACAAACGCTTTATTCCCTTTATACTAGATGCATGATGGCAATAAAAGTTTAAAGCAACTTATTTTACAAAGTTAAAATGAGTGTTTTTCACATCAAGGGAATCATTGTAATTATTGTACTGTGGACCCAGTGGCAGAATATTAATTTCTTTCAAGCTTCAATTATGAAAATCTTACAAAATTTAGAGGCTAGCAAAATGGCCTCTTATTTTTGTCCAGAATGGAGTTATGAAAGCAGAAGACTTTGTAACATCAAAAGAGGAAAAACATCAAGAATAGAATTTAGCAAAAGTTATAGGTTTGTAAATAAGATTTAGTAAGTAAAAGAATGAAAATAAGTACTGCATTGATCCTCCCTGGTTTTCACACCAAATTACTGCAATTCTCTTTCTTTGCCAAGCTCTTACCCAGTGTTGTCTTGTCACAGAATTTTATAGGGACAGTTAGGGCATAAATATGTCTAGTCAAATGGAAACAGAAAATATCACTCATGAGACTCCTAACTCTGTGTGGTCAAAATTGTAGTGAAAAAAAAAAGAAAAAAAGCGCTAATAATTTTTTTATTTATGAAACTTTGGCATAGAAAGAATAAATTTTGAATACAGATGAAATATGTTTAGAATACGGATGAGTTAGGTTTAAAGTAGATTACACTGTTAATGAAGCTCTGGCTGGGAGCTGCTGCCTGTGCCATGGCAGAAGGGCCCCTCCCGCTGGGGAGGTGGAGCCGGATCCTCTGAGCCTCGCAGGGACGGGCAGAGCATCCTCAGGGCACAAAGCCCCGCCAGGGCCCCGGGGAGGGCAGAATCCTTGGGGAGGCACAGTTCCACCCCTCCTGTCGGCTGACTCCAAGATAGTGCTCTGGGATCTCTTCACTGGGGCCAAACCCTTGGTTATTTTGCAGGAGGGTGCTCCAGAATCTTCCTTTAGGTGCCTCATCTGCTCTGTGAATGAAATGCTTGATGCCAGGCTGCCATCAAAATCTTTGTATTGGTAGATGGCGAAGCTGAGGAGCTGTTAAGCTCCCTTCTTTCATTTCCAGCTCCAGCAAACTCCTTCCAGGTTTCTGCAAATTATCAAACTCATTCCAAGGAGATTGTGATGGTTTAGGCTTACCAGAGCTGCCAGTCACAGGCTCTGAGAAGAGAAGGAGTTTCTAAAACTTTAGTGTGACAAGCAGAGCACACTGTGCAGCAAGTAACACGAGTCCTTGGCTCCCAGAGTTTCTCTATCAGTCTCTTCGCTCTTTAGTTTCTAAATCCTGCCCCCTTCTGATATCCTTGTCCCTTCCAGAACTTAATCTAAGCAAGGCATGTGATTCATTTTATAGTTACAAGGCAAGAAATTTTTGACATTGAACCTATAATGTGTGTGCTGTGAATAGATGCCCAGCCTGTATACAGTTGTGTGGGAATTGTATTTAGTCAGCAATCCTCAGGGAAGGTTCCTACAGTTGTGAGCACCAGGAAAACAATCAGCAGCCCCTGGAACCTGCTGACAGGACATTGCTTCAGAGGGAGCTGGGCTGGGTGAGAGATGGAAAGGTTAAATGAAGGTGGAAAGGTCAGAGGAGTTGCACTGCAACTTGGTGCTCAGACCAGCATATTATTGCAAGCCAGCATGGGAGGATGTATTTAACAGAGGGTTTAGAATATTGTAACTACTGTGCTGCAACTCAATTCCCCTTTCCCCAGGTCTTCTTCTATTATCTGAATGGAATCCTTAATGTTACATCCAGAGAAACACTCTTTGCCTTTACTTAGAATTCCTGAGAGGGAAACATCTCTTGCCAGACAATTTTCAACTCCTGCTGGAGCAGACCGAGTTGTTTATCTGCTTTTTACTTTTCAAATGGTTAATGATAATGAACTGTAATTGAGAATTGCTTTGGGCTCATTTATATGTATGTTGTCATCCATTTATCTCCCTGTTTCCTTTGAAATCACCTTCTCAAGGGTTTGAAATGATGTTTAGGATTCATTTTTTCTTCCTGCCTTCCTGTTAATATTCACAGGTTTTTATTTTTGCCCTTTTATAGAACTGCATTCTTCTAATTCTTTTTCTAAGTTTCTGATTATCTCTTCTTTTTTTTTACTGTTTCTATAGTTTCCTTGATTTCTAACCACTCTATTCTAGGTTTTTGAAGGTATTTCCAGTATACATATAAGAGTAGAGAAGTCTTCTCAATCTAAAACATTCAGGTATAGCTTGCTTATTATTAATAAATCTACTGTTGCTGTCTTAAGGTACTACTGAAAAGAAGATGTCATTATTCTTTTATTTTGTCTTGAGAAAAAACCAATTATGGAGTAAAAATGTATTTGTTTGAGTGTTCTGGGTTTTGGTTTTATTTTGTGTTTGAGCAAGAGTGCTTTGCTATTGCTGCATACAAATGAACTTCTGGAGACTCTTACCCATTCCTGGTGTCTCTCTGCTCCCCAGCCTGTTGGAAGCACAGGGTTTACACTGACTTATTCTGGTGTAACCTGGACCTGCATGGCTCATCATGTCCCTGGTTCTGTATGAATTAATGAGCCAGCACTCAGGCTGTGTAAAACAGAACATTAGGTGCTGCTGGAATGTTGTAGGGTGCAGGTTGCTCACACTGCCTCCTTGGTCATCTCATCCCCACATCCTTGCTTGGTGTACCCTGAGGATCATCCCTTGGACGCACCCTGGTTTCATTTTTAAACCTTCTTCATCTTCTCTACTTCCATGAATAGCAAATATGCTTTCTGAAGCAATGCTCAAAGAAAATGGGAAATGTGAGCTCAGCTCTGAAAGCCTCATTAGTGTGTTTCAATCTGAGTGATCCCACATGAAAGAGTAAGAGGACTGTATCATTAGTAAGAGAAATAAATTTTGTTCATGATCATTCACAGTTAAATGGAGAGTTGAAAATAATAACCGATGAAAACAAATATGAAATTGTGTTTATTCTAGTTCTATTCATTCTAATTTTAGTCAGCCTTATGAGGGTACTTTTCAAACATCAGATTTGGAAGAGATACTCCCATCTTTAAGAAAGCCAACAAAATAAACATAGAGCAACAGCAAAACAATCCAGAATATCTGTAACTATTTTTATGCTATGTTGTTATGTTACATTGCTTGTTTCCTGAAAGAAAAGTTTAGCTCTATGGTTTTAATGACAGAACTTCATTGTCAGCTCTCCTCCCTTGGCAACACAGCTCCAAACATCAACATTGAGAGCTTGAAAACCTGCTTCTGAGAGCTCCAAGCACAGCTCCAAAGATGATTTGACTGTACATTCCCCTGATTTAAAGAGGGGGTCATTCAGAAATATTAAGTCCTTATTTAATGTTTCTCACCTCGTTTTTCTTAACAGGAATCCTTCCACTTTCTGTACATGTTCACATTGTTCAGGCTTCTGGCCTGCTACCTATCACAAGGATGCTGGCAGAAAGAGTTATTTACTTTCCTTTTGTGTTTTATTTGCCCTGGCTTCCATCCTAAAGGTTTTCCTTGACTTAAGAACCTGCTTTTAAAATAAATAGATATTTAAAAGGGGTAAACTTAGATAACTTATTACTGTGTGATACAGCATTTTATTCCATATGAGGGCTTTTGGGAATGACCAACTGAGAATTTTAGGATGGCACTCGGCGAGTCTGAAAGCACTATGAAAATTCGGAAAGTTTGCTTTGTTGTCATACCTTCCTACTTTATATTTGTATGAATATTTCAGAGTCCAAAACTGCAATAAGGGGTTCTTAATGCACTGTGTTTTGGTGGAGAATATTTGTGCTGTGAGTACCAAAAGCAGCTGTTACAGGTTTTACTCTGAGTGCCTATTTGTGTACCTTGCAGTGTTGTCAGGTACAAGTCAAGTTGCTGAGCTGTGCAGAACACTTTGAAATCTCCATCCAGGTGTGTTTGTGGCCAGTGATGGCTACAGGGCTGCTCTGGCACACCTCCAATGAAAAAATAAAGTTCCCTAGGTTCCTGGATTCATGAACTAGCTCTTCTCTGAAGTGTCTTAAAGACAAATCATGCTCCTTCTGATTGCTGCGACTTACAAAGGAATCATTTATATGTACCATGGAAGCTAGCCTTTGGCTCCAAATACTTCCTCATGTCATTTATTTGCTATTACACCACTTGAGTTTCTGTGCATCAAATTACTTGATGTCATAACTCTTGTCATTACTTTAGTTAGACGTTAAGAATTGTTTAACTCTTGTTTCTGGTATGTGATGCTGATTCCATGTGTGCCTTAGTAAGCAAAACTTCTAGTTGTGCCAATTTTCTCTGCTTTCCCAAGTGGAAAATAAGCAGGAGAGTGCAATTGCATAATTAGAAAATATACATTTGTCTCTTCTCCCACTGGTCAGAAGGCAGCTTTGCCACCCTGGCTCTTGCAGGTGGAAGAGCAGATGTTTCATAGCTGCCATCCCTGCTGCCCCTCAGCCAGCTGGCAGGAGAGGGCCATCATTGCCTCCCTCTTGAGTTCACAGATGTCCCGAGACATCTTCACACAGAGGGGACCAAACTGTGCCAAACCTGGCACTGCTGCTCAGTCCAACGGGGGAGTTGTGTGTCTGCGAGCTTGTGTGGTTGTGCTGATAAAAAAGCTGAGAACTGTGTCTGGGATGTCACATGGAATGTGTCAGAGACTCAAACAGGCAGAGATGTGGATTGTGATTTGTGGAACTCCCATGGAGATTGTTTTTTGCTCACACAACACTGAGAAGACAGTGTTAATGTCAGCTCTCATGTTCCTGCTGCCTAAGTGCTCCTTCTCAGCTTCCAGAAGCCTTGTGCTGGGCAATATTCCTCAGGGATCCTCTCCCTGCTGTTAAACTGCCTCACTTAGTCACCCTGTCCAGCTTCTGGGGTGGAGAGAAAAGGAGGAACAAAAAATTTGTAAGAAATTTCAGAAGAAGAGAAGAGGAGCAAGCTTGGAAACATTTCATCCAGTACAGGGCAAAAAAGCTTAACATAGCCAGCAAAATATGTCACCTCTATGCAAATTCAAATTAAAGCAACCAGGTCATGTACATGAAATCTTGTTTTTGATAAGAAATTCTCACTTCTAGAAGTGCTGCTGTGAGGAGCTCTGCTGTGATCCCTTGGGCAGGAGTGTGAGAGAGGCTTTGCTTTGGCTGGGGAGCTGGGACATCTCCCACAGCAAATGCTGCACTGCTCCAAGATGGCACTTCTGGAGTTCCTCATGCCTGCTAAAAGAAATCTGCATTTATGTGACTAGGAACAGAAAGGATTCTAAAAAAATATCCTTTCAACTATTATAGGGTGAAGGAATCCCAGAGCAAGTAATTCTCCTTTCTTTTTATCCACTCCCAAGCTACTAAGCACTGCAATGATGTTTATCTAATAACTCCATTCTCCTTGAGGCATATTTTCTATTAATAGTAATTATCTATGACTTATAATTTGTCTTGAATTCTCCTTACTAGTGAAGCACTTGAACTGATTATGTACTCCCACTATTAGAATAAAAAATGATGTGACTGCATTCTTAATAACAGCTGCATATAAGTATGTGCATAAAAATATCATATCTTCTGAAAGTGAGAGGTGTTTCTACCCACAGTGAGGTGGATGAATGTTCACCAATTGCAGAATAAGTGGGATGAAGAGGCTCCTGACATTCTCTTTAACAAGATAAAATGTCTCCTGACATTGACTTGCATGATTTAGAATACTCAAATAATTCTTAGTGTATTTATATATTGTGGAAACTCAGAGAGCAATTATGGGTTGGTGCTAATTGGGAACTTTTGGTGAAATAAACATAAGAAAGCACAGACCCTGATTTGAAGAGTTTACAGTGTATGGAGGGGAGACAGAAATCATTGTTGTGAGGATTTCCCAGATGTGAATTCCAGAGAAATCATTAACTTCTGAAGGTCATATGTGAGACTTTGACTGGATCAGCAAAAAAATTGAAATGTCCTGAATAATCTTTAGTGCATTTACTGGAAACTTGACTCTAACTGGTGTCCTTTGAGATGAAAATTGGGTCCACACTGCTATACCTGAGTCTGGACTGGCTGAGAAAATTGTGTGTAAGCTCTTCACTTTGAATATTGGAGCAAATCCATGTATTGGATAACTGAGAGCTATCCTTTGCCTCCTTAAAACCACAGTTCAGCTTTTGCTGAATACACAAAAGAGGGTTGGAAAATTCCAGCTAAAAGAAGAGCAAGTGGACTTTACTTTTCTGGAGAATATTTTATTTTGCAAAGGTGCAACCCTTGGAGTTCCTTGTATGGTTATTGTGAGTCTATTGGTAACTATAAAATGTGCCACAGAGGAGGGAAGTTATGAATTCTCATTTCTGTCTTGACTCACCAGGCCTTGGAAAATTGCACTGAGATCTGTAATTTTGAATGTCTTATGTCATCTGAGATGTACACACAACCTCAACTTATATTATTAAGGATTAGAATTTTCCAGGATACTGACTGTCATATTGAGCTGGTGACCCTCCCATCTTTGTTTTCTCATCAGTTAAAAAAACCTAAAGAACCCCAAAAAACCCACAAACAAAAGACCAAACAAAACCTGCACCACATTTGCATTCATCTCACAGGAATGATATAAAATTAAGTAGTTTATCTTGAAAAGTCTTCTGAAAAAAAAAACTATTACTAAAAATAATTATGTTGTAAAACTGGACAAGACCAAAATAATGTGAACTCTTTGAAATGATGGGTCTAATTTTAAGCATTCTTAAAGATATTCGGGAAAATTGTCAGGCAGTTTGGACCCAAATCTTTCAGGTTTTATGTTCAGAAAGCCCAGTGTTTCCAAAATGAATACTAATTTGCATTTCTTCATCCTATTTATAGACATAATCAATGCCTTTTTTCCAAAGGACATTGCTTATTCTTATTCATTGCAGCTACAGGTGTGGCAGTGCTAGAAGAAAATTGTCAATATTTGGATGAGCTGACTGGGTGAGGGGTGAACAATGCAGGCCTATTTGAATATCAATAGGTGTAGAATTCCCATGGGCAGAGAATTCAGTGTTGTTGAGCCCACCCAGCAAATTAAACAATAAACATGAATCTGCATTTAACTGTCTTGAACAGATGTTCATCAGCACAGTGTGTTTTTTTTCTTATTTTAATCAAGAAGCATAGAACAAACATTAGTTTATTGGCTTGGGGGGAAGCAGGGGGGTATGTAAATCCACACTAAGACTACAACCATTAAAAAGGTAGATCAAAAATCAGAGAATGCATCCATTTACTTTTGAAACAAAAGCAGCCAGTAGAATCTGAATTGCAGAACAAACAATTATGTTTTATTTGGAGTAAATAATTCACAACTGAAGGGGAACAACTCCTATGACCACTAGCTGCTGCCTTTGGTGCTACCTGTGTTACAATATGTTCAAATTGCTGTTATATTTAATACATACATTTAATATATAATCTTACATGGAACATTAAATTCACATTAATAGTCTCATCTTAAAAATGTTTAATACAAATGCAAATTTTTAGAATTACATAATGAAAGCTGCATCAGGTGAAAGCAAATCAGATTATGAGAGATAATAAATAATTAAAAGGAATTCAGCGGCATGCAGAATTTAGTTTTGAAAACTCTCACAATTCTCTCTTGTGATTTTGAAATCAAGACAGTGAGCTATACAGCCAGTGCCTTCCAACACTTCCATATGGAGTTCTCATGCTCCATGAAAATAAATGAAGGGGACTTGGCATTGCTGAAGTCTATGGAAAATCCCCAATTTTAAGGGTACCTTGAAAGTGGACTATGTTACATTAAACGTAAAAATTTATTTGTCAGCATATGAAATAAATTTGCTTCTTCTAAACCTTGAAAAATTCAGTGTCTAAGTCTCAGAAGTGCTGAATGGAACCAGCAGAGTGGTGCTCTCCACTCACCCCTCAGGCTTTGCATGTCTTTGCTAGCAAGAGAAGTACTGAATACTTCTAATAAGGCCACAAAGTGAAAATTTCAGTGAAAGGGATGTTTATATATGAGTTTCCATAATTATCATATTAACAACTACCACTGTCAATTTCTCTATTTAGCAAAATGAGTGAAGCCCCTGAGCTCTGTGTACAGTTTTCTGTTAATTAAAACAGAGCTTTGATACCAGCTTTTAGCTGCTAGTAGGCAACTACAAATTTTGCACAATTTGCAGGGAAGTAATGAGATGGAAATGTAAGACCAACAAGCCTAAAGCAGGAACATTGTTCCCTTCACAAACCCCTGTAAAGTTTAGTAACCTGAATTGCTTGAGAATTATTTTCCCAAATAACATCTTTTGGCTTGGAAATTTTGAATATGGCCTGACTGTATAGTCATACTGTATTTTGTACCCCCTTTTTTTGTCTCATTCCAAATAGAACAATGCTGCCAAGGGGGAGTTCATGGTTAATTTAGGATTATCACAGAATTCATTGCCTGCTCAATTCCTGCAGTGGTAGGGAATGTCACCCTGCAGAAACATTATATGAAATGTCAAAATAAGAGGTTATTCTCTAATGCCAGTGATCAGACTTTCATGAATTTGGCCTGTTTGAGCTTGGTGGTTTTGATTTTTGTTGGATTGTTTCTTTGTTTTCATTTTGAGTATGTGATGATGCCCTCATCCTCCCCACATTTTCTGCTTCTTCTTGGCCTTATACTCAAGCAAAGCTTGAGAAATTAGTGTGGAAATACTCTATTTTTACTGTCCTTATGGCCCCAAACTGGGAGCGAAATGTGCCACTTGTCAGTTAGGCTTAAAGGTGAAGAAATATAAGGTAATAATAATAACAGCTGCAGAAAATTAATTTTTTGCCAGTTTATTAGACTAGAGGGACGTTTCAGGTGTACCTAAACAGAAGCATGAAAAACACGTGTCCAACAAGCTTCACAATTTAAGTGACTTGGCTATACATATATCTACAGTTAGAAAGTATCACCACAAAGGCTATATAACAATTTAACAGGTTTAGAAGGCAAAGAAACTTCTTTATTAAATTAGACTGGTTCACTTGCTAGAACTGTTTTTGCTTAGTAATGAGCTGCAGGTTTAAGTTGTCATGGTACTAATATTTTAACTAGGATAATAAACCCAGCTTGAAGAGCTGATGGCAGGTAGGTCAGCAGGTAGCTGACAGATGAGTCACAAAACTGCATTCTCTACAATGACAAATGCATCGAAAGGATCAAGCAGTTGGGTTAACAAATGTGCAAAATGGATGCCAAGTAGATAGAAACAAGATATAAAAGACGCTGTAAAGAAATGTTTCCTTGGACCTTCCCTCAAAGTGACATTTGCAGCCAGAGTGTTACCCAAGGCACTTTCTGAAGTGAACCACTTTGCTCTTAGCAGTAGAAAAATGACAACTCCATTTAAAAATTTCTCTAAATAATTCCAGAGAGAAAATACTGGTCATAAAGAGACCAAGCAAAGTTAATGGGTGTTATTTAGTCCCAGTTTATCTCAATCTGATTTAATAGCAGACTGGGAGCTGAACTAGACTGAAAATCAGATGCTGACTTAGTGCTGAACTTTTGACTCATCAGTGCTTCATGATGTACTTGAATACATTTTTGTATCCTGCATTACATAACATACAACCACAGCAATAAAATGAGATAGCCCTGGTTTATTTAAAATTTACAAATATGTTTCTGACAATCTTGCATGCTATCAGATAGGTTTTTTTTAGTAAAACATTTTAGGCATTCAAAATTTTTCTCTGTTTTAAAAAGCACCTCCCAGGTCTCTTGTCCTCTACCTGTTCACCACAGATTAGTCTACCTTTTTTACATAGATAATATTTAGAGAAATAGTACTGGAGAATTTAATTGCAATTGTTAATCTATTTGTTGCACGACAAGATGTTTTAGAGGCCTCTCAGCATATTTACCTGTTACATTGTTCTGACTGGAGACATTTAAATTCTACATTTTCTGCATAATTACTTTGTCAGAGATTAATTCATCTGTGCATTCCCTGGCACATACATACAACTCTAACATTATTCTATTACTTAAGTGCACCAACTCAATAAGATATTGACCTGAAATACTGTCTGGGTTCCAGCAAGCCCTGGCATTTCTGCTCATAAACCAGCATTATGGGCACTTAATTGCATACACTGAAACACCAGATGAACATAAGTGTGTCTACAAGTTACATAAAATTTAATAAATTACAGGGACCTCACAAGCCTTTTAATCAAAACATTTAATAGTGAAAGGTAGAAATTAACTCTTGAAGAAACTATTATGGAAAAGTAGCTATGAGTAATTTTAAAAATATTTTTAAGGCAAAGTGACAGCATCAACTTGATGGGAGTCTAGTACAAGATTTTGTAACAGTGAATTAATATTGATTTACTATAAATATCTGTATTTGGATGCAATCATGAAGGGCCTTTCACAGAGGGTTTCCTTTCTGTAAGATATGCATTGGATGGGCACTTGTTTGGAATTTTGGGATTTTTAAGTGGCCTTGGTCTACTTCATGAAAACTTGAAATATCTCCTCTTTTAAGTTGCATCTCTCCTATTTAGAACTTGCTTAAAGGACTGTAAGAACATGAAAACTGAGGGAATGTGGTGCTAATGATGAAAAGCTCACTGGCAATATCAAAGGTGTCATTTCCTACAGTTTGTAGCAGTAGATAATTCATGTTTTAGCATTTAAATTGTGATAGAGATTAAATATATGATTTTTTTTTCATATTGTATGTTTCATAAAAAATTAAGGGCTCATGTCACTTTCCTCATGGAAAATAATACTGTATTGAAATAAAAACAGAGATAATCTATCTTTTCCTAAGCCTTTCACTCTAAGATGGGCATAAACTACTGTTTATGTGATAAATATGTACTATTAAAACCATGTTAATAGCCTTGGATGTGAATTGGCATTAAATTAGTGGTAAAGGTAATGAAATGTCTGTTTAAGGTCTCAAATTGCACTTAACATGGTCTGTCCCAGTATATGAACCTTCATGTTTTTGCAAAAACTATGTCTATGTATTTATGTCTATATATGTCTATATATAGGTCTATATATATGTCTATAGCTATATATATGTCTATATATATGTCTATAGCATTTAGAATAACACAGTGATTTGATTGAATTGTGTCCCCAAAAAGGACCATGGGATTTAGGGTGATCACTTGTCTGCCCTTAGCTACATAGCTGGCATCATATTTTGGAATAGTTTCTTTCTATCTTTTAAATAGCTATCAGGAGATGTGCTAGTCCAGCTTCCTTGTGGAAAGGCAAATATGAAGATCTAACCAGAGTACACTGTCCTTAAAATGAACATAGCACATTGGATTAAAAAATAATACACTCCCAAATTATTTGTTTTATAAAAATAAAAGGCACACTAAAACTAATTAGTGGATATTATTTCACTACTTCTAGAGCTAGTTCAGCAGTAATAAATAAACGTTCATGAATAATGTATTCAGCAGTTGACAAAAATGTCAGAAAGCAGTGATTTGTATTATTCAGCCACATGTAGAAAGACTATAATGTGAAAAGAGATGAAATAGTTGTACAAAGCAAGTTTGGGGTTTTGGCATTATGAAAGTCTTCATATTTTGGAAGAAAAATCTTGAGTGCTGTTTCAGATAATGAGAATGACATTGTGGGATCCATACTTGACAGAAATGAGGAAGAAATGCTGAGACTGACTGCCATGGCCTTGAGTGGATGATAGTAGGTGATGGGACAGACTTGTCATAAAAGCCACAGCAACACTATTCCATACAGCTCAATGAGTTACAATGGAGTTTGCTGTTCTTTTCATCATTTGTATTGGAATGAAGTGCAAAACAAACAAACAAAATCAAAAACTGCTGTGAACTTCAATAAGCAAGAAATCTGTGAAGCAGTTAGTTTCACAGAACTGGAACATTCCTGGACACCTTCTAAGACAAAAAAAAACACCTTTTTGTGTCTTAGAAAACTAGCCAGCCAGTTTGATGGCTGAAATAGCTGAGGCTGCTTGATTTCACAGTTCTGAGAGAATCACAGGCCCAGCTGATCCCAGGCAGCAGCAGCACATCACCAATAATGAGGTATTTGGTCCCTGTCAGGGAGTGTCTGGAACAGAAGACCTTTGGCTGACTAAATCAGGCTATAACCATTCTCTGGAATTAGGTCATAACTCCTCACTGTTGTGCATGACTGTCCCCACCTCCTCCTCCTACCCATAGATTGAGCAGATTACATTTCTGGCATGTTCGTGGTGCTTTGTTCATTCAGTTTGTGTCCTTTTAAAAGTCTCTTGACATTCTTGTGTTCTGTATCTTGGCAAAGTCTGGGATTGCTGCCATGCTTCTCTCAGTCCATGTGGGCTCTTCTTCTGGAGGCCACTGCATTTTTACATGCATTTTTACATTTACACATGGCTCTGCTGTGTAGGGATGGCATTGGGTGTTGAGAGTACTGTCAATTTTCTTTGTTTCATCTTTAAATTTGCAGCAGGAACTGCTGTCTCAAATTAAAGGAGTTACATCTCTCTGAATTTCTTCATAATGTGTGTCCTGCATTTTATCACTACTTCTACTATGAAGTGATCCTTGTACCATCATTAGGAAAGAAGTAACTTCCTTGAATGTCACTTTTTTACTTTCCCAACTCTCTTGCCTCTGGGATAAATTATAGGTAAGTAAATTCTGATTAATTTCTGGTGATACTGTTTTTCAATGCAAAATTGGTCCCGTCAATAAACAAAATTTTTGTTCACTTGAGAATGTTTTCAGGATTTTTTTCAATGAAAAATCATCCAGCATCTTTAGGAAATATGTGGTGAGGATGGCGATACACTTTGGACCCAAACCTAAAAAATTTTAGCCAGAAGCATTAAAATGAACAAAAGAAACAATTTTGATAACTCATATTTTGATTTGAATAACATCACAACTTATGTGAATGCTCTGATTTAATCTGTGCTCACCAAAATCTCACAGGGAGGGAAGGGAGGATCATTTCTTTGTCCAGTTCTACATTTAAGCTCTCTTTCTTATGTGTTTGATCCTCAGCCCTTTTTTTCTCTTTCCCCTACTGGAGAATCCATCCAGCAGCCTTGGTGCAGTTCTGTCGTGCAGATCCAAACAGGTTTCTCATGTGACTTCACAAATATAAAAACATTACTCAAAATTCCTCCTAGACAGAAGGATCTGCATTTGTATTAGAAATGGCTTAAGAGGAAGTGACACATTTGTGGTGTCACTCCTGACCACCACACACTGACCTAACCTATCTAGATTTCATTAAACTGCCTAGAAAAGAATGCAGAATAAAATGAGAGCTGACAGAGGAAAACTGTGCCCTGATAATTTCCGAGAATATTTTTTACTGTCTCAAGAATGAAACGTTTTTCTTTGAAATCAATGTCAAGCAGAGTTGTGCTGACGTGAGTGCTTTCTGCTTACCTTTGTTGATGCTATTTTTCATGTGACATTTTGGCTTCCACGACAATGATGTGTCAGTGCAAGAAGACCTGGCAGCACGTGCTTGCACTGCACTTAAGTCCAAGTGTTATTACATTTCTGCTGCTCCAGTGATGTGAAGGAACTAGAAGGCTCCCTGTCCTTTAACACCATAAACAAAAGGCTCTTTGCTCCTTGTTTTCTCTGTAATCATGCCAACACTTTTCCCATCTTCTCAGCCATTGAGGAAATGTTAGTGTGGCCAATAAGGAATATGATTCAGATGGTAAATGTAAGTTTTAATTTGCTTGTAATTGTCCTTTTTGGAGACCATCACAAAGGACATTTGTTTGAATAATCTTAATGACCAAACTGTCCTTTGCAGAAATATGAAATAACAAAGTCCAGTTTTGCCTTCTCCTTTTAGTACAAAAATCAGAACAGTTTCCAACAGCTCTTTTCCCATTAGCAACTCCAGAAATTATTTTTTCCTTGCAAGGGTATCATGGGAGAGGTTTTGAGGTTGCTGCACCTTCATATGGAACTTGCAGGGGGAAAAAGTCTTAGCTTGCACATCACTGACCTGGATATTTTCCTGGTGATTACAGAACACTAAGATGTTCGCCTATAAAATTTGTGACTCCACAATCAGCCCACAAAGGAATGATACCTTGTGAGTGAATAAATTACTTTCCAATCTTAAAATAAAGGCAGGCTTTTGGAGTCATGTGGATCTTAACTTCCAGTGGAGCTGGAATTATAAGATCACTTAGCTTTGTTTGTTCTTTATTGGTCCTGAGTAGAGCACATTTACCTAGTGGTTTTAATTTATTTCAAGCACACAATAATACTCCTGTGACTACTCTATAATGACCTGTTAATGAACAGATCTCAAACATAAAAAGTGAATTTCTGCTATAAACTTTTTGTATGCAGAAGAGAAGTACAAATCAGTCCACTCTATATAATTTTTCTTATAAAGACTCTGGTTTTTCTGGCTTTTACGTTCCTGCACCTATGAGAGTTTTTTCCTTTGTTTGCTGTTATAATCTCCTCATGCTGGCTTCATAGGGCAATTAAACAATGGCTTGGGATTTTTTGTTTTCACTATTTATAAGAAGTACATAATGGGCTTTCTTAATACAGCATTCTTAATGCTGTATTTGCATTAAGTCAAGTAATTACTGAAAGTTGTAGATCACTCTACTTTTTTTTAGCTGATCTTTTTTAAGGGATCTCATTCTAAATTGATTTATGTAATTTTTTTTTTTAATACTTAGGCTATATGATTTTAAGAAATGCAGTACTATTACAACTGAATTATCAAATAGGCTAAAAAGCTGGTATTTAAAACAGCTAATTATATATACATATACTATATTATATATGTCATTAGTAATTTCCTCTCTACTTGTACTTCCTCAATCTGCTTAACTAGAATTACTCCACTTTTATTGTTTTGGAAGTTACATCAGCATAAAGCACTGAAAGTAGTAAGGGTAAAGATTACAGCTTCATCATACTGGTTTAAAAATCCACCAGACAAAAAATGTAGTTACTATTAAAACAATTAAGTCTTAAGACTTATTTTTACTTTTGAATACATTTGAGTTGCAAGCAGACATCTCATACCAAACAATTAATGTTGGATTTTATGTGAAGACTGTACCAAGAATAGTTTTTATTCATTTAAAATGAAAGGTAATGGGGTATGTGATTCATAACAAGTTTTAGCCCACAAGGAATTTATAAATTACTAAAGCTTGAGAATGCACATTAATTACATTTATGGAAAAAACTTTATGTTCACAAAGATGTTCCTACCTTATTTTTTTAAATTTCAGTGCAGTGAATTTTGAATTTTGCACAAAGCAGTAGCTTATTTCTGATCATTTCTAGTCAGTCTCACCATCACTATCCAGTCTTTCCAACAGACTCATCTATGGAACAAACAATTCATTAATTTAACAACCTCATGTTAAAACATGTGACTTTATTGCTTATACCCCACTTTTTAATCTCACATCCATTCCCCACGTGTCAGTTGGGAACACCATGATTCCACCTAGTTTACCTCAGGGCACAGAGTCTATAGCCCTTAGAAAAGTCAACTTCTAACAGGTGATACTTTCTACCTTTTTTTTTTAAATGTACAGGAATAGCAGAAATAAGTATTCCTTTATTAGATTTATTTAGTTTTAAATTATAAAATATTTTTCATCTGCTCCATGAAGATGTTATTATAAACAAAGCAGGTATGAGGTGGGAAGGAAAACCTTTGCTTTAGCACTTAAATATGTAACTATATATGGCCTGGAGGAGGTTTATTGGCTCCCTAAGACATGTAAAGACTTTAGTACCTTTAAACTATTAGAAATTACTCTTATTTATGGAGGTTAAAATAATCTAGTCATAACTGAGGCCAGATCCTGTTTTCATGAGCTAATGACTCCTTTGAGACCAAGCTAAGTGTGTTGCAAAGTGATTTAGTACAGATGCATGTTACATGGTTTATGGGATTCCTCAATGCCTTGGATTGTCCTACTTTTATAGAACTACATTAAATGCATGGGTGTGGGTTTTTTCCCTAACTGTGATTGGAACATCACATATAATTTGGTTTTGGGCAGGAGTAGGAATTTGGTTGTTTTTTTGTTTTGTTTTTTTTTTTTGTTGTTGTTGTTGTTGTTGTTTTTAAGGACTCTCAATAAGTATGGAAATCTCTTTCGTACTTTACAGTTGTGGAGATGCTTTGGTTTCTTTGGATTCCTTCATTTCTCTTGGTAAAACTTTCTGGTTTGTGACTCACATCTCAAAGCATGGCTGAGTCTCATTTGTCACCAACTTCTACTTCCAAAACACTTTTCTGAGTTGCTGCAGGTTGTACCAAAGTGCTGCCTGGGAATGAGCTGCAGAGCTCCTTTCTTTGTGCACAAGCACCACTCCAGCTCTGGCTGAGGGATGATTTTACTGGAGCAGTGATGCAGAGCACAACTGTTTATCTCTCAAGTGCCTACCCATTCTGACTTGGATAAGGACTTTTTTCTTCACAGATTTCTCCATAAAGCCAGGTGACAGACATCATTTATGCAGAGAGTTGAAAGGCTTTGATTGATTACCAATTAGAGGAAAATCCTGCAAGAATTAATTCATTAGAGAAGGCAGATGAGGAATGCTGCTCTTGTCATGAACTGGAAGAAAACCAAGAATGTAATGAACTAAGCAATGACAAAGTCACCTCTAAATTTTATTTGCATATAAGAGAAAGGTCTTGGGTTTGTTACCTGACAGGTAGTATCAAAATATCAAAACACTGGACAAAACCCTTTATCAGGACATTTTCTTCACAATTCTGGTATTTATGCAGCTCCTGTTTTAGCTGCTGGGCAGAATTACCCTTTGAACACAGGAGTGGATGATCTCAAGGCTGATCTAGTGTGCCATTGCATAATTTCTATGTCTTAAAACAGCTGGGTTCTCATTTAGCTTAGAAATTATGAAAAAATAATGGGGGTGGGGGTAGAGAATAATCAATAATAATAAAGATTTATATTTAATCGAAGGTTCTAATTTACTATGAAATAATTCTGTAATGTTGTCCATTGTTATGCTTTTTGTTGCACTTCTGATCAAGTAGAACATGCTAAAACTGAATGTAAACTACATTTGGTCAATTTGTGTGGGCTGAAACCAGAGCATCCTTTCTACCAAGATCCATAGAAAGGTAATTTAGTGTTGAATAATGTGCATCAGAGTGCAATAGCTCAATGTAATTGCACATCTTATCCCCACAGTGCTCTGTTTCACACATAGGAATTCCCATCGTAGAGCAATTTTAGCTCTGCTCTTCCTATAGCAGTACAGTCAAAAATACTGGAAGAAACCCATATCCCATTCAATTTGTGATACAGAAAGAAATAGATATTATTTATTATGGTATTATTTATTGATTATTTATATTTTCTACAGAAATACATATGTATATATGCATACAGAAATATATACATATATGTATATAACCTTTTTCTATTTCTCTGCTCTTTTACTGTCTTGCTTGATTGATTACTGTTTGACCATAACCAGGATTGTTAGGGAGTGACATTAATTGTAAGTAATTGCATTTATTCTAAGATATAACTTGACATTATTAACATTATTGATTATACCCGTGTCTCTACAAAGTATGCAACAGGAAAAATACACATTCCCTTCCTACCATTCAAAAAGCTGAGGACAATGAACTCTTCTCTGCCATATCCACAAGAAAAGCTCTTTGGAGAAAAAAGATAAGCAGTGTTTGTGCTCATGTTGAAATGTGTTATTAAATACCAAGAACTACTAAAACAATTTTAAGATGCTGATACAGCTTCCTAATTGGGAAGTTACCACCATTTTATACACTGAAATACTACATTTCAAGGAAATAGTCACTATTTAGTAACTTTCTGCATCTGCTGTAAAAGTAGTGTTTAGATTGCTTTTAAGCAAAGACCAGATACAGAATTTAGCTCCTTTAGTGTCACATTTTTTACCATAGCTTTTAAGCATTTCCATATTGTGCATAAAACAGTTTTAAAATACTCTGGAAACTCTTACAGATATTAATGTACTCAAAATAGAAATTAGTCAGTGAAGCAAGAGTGAGTATAATTATTCTAAAAAATAACTTCTGGGTCCCTACTGCATAATTTGCTTTTTTCAAAATAAGATGTATTTACAAATTATAAAACATTTAGTTTAATTTTTTCTTACAACAGTATAAAAAGGCTGCAAATAGGAAAAATTTTCAGCACTTTAGTTTGAAAGCAAAATGTATATATAATTCCATGCACTTACAAGTACATCCAAGTGTGCCAGCCTGCAGCCAGTCAGAAAATGCAAATAGCAAATGTGACATTTTTGTACAAACAATATTTATTATTGAGTAGAATCCTTTAATTGTTCCATTTAAGCCCTTCAGAGTTAGAGAAAAGGGTGTGCAAAAAGAATTTCCCACAATCACTCCAGCTACCACAGCAATAAAAGCTCTAGAAATAGGAGGAGGAAAACAGCTGGAGCAAGGCCTTCAAATAGTTAAAATGGTTACAGTACCAATAAAAGGTTGGTGACCTACTGGAATCAATTAGCCTGTATGTATTTTCTCACAGGGATTAAGATGTTTGTGTAGACAAAGCTAATGACTCTGCATATTCCGAATCTGTGCATTTCATGTTTCTGGTTAATTTTATCATACTGAAATTTCAAGACAGGATGGAATCCTTGCTTTTCATTTAGCTTCATATAAAACTTCTTTGTGTGCTTCTGACTCTTCCCAGTGTCCATTACACCAGCAATAATTTGGTTTTGGGTTTGGTTTGATTAGACATGTGTTTCCTAATTACATTCCTGAGAAGGATCATGGAGATGAAGGGTGAATGAAGGAATTCTGTAACTGTTTGTGTTGAGAGTGGCAAAATATTATTACCTTTAAACTCTGAATGTGTTGGCAGTTCTTTGACTCTAGAAAACATTTCTAGGGAGTTTGCTACAGGCAATTCAGTAGAATCAGCTGACAAAAAGCTGTTCCTTAACTAGTAATCAAGGCCTGCTTCCAGGAAGTTCCCTGGAGCTGGAGGCTTGCATTTAGCCTGATGAGTAGCTGCATCTTTCTCTCTATTCAGCTTTAGACCTTAAAAACTCCCTGAAATTCCAGTCCTCCATTTCTAGATCCTGCCAAGAAATCGCTTGTTACTAGTCTGGTTGTACTTCAGTGATGACTTTCAACAAAGAAAGTTACACTGTGGTAACCAGCTAGCTAAAGCACACAAAAAATAGCTTGTTTCCTTTTTTTCCCTTGTATCTAATTCTTTATAAGTGTCATCTCAAAGATGAACATTAAATTTAAAATAATTAAGAACTAATCCCTTATATTTTATATGAAAGAGTTAAAACATGATAGAATTACAGCTCCTTTTCATAGGATTTCTATCCAACGTTGTTTTGGGTCAATTTCAAGTGCTGAAAATCAGTACAACACCTAGATTTTCTTTGAAACTATGCCAAGTTATACCATTTCAGAATCAGCTGAGTTTAGCAATCCTTATTCTATTAAAAAAGCCCAAACCCTTTTATCGATGTTTCATATAAATGTAAACATTCAATTGTTTGCAAATGTTTTAGAAGAAATGAACAGTCTTTCCTTTGACAATTAGACAAATAATTTAAAAAGAACTTCTGTAGTAGAATCATTGTAAGAAATCTTAAGAAAATATTAATTAGATCCATAAGAAGTTTGCAGCTCTTGATTTGTCCAGAGTTTGCATCCAGGTAATGTCCAATAAAAATATTCCCTGTTTGAAAACTGAGATCACCTGTGGACAGACAAATCCTTTGAAGTCTCTTCAGTCCTCTGTGACCTTGAGTGATTTCCTTGAAATCTTGAGCTGTTCTTCAGTTGGACTGAGGGTCATTTCGAAAATGCATTGCTGAAGGTTCAAAAAACTGGAAGAAAAGTTTGGAGAGCTTTAAGCTGTGGGTTGTTAACCACTGTTAACAATAACTGAGTTAACCCACAAACCCATGTGATTTCCAACTCTCTCAGCAGACTCAAAATAGTATGGCATTACAAGGAGAATCCTCTTAGAATTTGATGCTCATCACCTGGATCATCAAAGCTCAGTTGTTAAGTATGTATGGCAATGACTGTTCCTCCTAACCTTTCTAGTGTTTAAACTGAAAAATGATGTAATGATATGCACTACAAGCTTTATAATATCAATGTACTGAAGCAAAATACTTTTCCTGCTCTTGTTTCTTTCTCTGTTCCTTTTCCTTTACACCTGACATCAATAGCATCTTTGACTTATTATGTAAATCTTCTCCTGCCATCCTGCTATGTTCTCTGCATCCAAATAATAGCCAGGACTCAGCAACTTTGGTCCATTCTGTGATTTTGTATCTTCCTGTGCTCATAAACATAAAAACTGCCTCTGCTTATTTTTCTGGATTTATCATCAAAATTTTAACATCATCTCCTTATCTAGTTTGATTCACTCCATTATTCCATGTTTTATTATACGACAAACTATAATATAATGTTACATATAAAGATTAAGATAGATTTAGAAATAAGGTGCATAAGATGATGTGGCAGTGGCATATGCATTGTGAATTATATGGCAAAGGTAGTACTTGCAGCTCTGTAAAAGAGGACTCTTTGCATTCTAAATCAAGAAAATTTTAAAATCAACTGAGTGTGAGATTCACCTCCCAAGGTCTCTGTCATAAATAAGTATTCAGCTCAAGGATTTAGGAAGATTTGAAACAGAAAAAAAAAAGCCAAAATATGCTGTATGACAAAATAAAAAGCTAGAATATATTTTTCTTCGTTTGTCAGAAAGGTTTCCTCTTCTTTCAAGACCTTTTCTATTTGTCTAATTTAGACAAATGTCTCTTTTTCATTACTGTGTAGAGCTTGTTGTTGATGGCAGCTATTACTGTACCCTACAGAAGAACATGAACCATAGAAATGTTCCATTCCCTATGTATAAATCATGGGGATGCTACATCCTCAAACCTTCCACCTAATTTAATTCACCTTACATAGAGAGGGAGTACGTCCTCTTAGAGTAACTCTGATTCTTTATTTTTCTCATAGTATAAATAGCACAGTGGTATCACTATAATTAGCACCTCTCAGCATTAACTTATAAAACATTTTGAAAGAAAAAGGGGCTTATCTTACGAGTATCTTACAGCATTTTCTGTCGTCTAAAAACTAGCATCTGTTATTTTGTACATTTTGTAGTCCTTTGATTATACTAAATTCTACCAATATACAGTCTAATCAAATGCAGACAGAGAACTTTGCTAGCTTAATTTCTTTGTTTTGACCAGTACAATTTTTTGTTCTGCAATGCTATTGCTACTCCCCAGTGCAAACCCATTTACCCTGAAATGTCTTATGTATCAAGTTGCACAGTGGATGACTGCTATTAATAAGAATGTTTTCTCACTTGTTCTAATAGAGAATTAAATCCTTTATTTAAGTATTAAGACCAAAAGATTAATGTTATCCCCATCCATGTAAAAAAAGCATTCGGGTGAATTACTTAATTTTGACCTGGATTTTTTTCTCTCTTTTTTTTTTTTCTTCAGAGAAAGAAAAAAATTTCAAAATTTTTTCAAAATTTTTCAAAAATTCAGAGAATGGTGCTGTTTTCATTTAAAATATAGAAAAATTGTAATCTTGTAATGAAAGTTTGCTACTAAGCTTCCTGATTTTCAAAGCTTGACTTGGTGCAGTATGTATGGAAATATAAATACAGAGTTCAGTGTAAGATACTTTTGCTGTCTGTGCAATCCTGGCTGCCCTCCCTGTGTGAATGGTGAGGCCCTGGCACAGGTTACTAAGAGAAGCTGAGGATGCTCCATCCCTGGAATTTTTCAGGATCAGATTGTACTGGACTTGGAGCAACCTGGTCTAGTGGAGTGTCCCTGCCATGGCAGGGGCGTGGAATTCTGTGATCTTTAAGCTCCCTTCCAATCCAAACCAGTCTGTGATGATAACATTCAAATGTTTAAAGGCATACTTTTATTAAAAACCCCCTCTTCTTTATACAAACTTCAAAATCAAAAAATGCCTGTGTAATTTAAATACTCTTAGTTTACATGTATAGTAGGCATAAAGGTGATTAACCTGAAGAGAAAATTATTAATGGCAGGGGAAGGAAAAAATTATCCAAGGAGCACTTTGAAAAGTAGTCAGTCCCCAAAGTTGTCAAAAATCTTATGAGATACCATACACAAAAATGACTTTTTCATTTCTGTAACACATTATCTAAGCCAAAGAAAATTGCTTAGTAGTGTATTGAACTCGTTCCAAACAGCTTAGAAAAAAGCTCCTCATTTCATGCACCTCTGTGTCATTACACTAACAAGGCTGCTCGTTCCAGCTGAGGCTCTGAATCCAGAACATGAAGTAAAAAACTCTTCTTTTTCCTCCTTCAAAGCCAAAGGAAGAGCCTGGCCAAAAAATAATGATAGGAGTTGAAAATGACCTTTGATTCCAGCACTAATAACCTGCTTTTTCAAACAGGGTCATGAAATGCCTGATTGATTCTGTGTGTACTTCCAAAGACACTAGGAAACTGTTTGGTTTAAGCACGTGATTTGGTGAGTGATGTTCTGCACTCCAAACTGCACTAATAAAAATCCTAGAAAGTTGCAGTACAAGAACTGGTGTACTGGAAATTTATTTCAGTAAATTTAATTAGATTTTTTTTCATCTTTCCTTGTTTTTAAACAAAAGTCCTATGAACTCAAAAAAGTAACTTAAAAAAGCTAATATATCTGAAATACTGCACAAAATGCACCTTAAATTGAATAAGCTGAATAATACGGTAACAACATTAAATTTGGTGGGCCTGAGGGAGCCAAAGATTAACTGCCCTTGAAGCACTCCATGCTTTGTTCACCCAACTTTTGTATCTCCCCTCTTTGATATTAAAAGCTTACATATTTTTAACATATTTTTAAAGCAAAAAGAATCCTGGTTGTTGAAAGCAACAACTGGTGATACAATGTTTGAATTAGAAACCTAGCAGTGTATATCACAATTATTATTAATTATAACTGAGTACATAAATACAGAAATGCAATTTAGGAAGAAGAGCTTGGTCAAAATTTACATAATTGTTTAAATTCTTCATAATTCAAAACACCCCAGCTTTCAATACTGTTCTCTTTTCTAAGTCTTGCTGGTGGATTTCTGTTATTCTGTAATGCTACTACAGAACATAATTTCTGAGCTTCTGAGCATGTTTGTCAGCTTGCACAGTAGCATTTAAAAATATTTATAGTCAGCACTTAGTCCTAGATTTTGGAAGTATTTTAAAAGCCTGGTTCTAATGTTATTATTAATATACGAGGTTTAGTGTAAATATTTCATCACCATCAAGGGAAATGGCAAGTATGTTCCAAATATTTCTAGATCCAGAATGTGAATGGTTTAATCACTGGAGTCTTGGCAAGCTGAGGAGCTGGCCTCTGAACAGAAGTTGTCATGATCAGACATGAGCTTTTTCAATACCTCCATTCTCTGACTGAGATAAGTAATTTGCACACTTAGTCAATATTTTAACAGCAGGATCAGTTACTCTGGCACAAATGCTAAATTTAGCACTGGGCAGGGTTGAAGTGGCCAGGACCTGGCAGCTGTGACCTCTTGAGAAACATCTGCAGGAACATTTGTGAGAGACAGTGTCTCCTACCTTCCTGCCCTCACAATTCCATAGAAGCTGCTTGGCAGCACACTCCATCTCTGAGACAGCATTTTCCATAGTGGTAGCAAAAATTAGATTCTGGTAGAGCAGCAGCCCTCTGGCAGAGGTAAGGTGTCACCAGTCAGCTGATCAGCGCTGTCTTGTTGCTTTGAACTGCAGCATCTCTTGGCTGCCCACAAGATTTCCCTCAGCCTGCTTTACCTTTCATCTAAGAAACAAAGGTACAGCCTGATCCCCACTGATACCAGATTTCCAGCCTCTGTTTGTATTGATGTAGGGACTTTGTGCATTTGGTGCTATCTGAAAGCCATCATTATCTCTCTAGCTGTCCTAAATAAACTAAATGTACCAATCAAATTGACTGCAATGTACAGTGAGATCCAAAACTCTATAGCAACGAGGCAAATGGATATATATTTTTTACCAAGGAAATAGGACACCATTAACTTTATTTAGGAAAAAAAAAAAGGGGGGGGATAGAGGTTTAAAGCATAAAATACTTAAAGTTTAATGACTGATTACTGAATGATTATCCTAGACATGCTCAATTTGCAGGTCTCTTCCCGACCTCGTGGCTATCTAAAGGTGTAATCACTCTCTGCCTGATTCAAACACACGTAAGAAAATATTTTTCTTAATATTTTCATAAAGTAGTATGATTTATATGAAAAAAACAGGAAAAATGTATTGAAATTTACAAAATTAGGGACTCGATTCACAAATTTTATACTGCAGTTACTAATCTTTTATACTATATAACAAATCTTTTGAGGGGACTTACGGTACTAGCTCCCTGAGAAAACCTTAGGATATTAAAGTTCTTATCTCTTTCACTTCATGGCTTCAACAGGTATTTCCACCATTCCTTACAATAGGTTAAGAAATAGAAGATTGAAGATTTGTTTGCTGAGAACATCCTGTCCTATTTTACAGAGTGTTTTCTGCTCTGTGCAGCATGAGTTTAGAGAGAAGTGTTTATATTTTCCCTCCTCAAACAACCTTTCTGCATTGTACTGAGTGCTACAGCTGATTTTTTTGAGAAAACATTCTACTATTGCTCAGAAAGGACTGATGAACTGAGTTGCAAGAGTAAATGAACAATTGAAATAATTCAGGCCAAGTAAACATATTACATATTATACATAGAGTATTCAGAAAATTTACTACTCACTTCCATAGTGTCTTTTGAAAGATAAACAACCCAGTACACCAGGTTGAATCCTGCAAATGCCACTGGAAAGAGGATCCTGGAATACTGGTCTATTTTGCTTGCACCTCCAATAGGTGGTGGTTGTGGTGGGGCTGGTGGAGGAACAGGCAGAGGTTGACACTGGGATGCAGTATTTGATATTATGCTGGGTTCAGGAGACTGCTCTGCCTGAGATATGATGGAATTCACTCGCTTCTTCAGGTTAGAGTTGGAGTCAGAATGCTGTGAAAGAAAAAAGAAGAGGAAAAAAAAAGTGATATTTGGGTACAGAGTCTTAGGTTTTATGATCTTTAGACTTCTTTCCACCTTTTAACTTAACTTTCTGATTTTGTTGTTCCTTCTCTGCCATAGTGCAATATCAGAAAATCACAAAAATAATGCATCTATACAGAAGGATATATATATTTTTTATGGCCTAAAGCTTTGTTGTAAAGGCATTAAAGAATTATGTGGTTTTTATATTTTTAACATTGTGATAAGTGGAGGCTCCAAGAGAGAAAAAGAAAAGACGGAGCTAAAAAGAAAAGAAGGTAATGGTGTATCTAAATTGTAGCAGGTTGGTATGGCTGAAGTTTGTGTAGATATGGATCAAGATTAAGCCAAACAGCAATACAGGCTGGCTCAGGTGCAATCTTCCCTGGCTGAACCCACTGATGAGTTTGGTAAACACTGAATGGAGTCAAGCAGTCATGCTATTTTTTTTTACTAGAAAACTGCTGCACAAAAGGCAATGGACTAATTTTACAGCTGCTGAAGACATAAATTTTAAATTGTCCTCTTGTTTTTTTCTAGGATAAAATTTCATTTTAAAATATATCTCATAATTGCCACAGCACTTTTATGCATACAACTGAAGACAAATATACTCAGCTGTAATGGGACTATTTTTATTGTCATTTATGGTGAAGTGAAACCAAATTACTCCCATATTTTGTGCAGTATTCGCAGCCAGGTCCAATTACTCTTCAGAAAGCTGTATTAAAACTCTTCTGAAAATTCAGCCAGAACTCAGGGGCATGTAGAGCTTACCTCTTAGTTACTAGGCTAACATGTATATTAATTGTTTTATTTGGGACCACACTGCCATTATTTTACTTTCACAAGAGTAGAATAGTTCTTCCTTCCAGAAATGATTAGGAATAGGATCTACCCCAGGCTCTAAGCCTGCTCTAATGGGTATCAATTACCCACTTTCTCAGTAGTGTAAAATAGGAGGAAATATTCAAAAACCTTGCTGCTCCTGCCATATCCCAGGATAGACATTAGTGGATGCATGGCAGCAGCTCTAAGATTCATCTGATGGCTCAGAAAATACAGAAGGATGCTGAGATTGACTTGGTTTGTTTGTTGCTTTGAGATGAAGTACTGTAGTGTTCTGTTAATATGGAGCTTAAGCCTAAAACTATGTCCATAAAACTCATTTCCCTGATTATTGAGGAAAAATCTTGTGCACAAAATCACACAATATATACAGATGTTGTTGGATTTGAATATAAAGCTTTTTTTTGGTCAGCAGAACAAGATGACCAAATGACTGAAGCAGATGAGAGAACTCTTGGACAATGTAAATAACTCCCAAAATAACAGCACATACATCTATAGTGAAATGGAAGACTAACATTGGAATGATTTTAAGGTAGAAAAATGCTATTAGATAGGCAATTTCCAAAGCCATTCATTGGGAGTGATTTAATGACAACCATTCACATAAATGTAGCCTGCTGTCAGCATTTTTGGGATTTATCTTGCAGGATTTCTAAGCATGGGAACAGATTTTAGTCAATCAGATAAATGACTGAGTCACTAAAAGGAAAGGAAGCATTTTCTGAAATACATTTTCCACTCTTGTACTTGGGCCACAATTTCTAGATTACAGGCTAACCTGGCACAACTGGTGTCTCCTGGGTGACTTAAAATAGTTGTAACAGGAATTATCCTTCCAGAAGTCATTATTACTGTCAGAGAATCAGAGCAAGTGACGTTTGCACAACAGGATGCCAAGTTCTGTTATGAATGAATGGACTGGTATCCAACTTAAAATTAGGGAGAGATGGATTCCTCACAGCTGATTTTAGTCTAAACAAAAGGTGAAGAGAACAGCACCTTACTTGAAAGGAAGAAGGGACTTTTCTGTATTTCCCTTACCTATTGCCCTTTTTCTTCCCCTACAACCAATGACCACTTCCAATTTGCCCTCTATACATTATATGACTGGTGTCATGTTCTGAATGGGTATAAAAAAGCATTCCTGCTCTGTGCCTATCTGGAACACAGATGTTTCATTTTGCATTTTCCAGTAACACAGCAAGAGACAGACTGATTTAAATGGAGGATTGAGCTACAGATGTGTCACAGAAACAGAAAGAGGGTTATCCATGTCCACTTGCACTAATCATAATAATAATCCCCCTCTGTGAACAGACTGGCTGGCTGAGCCTGCCTTCCTGCTTTCACTCAAGTCTGTTCCATTTGCCTGCATGCCCTGCTTTGAACAGAACTGTACAAGTTGTAAAGTATCTTGTTTTTTCAATCTTGTTTGTCAGTGTCTGTGGAATAACTTGACCTTTTGTGGAGACTATGTGGTTCCTAATAATACAAGTGTTAAGGTGAATCTTAGTCCTTTTTATCTACAATATTCTAGTACAAGGTGAGTCAAATTCTACTCTGGATTATTCAGCATGAATCAGGAATTACAGTGCTGAGGTGATGGAGTTAATAGTGAGTAAAGCAGATATAGTGTATGGTCTTTGGATGATGTTTAGTATTGAACATATTTAGCATGTGGAGGTAGGTAAACCTTTGTGATCATTTGAATAAGCACTTAGAAAAGTGTAATCCTGGTCATTATTTTATTTATATTTATTAAATCACTTTCCTATAGAAGGAGAATTGCTGAAGTAGGAGGATTATCTCAATGTGATTTCATCTCAAGAAAAAACCCTGAGTAGTTCTTTTCACTGTCTTTAACAGTCCCATAATAGTGAACTCAGGTTCAAATCTATTTTCTTCTAAATCCCTACTCAGGATATGGAATTCTAAGTCCAGATTTATCTCAGGTGTGTAATGAGGATGTCTCTCAGTATGGGAGTTTTTTGTAGACCAGACTGCTGCCCCAGGACCACAACTCATATTTTTCATTGGAATTCACTGCTAAACCAAGAACAGGAGGCAGTGAGGAGATAATAATTCCTTATTACACTTGTTCTGAACAGCAGCTACAGTAATTTGCCTACTGTATCTAGATTTAACTTCTGCTTTTGACAAAGATTACATACAGTAACATCATGAAATTTTAACAAAACACAGAGAGGAAATGGAAATGAATAGCCTATTTTGCATAGCTCACAGAACCAATCATTCAAGGACTGTTTTACAAGTAGCAAGAGCAAGAAGCCTGAGGCACGGCACACTGTGTCGTAAGGAAAAATGGATTTTCTGAAGTTACTGAACCTTGATCCAGAGGTACTCTTGCACTCATGTGGAATGTGAGTCCCATCAGGCAATTAAACTTGCAGCTCTGTGTGAGGAGGCAGTGTCACAGAGCACAGACTGCTGGATCACTGTTTAATGTGAGACCCCCACACTGCACTAGGCAGCACTGGTATGTAGATGGCCTGTAAGGTATAGTCTGCCTTCTTATTGAGCTTTTGCACCAAGCTATCCCATCCCCTGGAAAGCTCACAAAGCTCTCATCCTGTGTCTCTCACAACCTTCCTCAATATCACTAGAATTTGCTTATACTCAGAATATCTTAGGAGGCTTTCACCAAATTTCTTGCCTTCCAGATTAAAAAAAAATACAGCATACATAACCTTGGAATAAACATAATTCTTTGTCTGCTCTTTCTGATTCTTTTACTGCATGCTAACTGTGATTTATGAATGCGCTTTGTTCTTATGTTTCTTTCCCCTCAAGAGATTTCTGTAATTCATATTTGTAGAATTCTCTTCTCTGTTGCTTTGTACTGCAAATGTATATTCTCACTATCAGTTTAGTTTATGATCTAACAGTAACATGAGTCTTTTCTATATGCAACCCAGATACTGGCTTTAAAATATGAATATCTGTATGTCCTTCCTTATCTGCCTTTTACTTACATCTCTTTTTCCTGCTAGCAATGCACTAAAAAGAGGTTCATGAGAATGAACTCTAAAAGTTTAGATAAAAATAATGTTATTTCTTCTTTTTTTCATAATTTATTTGATTAAAGACACTGAACCTTCATTATATCAAAACACACACACACAAGCCAACCTAGAACCAGAGCTCAGTGTCTGTAAAAGGCAGAATGCTTAATTAAATATATAACATTTTTTGCCTCTGCTCATTAATAGATACAGTTTGAGAAATTTCGACCATTACAGGATTCTAGTGACTTATCTCCCAAAGAGGGAGTTAAACATAGTTTTACTACATCCACCAATGTGATCTTCAAAAACTCTCCTTAGATATTGAACAATCCATATACAGCATCTTCCAGCAGGAAAGTTCATTGCACTACACAACATCATCTTTTGGCCAAGTACTAAGGAACTTCCCTCAACACAATCCTGTGAAGTTCCAGTATCCATCTCGTGGCACAGATTCATTACAGACCTAATTAGGACACTTCCTTAAATGTCTCATCTGTGGGATCTGATTATCAAAAAAGTCTGTTGCAAATAATGTGTACTGTTTATAGCTATAAACAGTGTCCTGCATAATCAAAAACTGAGTATAGTTTAGAATTCATTAATAGCCCTAGTTTCAGGTATCTCTTTAGGAATTTTAAACTACCTTTACTAGAAACACTGAGGAAAAACATGCAGACAAGTTTCCATAATTTTTTACCTAGTAAAAGGGTTAAATCACTTAGGTTAAATTGCTCACTTGGAGCAGGGGAAATCCATGCTTGAATTCTTTCTTAACCTCCAGGAAATTAAGTTCACTTCTCTCAGAATATAGCCTAAACATCAGGTGAAGGTGAATAAAGGGAGAGGCTGTTACCTATTATTTCAAAGCTATTTTACTTTGCATGGAAAAATATAAAGACCTATATAGGCATAAAGCATAACTGAAAAATACCCAATGCCCATGGTATTAAAATTCCTGTCATATAAACCAGATATGCAGTAAGGAGAGCAGAGACTGGAACCTTGGTCATTCTCTTTTCAAAGGGAATGAGCTATGGTAGAGTTTCTTCATAACGTTTATTTGTAGCATGCCAGAAAAAACATATAATTGGCACAGAGCCTCTCTGCTGTCAAAATATGTTTTTACATTAAACAGATTTAAATTTTCAAAGCCACATTTGACTCTTAAATCTATCAGTGTCTGCCCATATGTTCTTTCCTATAACTAAATTTTCTTTATTTTGTTCTCACTACCCTCCTGCAAAAAAAAAATTGCTTGGATTATGCCTCAGTGTTGTCAGTCAAGACTTTAAAGCATATTTTAGGATGATACCTAAAGGGTGGTTGGTGATCCAGATAGAAGAACTCTGTTACACCATGATACTCATTAAACATACTCAATATATTCCGATATAATTGTAGGAAATGAAATTCTCTCTACCAGTGACATACAGATGTTCTGCAGCTGGCAAGCTTAAAGGGAATAAGAATCCTTCTCTCCTGAAGCTGTATTGTTTTGAAACACAAGGCTGGAGGGAGAAGTAAGCTCTCCCAGAGGTATTTCACTGCTCTGTGCTGATTTCTGTTAAAACATAAGGGCTTTTAGAACATAACAGAGATCAAGCTGTTACAGGGTGGTAATCTTTTGTCTTTTACATGTAACCTCTCACATGGAAAGGATGTCTTTTGATCCATGGGGTTACTCCCTGACCATCCCACAAAGCATTACTGCAAATGGTGTCCTCCACACAGTATCACCAATTCCCTTCCCCTGCAACTTCCAGGACTGGGATCTCCCTGGGAAAAGAAAGCCATCAAGAGGAAACAATGCAATTGATATAGAAAAGATACATTTGAAATGGATTTAAAAGCTAAATGCCATCATGGTTTTATATATGCATGTATAAGATGTTTGGTTTTGACATGCTAAAGCCAGCTTGGCCACCATATGAGTAAGAACAGGTTTGTGTCAGGGTCCAGATGAATGCTCAGCTTGCTGCCCTCGTGTTCTGCAGTGGAACACCCAGAGTTTTGTGTTTCACACAGGGATTGCCTGCAGCTGATGAAGAGAGCAAGCCAAATCCTGCTCTCAGTTAACTGAGGTAAATAGAGAAGCTTTCCTGGAGCCAGCCCAGGCCTGCTGAGCTCTCAGCTCTCTGCTGAGCACACAGGCACAGCCTCATCTCTCTTACTGACCCCACCACAGTTCAGTGGCTGCAGCATTTTCTCCTACTTTCATTCTACGGTAGAGCAGAACTTGGTGTTCTGACATATTTATTTTCTGAGTGTACAGGTTTTTATTCTGCATTATAAAAACCTGTGTTTTTATAATATAGAGAAAGACTATAGTGTATTTGAATAAACAATATTAAAATAGAGACTTTATCTGAATAAATTAGACTGAAGGGGAAAGAAGTCTGCTTAATATTTTAAATTTTTTTTTCAAAAAGCATTTAATCTGGAATTAAAATATATATATATATATTCTGTAGATATGTTTATCTTGATTTTGTACTCCTACTCTGGCAAGAAACTGAGTATTATGCTGTGTGCCTTAAAAATAACTTCCCTAGGACCAGTAATGTAGCTATAGAAGCACGAGGCGCAGTGAGACTGGCAGTCCAGAGGAAATGGTCACACACGTGTAATCAACCTGTGTTAAATACACTGTTAGCATTCAAATTAGACACCTCAGGTCTGTTTCATAGGAAATTATATCACTGACTGCAGTATATCTATGGATGTGCCAATATACAGAAGTGCTTTCCCCCTTATCTCTACCAAAGGAAAAAAAAAAGGAATGAAGGAATGAAAAAAGAAAAGCTTCTTAAAATCTGTTATCCTATAATCACTCCTTTTTCCCAGAATGCCCTTCTGGAAGGGAACCTTTTAAATCCAATGGCTAATTCTTCTAGAAACCTTTTTGACTATACCATCTTGCCTTCAGTTGTAAGCACCCCTTGTTTTTATGATCTCACTGAATTTGCTCTTTGTCTTACTGCAGTTCTTATAGAGAACTAATCCTGAGAGAAAAACATGGTGGATGTACAGGGCTTGAAAATGACTGTCTTGTTTTGAGCAAGATCAGGTCTGTTGAATTTTGTGGACATTGTGGGCTGTTTTAGAAACTGAGTTTACTTTGGGACATAAATGTTATGGGATTTACTACTCTTCTAAATCTGTATGCTGTCAGCTAGATGTAAATAATTTTCTAGAGCAGATTGTTGCAGGGTGCTTCCTAAATATGTATTTTATTCCTAGCTGCTTTCTTTTTCCTTTTGTTGGTTTTTACCTGGAAAACCTAACAAGTTAATATTTACAAAAAAAAAGGAAGGAGGGTCTTCAGTTTGCTCTTTGCTTGTTTAAGGCTGAAGACCTTGATAAGAAATTTGAGCCTTTTAACTTCTTTATCTCTTATTCATTTGTTCAACAGAAATTTTATGTCTGATGCCTACCTTGGTCTGCTGTGATTCATAGATCATGTAAATCTGGAGGAGCCCTATCATCAGGAGCAAGTTCTTAGCTTATCTGGGCAGAAGCAGAAGATTATTTTGGATCAGTTGTTTTCCTGAGACTGGGAATGTGCAGGGGGTGGCCGCAGTGGCTGTGAATGCACCAGCAGCACGTGCAGTCAGCCTGTTTCCATATTGCTCAGCAGGGACTTCAGGGAAAACAAAAGTAGTATTTTTTGGTTTGTTTTTTCCTTTCTAGTAAACCTCCTTACAGTTAACTCAAACTTGAATAAGGAAGAGTGTGAAGGACAGGTCCAAGCTGTTCTTCCTCTTCAAGATGTAGTAGCTATCAGTATTTTCTTCATGCTATATAAAACCAGGTGAACTTTTTGATTTTTCTTTTCTCATAGCTTATCCTCCAAAAAAGAGTCAACTAAACTTATTGACTATGATTTTAATAGTTTGAAAGTAGATAAATTTTGTAACTTTACCTGCTATTTATCAACAAATGTGGAAAAAATACTCTATGGTGGGTAAGGTGTTACCTTGGTAAGGGCACCTCTTAGATTGACTCCTTTATTCAATTACAGATTCAGAGGTTTTGAAAAATGTTATTCAAAATCTGTTATGTCTCTAAAAATGGAAATCATGGTGGTAGGAAAACTGATTTTGAAGCAGGAAGGCCACAATGATAAATATATTAACACAGGTTGTGAGACAGCAATCACAATTTAGCATGAGATTTACAGAGTAAAGTCTGTAAGCAATTCTAAAACAGGTTTTTGATACTAGAAAGACTTTCTCTCTTCCACATGTACTAAAATCTATCCTTCATTTATGTTTTTTCCCCCAAAGCTTCCACCAATGAAGATTTCAGTAAGGTAAAAGATGCCAAGTTTATGTAAAGGCCAATTATCAATCTTCCAAATGGCTCAGTTATGGTCTGTACCCTTGTACTACAGTGATCCCATAAGAATCTGGCCAATGCACATGTTCATTCCATTGAACACCATCCCACAAATTCTGCAGCTGCCTGACCACACTGCCTACTGCATTGCTCAAGAGAAGTATCATGGATAACTGTCTAATGGCTTTCCTTAAATATCTTGCCAAATTAACAAATCTCTAAAAAATCATATTGCAAATTTAAATAAACAGTACAAATAAATGAAGTATTTTCATTTTCTGGAATCAGAACGGTGTCTTTGATAAATAGACACAATCTGGTTACGTAATCTGCTTCAGGTAAAGATCACTTTAATATTGTTTTGCATTCACTACTTCAGCTGCCTGTTCCTATATGATGCTTATTATCAGAAAAGCAAGCAATTACCGAGACAATCTCGTCCTCTGCCGGTACAGTTGCTGCTGATAGTGCTGCTGCCAGTGCTGCTGCCCTGGCTGCCTTCCTCATTGCTCTCTGAGTCTGGAGATTGGTGAAGTAGTTGACAGCTGCAAACTCAATGAGTGCAGAGAAGACAAAGGCAAAGCACACGGCGATGAACCAGTCCATGGCGGTGGCGTAGGACACCTTGGGCAGAGAATGGCGAGCGCTGATGCTTAAAGTGGTCATGGTGAGGACTGTAGTGATTCCTTGGAAACAAGGGAGAGGAATGGGGGCATTAGAACTTTGCTTCAGCCCTGCTACTCTTAAATTCACATATATGACAAAAACCAAGCACAACACCCTTTTTGACTTTAGCTGCCATCCTACATCCCAGCTAACCAAGACTCCTAAGTATTTTGTGTCTTTAAATAACTCATGTATACTGGATTCCACACCTAAAAGGTCTGGGAAAACTTCCTTAATGCATTGAGGAGACTGAAAGATAACAACATTCTACGTGAGACAGCTTCTTAGAATTGTGATAAACATGGCTATAACAAAATCCAGGCTCAAAATACGAAGGAGATTTTCCTTGGTGGGTTAGTAAGTGGAATGTTTGACAGAAACCTGGATTTACATATTGTCATTCCCCAAGAGTGATCCTCTTTTTCTCCTGTTGTTGTGCAAGATAGATCAGGGCTTACAGAACCCTCACTAAATCAGTAAAATTCTACATTAAAAACAGTCAGAGCCTGATCCAAACATTTCAAGTAATAATGCTTTGGTCCCCTGAGCTGTTGCCTTTAATCACTGAATACATTTTTTAAGATTCACTAAGAGTATCTTGATTTGAAAGTGCTACAGATAGGGAAGGACAGGAAAGCTGCTACTCTAGAGCTGCTTATCTATTTTCACAGAGCAAATCTGGTCTTGTAGCTCATGGGCCCCATGGTGTCCTTCACATGAATTCATGAATTAATTCTTTCTGTGTTGGAGTGTACAGCATTAATAATGTAGGAAATATACTTACTTCCTACTGCTGCCTGGTACAAGCAAAAAATGCAAGAACAAACTCAATCATTTACATACAAGCCTCTGTGACTCATATTTACTTATAATTATGCCTGCTAGAATGTAAAAACTGTGGGTTTTTAAAGACAGTGGAGAATATCCTCTTCTATTTTCTGCAGCTGGGAAAGGGTAGGTGGCAAAGTAAAAGAGGTTTTAATATCATATTGTGATGGTCATGTTTACTTGATGAAGCAATATGCTATGAGTGATGCTCAGAGGAAAGGATGCAGTGTCATAGCATATTGCAGCATCCAGAAAGGGTGACATTATTTTCAGAGTTTCTCTGCAACTCTCACATGATGTGCCTTGCAGCTGTCTGAGGTTAACTACCTCCCAATGTCATTACTTATCATGTTTTAATGATATACTAATAGATGGTATACGAATTTGTAGGATTCCTACTTCTCCCAAATCTGCCAGACACATTTTATTATATGGATACAACTATGCTGAGATGTATTTCAATTTCAAAGGTCCAGAATGAACTTTTTGAAGTGATGTGTGATTAGATTAGAATCTGTCCATGTGCTAGTTAGTAATAAAATTGATATATTCTGTGTCTGAATGAAAACTTACTGCAGCAGGAATTTAACTTAGGAATAGGTCTCCTATTCCTTTACAGATATAGATAAGAATTCTCTCCATGTGGAGTGAATATTGATGAAATGCTCTGCACTGTGGAAAGCTACTTCATCAAACTGAATACCAAATTACAGTCAGTAAACTGTGCACCTGCTGATTGTTTACCCTTGTTTTTACATTTTGAACACTTCTTGGTAAGTTTTGAAGAATATGTTACATAATGCAAACACTGAAATCTGATAGCTAGCATCCATTTTGAAGATAAACAAAGTCCTTAAATTATTTTGTGCTGAAAAACTGGTTTGGGTACATTGTTATTATTCTAATATTAATTTCTCTTCTCCCAAACTTAGTTTTCAGACTTACAAGTAAAAGTGAAAATTTATAATTCAAGTATTTGCAATATGATGCATTTTAAACCTTCTCCATTTCAGAATTTTCTTTTTCACTGAAAAAGACCAGAAGTCTTTTTTTGTAATAAGGAATTTTCCCTCTTTTCCTTAGATTAAGGTATTTAGAATCCATGGAATTTTGAATTAATCAGGACTACAAATTCAGACTGTGCCCTGGGAGAAATACAAATAGAATAAGGATTGACATATTCTTTTAAAATGCTAACATCACTATTTTCCACAGAACAGAATTTATTTTATTATTTTCATAAAATGTTTTCTCAAGTCCATGTTACTCTTCACTACAACACCTAAGAGCTGTTTTTCCTGTGTTTGGGGTATAATCATTACCAAATCAGCTACAGACCTACTTGCACATCTCTTCAAGCATGTACAGTTACCTTCCATGCCCACTATGTTGTAAGTATTTTTTACTCAAAATGTAGAGGATGTAACTCCACAATCCAGAGATGCAACATGAAGCCAAATCAGGTAGGATCATTTCTGGAGTATAAAGCCCAGATATATAGGAACCAGGAGACTCAAAGCTTTGAGAGCATTAATTCAAACCACTGGAAAGAAAGAAAAAGGCCCTGGCTGCAGTATGGATACGTCTTTCTTATTATAACTTCAACCTGTGCTAGGGATATTATTCATCTCACTAATCTTTATCCATCTAAAGCCCTTGTTAGTTGTTTAGATACCTTCATAGCCAAGGGGAAGAGAGCACTCCAGAGAGTTAGATGAGGTGCCTTATGTCAGAAAATAATTCCATTCCATGTGGTTTTTTTTTTTTCTTTTAAAGCTTTAACTCATATTGGTTTCATGAGACAATAAATCCATAGGGGAAAAAAAAAACCTCTTGAAAAAGGACGAGGTTGACATTTACTTTGAATTTGTCCCTTTCTGCATACAAAAATACAATTGGAATACTATTGAAAATTGTCACAAACAAGTCTGGCTAACCAAATATTCTGAGTCAAGAATGTTGACCCCCATAGGCAAATTGGCTATCATTTCACTTTAGTATTTACTTTTGCTGACTGAAACCTACTAGCTGCATTTCCTAATCTCCCCTGCTTTACTGTATCTGATTGATACAATGGGTTAAATACAGTGAATGAAATGAATGAGAAAAGCAAAAACACAAATACCAGCCACAGTTCTTGCTGGAACAGACTCTTTGTTAATCCAAAACACAACTTGAGACAAGACGACAGTCATGATGCATGGAATGTATGTCTGAATGAGATAGTAGCCTATTTTCCTTTGCAGATGGAAATAGAGCAGCTGGAGTGAATATTCACCTAAAACAAACAAGCAATGAAAGGAATGCATGAATGAATGGCAGATGTGATGCTGAGCTCAAAGACCTTAACACAGCATACCAAAAACTGTCCTGGCTGGAACAGACTCCTTGTTAATCCAGAAAGACACCTGAGAAAGAATGACTGTCATAATGCAAGGAGTGTATATCTGTATCATGAAGTAGCCCATCTTCCTTTGCAAGTGGAAATAAACTGTCATGATTACATATTCACCTGTTAAGAGACAAGTATGTCAGTATTATTCTGGCAACATGTGAGTGAACATTATTGGCTTAAACCCAACATAATATGTTCTGATGAAATCACAGACCTCTTAGTGCATAATAAAAATAAGCTGCTTAAAAAAAAGGTAAAGTGACCTTATGGAAACAGAGCAGAATTATATTCATTTTATGCATTTTGTTTTTACTGGGATGGGGAGGTAGTGGGAATTCTTAAGAATCTCATGAAAAAAATTTGTGTTTGATGGGAAATTGAAAATCTGTCTTTTAAGAGACAATGGTTAGAGTCTGTCCAATGGTTTTACTTTTTATAATGGCAAAATATAATTAATTTCATTCTATATTAAAAAATCCCTGTAATTTATTATCAAGGTGTTTCACAACAGCAGTAGTTTCCACATGGCTTCATCTTACCTGTGTTAGATTTAATTGTTTCACTAGATACAGTTTGTCCTATGAGGTCATACTGGAGAAGACTGGAAGACTCCTGTGGTACTTCTACTGAATGCAATGGTCCTTTTTTCCAAGTATAAATTATTTCACTTTTTGGATAAGCATCTGAGTAACAGAGGGGAAAATGACCATTACTAATTACATATTTTATAAGCAGTTGAAATAAGTAGAATAATCCTTTTTGTAGTTCAAATGCCCACAGAAACATGCATCCTACTCCAGTAAATTCCTATCCTCATTAATGACAAAATGAAAGAAAAAGCAGCAATAAGAGAATGGCTGAGGTGGGACCTGAGAGGAACAAGCTGTCGCTTCTTAATTTGCTATAAAACATACACATTGGCTACCACAGCTCAATTAAATACTTTCAATATTGATTACTATAGACTATTTTCAAAATTATAAGTAATACAGTAAATGTAGCAGAGGTTTTATGGTTTGTTGAAGGACCAACTTTAACTACCAGAAGTGTAAGAATAATAAACATAAAACATGCTTCAACAGTCGCCCTTTAGTGAATAAATCCATGTCCATATGAATAGTCTGAGGCTTAGAGAAAAAAAGTAAAATTCTAGTATAAAAATAAAACTTAAAATTTCAGCCATGTCACTAAGTAATGTGTTAGGATCTTCTGACCTCCTGACCAAATGTGTTACTTTAACAAACTGAAAGATAAAGAAAAACTTACAGCTTCCAAATTTCAGTGGACAGGCATGTCCATCCATTGGGAAGTTCACCAGCCGCATGGGACAGTCAGCATTAATGGTTAGTCTAGAACACATAGTTGTAGATAATGAAAAAATATGGTATGTAGGAAAATGCTGATAGAATCTAAAATGCAGGTCAACCAAAAACAGAAAAACAAAGCTCTCACCTCATAGTGTAAAGAATAGTTCCATTCTGCATAATTCTGAAAAGTTTGTTAGGAGTTGTCATATTGTGAGCAATTGATTTTTTTCCATTTCTAAAAAATGTGTCTGGTGTCCAAATTTTACTGACCATTAAATTGTTCAGTCTCAAAATTTCAGTTGGCCCACTAAACTTCAGCCTCTCATCAGTCCATGTCTGACGAAAGAAGACATCCATTGTGTATTCCTATGGAAAATAAATAAGGGTTGACATCTGTGTGTCCCCAAGTGGCTGTGGGGACAGTAACTTCATGAGGCAACACACATGTCAATGGCATTTCATTTACTGCTTAAACACTCAATCCTATTATCATTAAGTAGTTACTAAAAAAGTCATCCATGAACATATCCTATTTTCTTATTATTTGAAGAATAGTTACAAATGAACCAGTGAACAGATAATTTGACATGAATAAGGAAAAAAAACAAACCAACACTCATTGAACTCTCATAGATATTAATTTAATTCAAAGGGACTGAGGTCTAAGGAAATACAAATATCTACCTTTCAAAGTGAAAGACCAAGCTATCAATATTTAATTGCCAGAAACAAAAAGACACACTCGGTGACTTTTCTGCAGCTTCGCTGGGATATTCACAAAGTGAGGACTGATCGGAGTCACATCACAGTAGGATTGTGGTGTCAAGTTAATATTAATCAATGGGACTTTTTTCCAAGAATTTTTATTAATATTTTCACAAGTCTTCTGGAAAGAGCTCTCTGCAGAAGTTGCTTAGGAAACAGAGCTAAACTTGGCCAGAGGAAGATTTTGTAAAAATACAAGGTTATGCCTTTTCTTTGACTGATGAAGAGCAGTGGAAAACCTTTGGTAGTACTTGGAGCCCACAGTTCCCAGCCTGCAGATTGGATCACAGGTTCATGTGAGCTGGTGTCAGAGGGATGTACAAGGGCAAAAATAGCAGCCCAAGTCAACTTCTAGAAAGAGAGCAGTGATGTCATCCTCACTTCCATGACTTAACGTGTTCCTTGGGGCTACTGCTGAGTTGCCAGAGTCCTCCCAAGTCTGAACCTCTGTCTACATCGACAGAGTCCACCCAAATCTGCAGTTGTCTGAGTTTTGGGGCAGCCAGCATGACCGGGGCAGCCGTGTCAGCAATGGCACCATTTCCCTGCTGGGGCTCATTCGGCCGCCTCCTACCAGGAGCTCTCCTTCTTCTTCACAGGGTTCAAGGGGCATCTTTTACCTGCGGCCGTGCCCTCACCTGGGGCTGTGTGCGCCCAGCCCCGGCTGGCGCGGCCGGGAAATAGCTGTATGCAGCTCTGGCCAAACTGCTCTGCTGGGCCCTAGAGATTGTCAAAGAGATTAAGCCTCGTAATCTGCTTTAATGACGGTCAACTCAGATGCCACCGTAATGAATCCCGGGAAAACAGAGCAGGGGCGGCCAGCGGGGCCCTTACCATCTCCACGTCGGACACCGGCCCGAAGCTGGTCACGTAGATGTCCGTCTTGACTTCTGTCACGGCGCCTGCGGGACACGGAGAGGGGCTGGGAGAGGAGCGGGGAGGGCAGCGGAGAAGCTCCGCAAGAGCTGCGGGGCACGGGCAACTTTGCTGTTTGCGCCGCTTTTGGGGTTCCACCGCCTCCCTCCTGCCGCGGGTGCGGGACCAGCCGCTCCTGCCCGGGGCAGCCGGAGCGCTGCCTCGCCCTTCCCCACCCCGCCGGCCCCCCGAGGGGACGAGGCTTCCCCGCTACCTCCAAATCCCGGTCGGAGCCTGTTGTCGTAGCCGTCCAACAACTTGTCGAGGATCCGAGTGATGTTTTCCGAGTAGAGGTCCGCCCCGCCGCCCTGGTCGCCCAGCGCCGTCCGCACGCTGCGGGAGAGGCGAGTCCCCGTCAGCCGCCGGCCCCGGGGCGCGCAGGGCGGCAGGGCAGAGCGGGGAGCCCTCGGGGTCGGCGTGGTGGCGGGGGCTCACTCACCTCACAGCCACACACGCCCAGGCGAGCAGCAGAGCCATGCCGCAGGGGTGTGCGGGGACGCTCAGGTGCCCTCAGACCCGTCAGCTGGAGCCACTGTCGGTGCTCATCCTTCCCCCGGGCGCCGGGGCTCGGCCGGGTGAGGCTCTGGGAGAGCCCGGTACCTCAGCACGGTGCCTCAGCCCGGTGCTTCAGCCGGGCAGGCTCAGCCCGGTGCCTCAGCCCTGTGGCTCAGCCCGGCAGGTTCAGCCCAGCAGGCTCAGCCCGGTGCCTCAGCCCGGTGGCTCAGCCCGGTGTCTCAGCCCGGTGTTTCAGCCCGGTGCCTCAGCCCGGTCCCTCAGCCCGGTACCTCAGCCCGGTGTCTCAGCCCGGTCCCTCAGCCCGGCGTCTCAGCCCGGTCCCTCAGCCCGGTACCTCAGCCCTGTGGCTCAGCCCGG